>JASKGM010000005.1:2707617-2719321 GCA_034509205.1 Ceratonia siliqua | reverse complement strand
GTATTCCTTTGAAACCAATCACTCTTCTCCTTTTCTTATTTATTCTCTTCCCTTTGTGCTTGTGGGCCTACCTCTGCGGCTCTACCCAAACTGCCAAACACCACCAACCACTGTTATACTTCCAAGTCTCTTTCACCAAACCCTTCTTTGCTTTTCCCTCTCTTTTTCTTTTATGAAATATTATACTTTCATAAATTAATTTTAAAGTGTTTATTTTATTTATATTTAATTAAAATTTAATTATATTTATATATAAACAAAACTAATATGTAAAGATTAGGAATGAATCTAGAAATCACTTATGAAAATCAAACTATGCCTGAAAAAATCAAAAAAATTTGGTAGAACTAAAAAAAAAAATCAACAAAAATTAAAGAAATACCTATATTAAAATTTAAGAAAAAATTATTATTATTTTATTTATTATCATTACTATCACAAATTAACAAATACAATATTAAAGGAGGGGGCCAAAGCTCATGCCTACTCTTTCCTTGATCAACTCTTCCCTTAATTAGTTTCTAATAAAAACTATAACACTAGATTCAGTGCTATAATAATACTGTAATTTTTCTCTCTTTTACACCTCTTATCTTTTTTAATTTATTTTTAAATAATCTTCAATTTTTGGTATTAAGCTTTTTTTTTTAACACAAATCACTTTCAACTTTCACGAATAAATACTTCCATGGATGAAGATGGATTTGCAAACAGACTTAACAAACAACACTCTATTTTACCACCATCATGGTTTTTTGGGTATTTAGACTACTCCCTCCCTCCCTCCGCGTGTGGGGTATTTCGTGGAGTGATCCAAATTGCCACTGCTTCTTTTTTTTGTGTAAGGGTCCAGTGGTCCCCATTGCCTAGCACACAATTAACATGGTATGTTTTATCATTTTTTGCAATAAGAGGATATTTAAGTAATTATATTTATCATTTGAGAAAAAAAATTTATTCTTTTTTCTACAAAATTTTTATGTTTATTATTTTTTTGTCTTTAAAATTTTGAAAAATACTAAAAAAACTTTATTTATATTTTTAGTTATTTAAAAAAATATTTTTTCATTAAATACAACTGTTTTCATACTTATTTTTTATTTTTATTGAAAATGAAAAAAAAGAAGCAACATGCTCTAAGTTTTTTAATTTTTTTGTTTTGTTAGAGAAGCGTAACTATTTTGGGTAGCTCATATGCGGTATTGAAAGAAATAATTATTTTCATGTCTAAAAAATAATAATAATATTATTATTATATTAAAATATATATTATATCTATAAAAAAATTATTATAATGGAATAGACTCTACTTTATTCATAAACATAGGTCAAAGTATAACCAATAAACGTGAATAAAAAATATAATAAATTTAAATTCAGTCCAAAGCTTCAGCTCATAAAACGATTTAAGTTCAAGCTTAGCCATGAATAACTTAACTTGTGATTAATTAGGGATAAGATGTGATAAGTGATGGTAGAAATTATCTTCCTGAACACACAGAAACTTGAAAGGTTATTCTAAGGGAGGATTTGCAGGACATAGAAATAGGTATAGTAATTATCATTTAGACAGAGTCACAGAGCACTGGGTCTATCAACAAGTTTGACATTCAAATTAACCAAGAAGTAGTGAAAAGAATATTTAGAATGTTGTAAGCTAGATAATAAGAATATAATTTTACAAGTAAAGTGACACTCTTGTAGGACAACCTAGGTTTATATAAGATTAAAATTTTTAAGGGAAATTCTGTTACGTAGAGTGACACTAATATAAAATACATATGACAACATTTTTAAATTTAAAGTTTACCCTTTAGGTTGTTAAAATTTAAGTGTAACCTTTAAAATTTGAGAATGTTGGCACCAATATAAAATGCTGACACTGGAAACTTTTTTACACACACGCACACACACACATATATTATTTTCTATTGTACATTAGATTTAATTTGCCTTAAGAATAACATTTTTTTATTATATATATATTAATACTTAATTTTTTTTGTACATGACCGAATAGAGAATAAAAATAAAATCTAAAATATTGTATAAACTAGTTGAATTTCTTACAAGTAAATCGCACTTATAGCTTATAAAGTTATAACCCTTCATTTTAACTTTAATAGATGCAAGGAAAAACCACTTTAACAGTTTAACCATAATGAAGCAAACATTACCAAAAAACAAAAAACCACATCGCACCAATCTAGGTTCGGTGCCCACACCTGCTAATGACCGTTGCACCAAATCAAGATTTAAATTGATCCCTGCCTCTCTGTCCCACCACCATTTCCCTTCTCTTCAACGAAACCCACTCCCTCTCTCTCTGTTCTCCAAGATTGCAGCAATGGTGTCTAAGATAAAGAGGACGCCAATAAAATACATTAAGAGAAGCCGTAACGACCGCCGTCTGCGGCAGAAATCTCCCGTAAAACATGTAGTGGCTGCTTCCTCCGCCGTCCTAGCCTCCATCCAGCGCCGCCTCACCAAGCTTTTCTCCAAATTCGCGCGACTCAGCACTCCCAATCGTCACACAGGGTACAAAAAACTGAAGAAAACCCATTTAGAAGAACAACATTGCGAAGAATCCTTGAATAACATTCGCAGGACCATTGCTTTCAACGACCCCCTTCCGCCCTTGATTTCCCCTGAGAAAAGAACCATCTTTCTTGACCTGGACGAGACCCTGATCCACTCCAAGGCGGACCCGCCACCCGAACGGTTTGATTTCGTCGTGCGGCCTAGAATCGACGGCGTGATCATGAATTTCTACGTGTTGAAACGTCCCGGAGTTGATGAACTCTTGGAATCTTTGGCAGCGAAGTTCGAGGTAGTGGTGTTCACCGCCGCCTTGAAAGAGTACGCGTCCCTGGTGCTGGATCGGCTCGACCAGAAACGGCTGATTTCACACCGGTTTTATCGGGATTCGTGCAAGGAAGTGGAAGGGAAGTTCGTGAAGGACTTGTCTGAGATGGGTAGGGACTTGAAAAGGGTGGTTATTGTTGATGATAACCCGAATTCGTATGCAAATCAACCCGAAAATGCGATTCCCATCCGGCCATTTATCGACGATCTTGGTGACCAAGAGCTACGAAAGTTGATAAGGTTTTTTAAGGTATCTGATTGCTACGATGATATGAGGAATGCTGTGAAGCAGTACCTTACCGAGGAAGAATTTACTTTGTAATGTTGAAAAGTTGTTTTCTTTGAAACGTCCTCCTTTTGGGCTTCTGCAGTTTATTTTGGTAATTTTATTTTGAGCTGAACAGTGATTTGTTCAAAGCCAAATGAGACAAAAATAAAGTAGGGATGTTGTTTTATTACTAAATTTTTATTCAATGTTAGTTATTGTGTTAGTTGAAGCTTTTCAGTATGTTAACTTACTGGAAATTCAATATTAGAGACCAACTGGTATACTGCTGCTCGATTAAAGCGATTCAGAATTTAGATACTTTCTTGGAGAAGAAAACCTTGTAGGTATCAGAAATAAAAAAAATTGGCATTATACAAAGTGGTAGAAGAGACACATCCGAGGTCACAATTAGAGGATTTTGATTGGTACGTGAAGTTTTTATTATTAGAAAATAAGATAGAGAAGCCAGCATTTATTGGGTAATTGAAAGTATCTAAAGAAGGAGAAGCCAACATTCCTTGAAGTTTCCGTTGGCTGTTCAGTCCTAAAATTAATCGTTCTTTACTCAGTAGCAGCTCACTGTGAATAAGTTTATATGGTAGTTTAAGAACTGAGATTTTGTTTTAGTTTACTGGACAGTTTATTAATTGTTGGATTAAAATTGCATAAACAAAAAATTAGTGTGAAGCATCATAGCTATAAACTTATAATATGCCAACAACAACAGGTCCATTGACTTGGCCTTCTTGGCATTGTCTTTTTCTCCCACCGTCTTCTCTACCACGAGGGAGCTATTGGGAAAAGAAACATGTTATGATCCCGTTACATAAAAGTATGAAATTCTAATATAAGATTTATATGAACTTTGAACTTTCAAACTTCACGAGCGCTATTGGAGTGAGATTATCTCACAGATAATATCAAAACATCATAGCTCCGACACTATGTCTTAATCAGTTTTGCGGCTTACAGATGGAAAATATCATCTATGATTTTAAAAATCATCAGTTTAAGCTTATCCAAATTGAGAAATTCTTAGTAGCAGTTTAATAAAAATATATAACAATTATGAGACACGTACTTAATTTATATTAGAATTTCTCTCCAAAACTTGTCTTTTTTTTTTTTTAATTGGTCCATGCCATTGTTATTTCCCTTGCACTTGCATTGGCTTATGGGAAATCAGAAAGATGCCTGGACCACTTACGGTTCGGACTATCCAATGTTGCCCAACCCTAGTAAAACTTCATTATCAAGGTTTCTTTGTTCTCAAATGAAAGATGCTCGTGGAGTCCTATAACACTGCACTCCTGTCTTAATCAGCAATATTTTCACTTTTGCTTAAAAGTCCTATAATGCTGATTTAATTACAAGTTCCCAGCAAACGAAGTTAAGAAAAACTCTAGGAACTATTTGCTCTTTAAAATGCAGCACACCATGTTATCGCTCCCAAGCAACTGATTCCTTTTAATTCTGGACAAGACAGCAAGGATTTTACCTTCCGCATTCCAAATCCGATCCAGAAAGAAATCTCATGGACGCAAAAGGGGTTGCTATTTCATATCAATGCTTTTAAAACCACCAGAGGAGCAAACCTGTTATAGTAACTATCTGAGCATCCTCTGAACAGATAAACGTTTGTGAAGATCACTTGGCAAGGATCAGGCGCAAGGAACACAATTAAGATAGGAATACATTACAAATGTAGCAGAAAACTGGACCTTTTGGGAATCTTAGTTGTCTGCCTGGTGGCACAAGAATACAGAAATCTAGCACCACACAGATGGATTAGGTTAGATTTGTTTATCATCATGTTTTGGGTTGTATAAGGCTATAAGCTACGATGAGCCATTGCCAACCACTCAAGAAGGTAATTGGAAACTCGAATTTCTCCTATAAACACCATGTCTGCATCATAGCAAACAATGGCTTAGGTAGACGGGTAACCCCAAGTCGTCAAATCAATCTTTAGACCACCACCACAGCCTCTCTCTCTCTCTCTCTCTCTCTCTCTCTCTCTCACTGGCAATAGTTAAATACATTAACACATTACTAATTGTCAAGTCACCTATTTTGGTTCCCAAACAAACCGTAAGAAAAGTATTATTAACCAGGAAGACTAGTAGCATAATCACTTTCCTCCCAAATTAAGGAAGCTCTAAAAAAAAAGAAAAAAGAAAAACACCTGCAATCTTTTTTCCTCGCCAAATTATCAAACATTATTTGGAACTCGTCAAAATTCAAAAGGTTTTCCGACGACATCAAGTGTTACTAATAATAATGGGCAAGGAAAGATTCTAAGTGCTAAATATTTTTTTAAGAATAAAGGGGCAAAGAGGATGGGAGGTGGTATTTCATTGCCAAGATGAACTGATGATTTATATAGCACATCTTAATGAAGCTTTTGCATTGTTAGCTTTTCACAAATAACAAGGTTCAAAAGCTTTGTGAGTCTAATACTTTCTTAAAACCCAGATAAAACAAAAAATATCATGTGTAGCCATTTCCAATCTGTCTCTGCTATTCTAATTACAAACCATGTTCCAAGTTGGACTTCAATCATAGATTGAATCAGCAGAAAACAACAATCAAATACATTACTCTCTACCAAATCATACTAAGAGAAACAAAAAACCGAAAGTAGCCCCTACAACCAATTTCACAAACTATACCGCACAGATCCCGGTGCTAAAAGAGCAAAGGGGAATAGATCCTCACCAGATCAACCGCAAGAGAAAACCTGCGGAGGCAATCTCCAGGCCTCGGTTCTACTGAAGCACATGTCATCTAGGACCTCACTTTTACACCAACTGCACTTTGAGTTCTGTGAGCACTGGGACTGCATCACCAGCTCTCCGCAGTTGGGGAGCTGATTGGCCCTCGACCCAAATAGTTGGCGAGTTGAACCGTCCTCAGGCATTCTACGGCCATATCTGGAGAACCCATGAGAGGGTTGACAGAGAGAAGCAAGGACGAAGAGAAGGAGGACGATGGGCACCAAAATCGATGGCTTGGAGTTAAAGAGAGAAAACGCCATGGAAGCAAGCTTAAAGCTTTGAACTTGGTGAGGCGGTCCAGAATACATGCTGATTTATTTTGGACAAGGACAACCCATCTTCGAAGGAAAAGCCCGTTCACCTCAACAAACACAAACGTTTTCTCGTGTGTGGAACATGAAACGCTACAGTACGAAACGGCAGAGCTTGAACGGGGCTATTAGCCTATTCTCAGGAACAACGACACCGTTTCAGTGTTTCCTATGTTTGTGGCGAGTGGGAAAGAAAATAACATACAAAATTACTAATATAATAATAAAACACTAAAAATAGATAATAAAAAAAGAAAGCCGGCAAAGTTAGAAGTGGAAGAATTTGGTCCTTTTTTGGGAGACGTAATTTTTGTTATTTTTTTATATTAAATTATATTTTTTATATATATATAATTAAAATTTATATTGTGTTAATATATATTTAATAAATTTATATATAAAATAATAATTTATATATAAAATAATAAATTTTTAATTTTTAATTTATAAATAATAAATTAAATTTAAATAATAATTATTTTATATATATATATATATATATATATTAATTCGTATGCAGTATAAATTTAATAAATATATATTAAATTTTAATTATGACAATGGTTATCTTACGGTTACTTTCTTTTTTTTTATGTTTTTTTAAATTTTTTAAGTTGTTTTAAATTTTTTTAAAATTTTTATTATTATTTATCTATAATTTTTTATTATTTAATTATAACTTAAAAAATTTAAAAAAATATATAAAAATATTTTAAAAAATTTTAATAAAAATATATTATATAAACATATAATTAATTAATTTTATAAAATAAAAAATTTAAAAAAATTTTAAAATTATCCTATATCTAACAAAGTGAACGATAGCGAACTCCTTTAATTATATATATAAAAAAAGTTAATTTAATATAAAAAAAATAACGAAAAAGACCTGTCCACCAAAGGACCTGATACGAAAGGTAGACGTAAACCCTGGGGGACTCCAAAACTATAACACGCTATTGAAACTCTAACTCGAATTCTGGCACACCCGTTTCGTGTTTATTGTGAAAGTTTCGATTTTTTGGCCGCAAAATTGAATTTTGAGCAAAGTAGCTATCTGCAAATTCATTAATTTTTATTGACTGATTATATATGTAGATAGTATTTTTCCTCTTTCTGGCGTGTTTAAGGTGTTAGGCCAATGGAGGGCAACAATTCGAATTCTAAAAGTCAAGTTGAAGTTGTAGAAGATTTATCCACAGGGATTTCTGATTTCTCCCTTGGCGACCGGATGCCCAATTCTCCTCTGGTAATTTTTCTGCCGACGCCTCTCCCAGTTATGTCTCTTTTTCTGTTCTGTGGGTTGGAAATTTCTTCACTTTCTTGTGTTGTTTCTCGGTTTGTGGATATGTGTGTTTGTGGAATTTAACTAGGATTTTGGCAGTTGTCTGATTTGAGGTGCGGCTGTTGCGGTTTGAGACGAAACTGAAAGAGCAATAAGCACAATATAGATGGATAAGTTAAAAATATCTAAATAAAACACATTACTTTTAACTAATAAATTATGGGTCTTGTCTTTTTAAGACTGGTTGTTTGTAGTTTGGTGCCCTGTTGTTTAATTGTAGTGTTTTGATATCATTGACAGGGCGATGGGAAGATAGGTAATCAGAGGGCTCATGTTATCAAGGAGTATCATGGTTCTTTTTCCACTGCTGGTCTTGAAGGGCATAGTATGAATGCATCCCCATTGTATCCTGTATTACCTGAAGAGAAATTGGAAAATAATAAAGAGAACATGGAAACTACAGGTGGTCTTCGGAAGAGAGGAAAGTACTTTTGTTATGAATCTCCGCTGTATGAAGATACTGGAGCCTGGATACCAGTTTCAGTTCCACCTATGTTGGAAGGGGAACATGAGGAGAGGGCTAGAGGTTTTCATTTGAATGGTGGCTATTTTCCTGAGGGTGACTTGGGATGGAATCAATATCTTGGAGAAGAAAAGGAATTGACTATGTGGGATGTGCTAGTAGAAATGTTACTCGTAGCCCGGGGAAAGATGACTTCTTTTACTTCTGGAGATAAATGTAACTTTTCATGGATATCAAGCCATGTACTCGAACAAGCTTGGAGAGAGATGGCACAAACTCTTACAGAGGCCAACTTTGGTAATGTGAAGGAATTACTTGAAGCGGAGCCTCCAAAATGGTTGCCTGATAGCTCTGCTTCTTCTTGTATGCTTTGTGGTGTGCGGTTTCATCCTATCATGTGTTCCCGGCATCACTGTCGATTTTGTGGAGGAATATTTTGTGGTGAATGCTCCAAAGCACAGAGCTTATTGCCAGTAAAGTTTCGAGTCTCTGATCCCCAACGAGTCTGTGATGTATGTTGTGTCCGTCTTGAGTCTATACAACCATATTTAATGGATCAGGTAAGTAATGCAGCTCAAGTGCCGACCATTGACCTGACAGACCTCAGCACTTTGAGATCATGGGTTAATTTTCCTTGGGGACAGTCCATGGAATATGAAATTTATAAGGCAACTAACACTATCAAGGCTTATAATCAGGTAAGAGTCCAGATGTAAATATTTTTTATATTATTCTTTTGTGCCTAAACTTCCTGTCAAAACCCCCAAGAAAATCCTTCAAAAGCATCTTATTGCTTTGTTGAGCAGCCTGAGTTTCTTTTAAGCATGTTATTTGTAAAGATTACACTGACCAATTATGTTTGACTGGAGAATTGGTGACCTGACTAAAAGATTAATCTAGTTTAGAAAGTGGCCTGGGTTTCCATATAAAAATTTGGTGGTGGTCAAGGGCAAATATTTTGAGTGCCTGTATCCTTGAATTGTTTACTGCATCTGGCACTACTTCCTTTATCTCCCCCCCTCCTCCAATGAAAAAAAAAACAATGTAGTGTTAAATTGAAATGTAATTGCTTTGTCACTTAAGTGAAGGCTTGACCTTTTTTTTTTAAATTAATAATAGTAAACATGATGCAATTCTCATTTTTTGTCACTGCATATTTTCCTATTTTATTTATATCTGTTAGTTTGGCCTTTGGGGTACCATGTAATTGAGTCTTGATGTTGATGAAAGTCACATTGTTACAAGGGCTCAAATAGCTAACACAAAAATGAATCATTTTAGTTTAAAATTAATGTTAAGATTTTGTTGACGCTACTAATCTCAATACGTCATTGTTGTGAAAGTCTATGCAAGTCTATTTTGAGTATAACTGAGATATGCTTCATGAAATTTCATTTGTGCAGGTTGGTTCTTTGAAGCCTGAGAAGTCAATTCCAGATGTCATTCTACGGCAAGCTAAAGGCCTTGCAATTATCACTGTTGTGAAAGTAGGGGTAGTGGTTACCTACAATATTGGAACAGGACTTGTGGTCGCACGTAGGGAAGATGATTCATGGTCTCCGCCATCTGCCATTTCCACATTTGGGGTTGGTTGGGGAGCTCAGGTGAACTGACTGATCTGTAATAATGTTGAGCTAGCACCCCCAATCATAAAATTATGATGTCCTTAAAATTCAAAAGCCTATACATAACTTATTGAAATGAGATATATGCTGCACATTCTACTTGAGTAGGAAGGTTTACTTTAATTTCAAAAACTTCATTTTGTTTTCATTGTCTTGTAAGATGATTTCTGCTGAAAAGAAAAAACATGTTTTGGTAGATTACACAATAGATAAGATTCTTTATAGATCTTCATTTTTATGTTAACCTTTTTAAAACCTTAACTTTACCAAGCATTGATTACAACTTCCTACTCTACATATATGCTGCAAATCTTTAAGGTTTAAGGTTTTACTGATGCCCATTAATTTGTGTCTTTGAATTGTTAAAACTGACCTTTTACCCTTATTATAGGCTGGAGGAGAGTTAACGGACTACATAATTGTTCTGAGAACAAATGACGCTGTCAAGACATTTAGTGGTAATGTGCATCTTTCACTTGGAGCTGGAGTGAGTGCTGCAGTTGGCATTGTTGGAAGGGCAGTTGAAGCTGATATTCGAGCTGGTGACGGTGGTCATGCTGCTTGTTATACATACAGCTGCAGTAAAGGTATGTGTCATATTTGTGATTATCTTTAGCATAAAGAAACCCTCTTTATTTTGGAGAATAGCATGCAATGCAATTTCACCTCTTCGTCTGCTAGTGCAAATGCAATATTCAATACATGTATAAGATTGGGTACATCATGACTCAGATTTTTTTATTAACTACCATTGGTTGCGTATTTGAACTGAAGTGATAGTAAACCATTCCAATAAAGTTCATAAAGGTTTCAAAATTTGGTCTGTGACATATATATAATGTTTCATACTTTTGTGTGTATGATTGTGGAGAAGGTTTTCTTGAGGGTAAAAGAGCCTGACTTAAGACTTGGATTGCTAAGTCACATCTGGCATTTGTGCAGCTCAACTTCTTAATTAATTGCTTGTTATGGAAAGCACCAGAACAAAGTTTTTCTCTCTTCTATACTAGAATGATTTGTTCTCTATTTTCCCCTTGTGAGCACTCCCTCCGCACAATCTTGAGGTTCCTTTGTATAACATGATGGTTAGATCGGCTTTTAATATAGAACCCATTGAAGGCTGGACAAGGAATTGAGAACTAGGCAAGTTACCTTACCTGGTTTTATCAACAAAAAGGCACACTGCAACTGAGAATTCCAAATTGACTTACCAGATTAACTCGTGAACTTTTTCAGAATGATGGTAGGATATTAATGATGTGACTTTTATTTTAAAATGCCTAGAAATTATTGAACTTCAATCTAGTTGACGTGAACACCATGGTCCTTCCTCCTATCCGGATTTTTTGCTTAGGTGATATCTGCTTTCCATCTTGTTGATTTTTGTTTTTCTGCAATTTTAATACTCACTTTATGTCTGGAATCAACTTTGGTAATTAAATCACGTAATTTTGCAGTCTTCCTGAGTTGAAACAATCTTGAATAAACTAATTAGAACATAAGCTTAACTTTTTAAACTCTAGACCTAGTTAGTTTTTGAACTGTTAATAATGAGGATGATGACAAAAGTGAGTGTTGGGATTTTTTTATTCAGTGGGATGGGATGTGGATTAACTTCTCTAGGGTACAGAGTTTAACCACTATATCGATATTACTTGCAGGTGCATTTGTTGGATGTTCACTTGAAGGTAGTATTGTCACCACTCGTACACAAGAAAATGCCCGTTTCTATGGCAGCCAATCTTTAACTGCAACAGACTTACTTCTTGGCTCGTTGCCTAGGCCACCTGCTGCTGCCATTCTCTACCGTGCTCTTGCAGATCTGTATTGGAAGTTTGATGGTTGATTGAATGATTCAGCATTGCATTGCATGCCTCTATTTTTGGAGGCTTGCATTAAGATCAAGAATTTGCACAGCAGCATTGCAGAACTCAGATTGTAAAGATTCTTACTTGCCATTCTTTATCATTGTAAATTTGCTGAAGTTGTGTATATGATGCCCTTGAAGATAATCTTATCATAAGATACTGATTGCTGTAGTTTATAGTGT
>JASKGM010000005.1:2696245-2707517 GCA_034509205.1 Ceratonia siliqua | reverse complement strand
TATGTGAAATGTTTGATACGCTATCATCTTAATCTGGTATTTTAAATGATACCAAACATTTTAAAATCTGTGTTTAGTATATTGTTATCTAAGACGTTTAGTGTCATCTATATTAGGATGTGATGAAATGACATCATTTTGAATAATATTTCATATATCTCAAAATCTATGAGAATCTCACATCACAATACTTTTAACTTTAATTACTTTTTTAAAATATCACTTGAATCGTTTTTTTTTTACAAATTTTAATTGTTATACAAAATATAAGAATCTTAATTATCATAATATTTTATACCGTGATAACCTATAGTCCTATACTATAATATTTAAGATATTATAATATATAACATACCAATATACTAAACACTTTCACAATGTCTATGGTGAGATTAAAATAAATTTATCTAATAAAATCCATTAGTTTGGTTTGTTGGAGCTTTAACAACGAGGTCATCAAATTGATTATTTCATGTTGTTGAAAAAAAAATCCAAAGAAAAACAATTTTCTATTCTTGGAAGACTCAGTTTAGCCGTGGACCCTTGTCTATGTGAAAGTACAGAACAAATTATAACCTTTTGACAAGCTATTTCCTTTTCACCCACGCACAAGAATTACTTCCCCTTACAGAATCACATTCTTCTTTCTTACTCTGATCCAAGGACATTCTCGCTAACTTGTATGGAAAGGGAACATTCTTCCATACCATTTCTTATGGTAAAAAAGACATCTAGGGACTTTGAAACTGTAAGAGAAAAGATTATTACAAGAAGCAAGTACATATAACATCCCCACACAAATACCATAACCTGATAAACTTAAAGAGTTAAAGTATTATTTGAAGTATCTTGTTCTATTATTCAACATGCGTTAGACATAGACACGACACTTCATTTCAAGTTTCTAATGCAATGCAAGGGTTCCAAATCCAATTCCCTCTACTGGTTATTCAAGCAGGAAGGTTTCCTTTACACACCAATTATATGATTAAATGTGGCAGAGGGATCCATTTTCACATCCACTTCAAGATATAGTTGAAGGAGAGTTCTCCTAAATCTATGGTACTTTTCCTCTTGCTCAGTACATAAGTCATGACTTGTGATTTTCTTTCCACTTAAAATCAGCTGTTGCTGCTGCACAAAGGCACTTCTTATTCTTTTGGAATAATTCTATTCAAATGCATTAGAGATATTGTATTTTATAAGTGTTTTTTGTGATTTACTTTCTTCTTTGGTGCCTCAAAAAAAATTCAGAACAATATCTTGTAATTGTACCATTAAAAGAAGTGAAATTTTATACTGTACGTTCTGGAATACAGAACCTCTATAATCACCTAAAAATAATTTCATTTGTTCTTTTAGCCAAATCCTTTACTTCTTAAAAGTTATTTTAGCAATTTGAAATCTTAACCAATTATTCCTTATAAACTGCACCAAGTTTTTCATTCTATTTAATTTAGCTAGTTATTTACAGCATTGATTATGATATTAAAGATAGTCAATATCACTAGAAACATTTGTCTGTCATATTTCATGCAACTGCTATTGCTTGGTCTCTAGATAATTACCTGCGAAGTAAGAACTTTGGGAGTGCCAAGTACTTGTAAGAAAAGCATAGTTTGTCACTTTCTTTCTCGGTTGGTAAGTGGGTTTGACAAAATCGAACAAGAACCCCTTATGAGAGGGAATCTGCCACAGCACAGACATAAGATGTTGGCCCAAAATATGACAGTGCTAGATAGTAATGCACCTCCACATGTTAAGCAAACACAAAAAATATAATAGGAAAGAGTAGGATCCATTCAATATGAAAGGATATAATTGAAAAAACATAGTCTTTTCTTTGGGTCCATACCTGTTTAGCTAACAGAACCAGTACGTGAGGTTTCAATCTTTCTTGAGTTTTCATTAATGGCTAAACAGAGGAGCCCCTGTTTTCTTCTTGTTCTTCTTCTGGTTTTCTTTGTCCTTCTTATTGCGTTTGTTGATGCTGGTGAAGTTGAGTATATATCAGTTGTAGGTGATCCAGGAATGAGAAGAGATGGCCTAAGATTGGCCATAGAATCATGGAATCAGTGCAATGAGGTTGGGGATGAAGTTCCTCAAATGGGCAGCCCAAGAGCTGCTGATTGCTTTGATATTCATAATGCTTCTACACAAGCGAAAGGTAAGCTCTCAAATCTTAAGTTTCTGCTTTGTATTTGCTTTATATTCTGCCTCAAGATTGAGACATGTGAATCTTAGCATTATTGCTGCACGATAACCATTTAACTGTACCAAGATTTAAGAATATATACTCCCATCTCAATAATAGAGTCAAAACATAAATGTTCTTCTCATAACCCAAAGGTTGGCCCAGTGGAGGCGAGCATGTAATGTAAATGTTCTTCTCATAACCCATAGGTTTGAATCCTAGTTTTGTTAATTTCTTGGGGCTAAGACATAAAAAAGGTGTGAATGGCTGGTCTTTGACTGGACCTGAAAGATGAATTAATTGAAGTGTGCACAAACTCGCGTAATTCAAATAATCTTATGTACCCAATAGGAAATTCTTTTCAATATAATTAATCTGATTTTTAGTTTATTAATATTTGTCATTTTAGAGAAGAACTGCTCTCTTTGCAATTTTCCTCCCCACAAGTTGGTCCACAGAGTCACAGAAGATGACAACAAGCTAAGCACAGGTGATTCCTTTATTGGACTACAAGCAAATGCCCTGCACAATGTAGATCTTTATGCTGCAGAGAAAGAACTGTATTTGGGATCTAAATGTGAAGTTGAAGACAGCTCAAATCCTTGGCAGTTCTGGATGATCATGCTTAAAAATGGGAATATGGACACCTTGGCAGCCAAGTGCCCAAAAAATGGCTTCAAAGTTGGGCCTTTTGTCAATGATGGTGCTTTTCCTTGCTTTGGAGTAGGGTGTATGAATCAACCATTGATTTATCATGACTATACCACATTGGAAGGGCCTAATAGGACTATGCTTAGGGGAAGGTTCTATGGATCATGGGACTTGGATTCTGATTTGAGTAAGGGATTAGGGGAAAACAAATCTTACTACTCTGTGACCTGGGAGAAGGAAATTGGCAAGGGAAGTTGGCTTTTCCACCATGTCTTGAGGACCTCAATAAAGTATCCATGGCTGATGCTTTACTTCAGATCAGATGCCACAACTGGTTTTTCTGGTGGATACCATTACCCAACAAGGGGAATGTCCAAAATTGTGAGTCACTCTTCCTTTTCTGCAGTCTCACTCAATCTTTTCTTTCCGCTCTCCATGGCTTGACATTGGTTGCTTAGTAAAAAGGGATTGTCATGAAAATTATTGACCCAATAAGATTTCCTCCTAAACATTTTACACAAAGTTTGTACAAATATGTGCCCATTGTATAAGTAGCATTGTCAAATGGGCTAGTTTGAACTAATTCGTGATAGTCTTCCTAATGGGTCAAGTTGAGCCAATCCTTTTTAAACAAACAAATAAATATTAACTCAAATTTAGTGCACAGATTCCCTGTTAAATGGGAAAAAAAAAATAGATTAGCTCATGATTTAACTCTTCTTCTTTATATTATATATTTTTCTTTATTTTTCCCAAACAATAATTTTAAGCCAAATAATGATAAAATTTTCTACAAATAAAAGTTCAAATGCAAAAATTTTTATATGTAATTAACAAAATAGTATATAAAATATGAACATAAATTAGTTTTTGGGAACTCTTGTTTACTTTTATCTTAACATGCCCACTTATTTGAGCGTGCGAGCTAAATGGGCAACCCTTTTAGATCTGCATTTAAACAAATTACAATATTAACACAATCTAAACACATCAAATATATGGATTAAATGAGTGAGTTGGTAAACTCATGCCTGTTTTGACAATGCCTCCCAAACCTAGGAAAAACCTACCTTAGTCATATCAGATTAATTTCTTCAAACATCTAATGTGTAGATTCCAGAATCACCAAATTTCAAAGTGAGATTCACCTTGAATGTCCAAAATGGTGGGGGTCCTGGCAGCCAGTTCTACCTAATGGACATAGGAAGCTGCTGGAAGAACAATGGGCAACCCTGTGATGGTGAAGTGACTTCAGATGTAACCAGATACAGTGAGATGATTATTAATCCAAACACAACAGCTTGGTGCCAAGCAAACAACACCAATGTGTGCCCACCTTATCACAAATTCCCCAATGGGACAAAAGTCCATCGCAGTGACTCTGCTCACTTCCCTTATTCAGCATACCATTTATACTGCTCTCCTGGGAATGGAGAGAATCTGGAGGCGCCTTTCAGTTTGTGTGATCCATATAGCAATCCTCAACCCCAAGAGATTTTGCAGATTCTGCCACACCCAGTTTGGGGAGAATATGGGTACCCTACCAAGCAGGGAGAAGGGTGGATTGGAAATCCAAAGACATGGGAGCTTGATGTTGGGAGATTGTCACAGTCTCTTTACTTTTACCAGGTTAGGAATTTCTGTGGATTTCTAAGTTGCAATTTGCAGTAATTGAGGCTAAGATGGCGAGTGACCTAGTTAGTTAACTTCGGTTAATTTTACTCCTTGCAGGAGGCAGGCACTCCACCAGCTAGAAGGCAATGGACATCTATTAATATTGGAACAGAAATTTTCAAAGATCCTCAACAAACTGCCATATGGACTGTCAGTGACTTTGACATCCTTATACCCAAGCAATGAAGGAATTTCCCAGATTCATTAGCTTATCTATCTTAGGACAATCACTTTCTTTGGTGACTATAGATACTTTATTTCTTTCCCCAAGCACAAGATTTATAAGACAAAACTACTTCTTTTTTTACTAAAACCCTATTTTGATCTCTCATAAAAAGAATCAAATTTAACTCCTTTGAGAAAAAGTTTTTGTTTTAGTCCCCAATAAATAAATAAAATGATAATGTTGTCATTGGAGTTAAATTTGTTAAGTCAATAACTAATAGCGGTGGTTAAATATGATGTATTATTATTAAGTGATCAAGTAGGAATAATTTTCACACTTGGGCTAATTTTGTCATGTAATTAAGATTCATTGGGCCTAAAAGCATTATGTAACTAAGATTCATTGGGCCTAAAAGCATTAATTCAAATGATATTATTTTTAACACTAAATGCTAATTTATTTTAATATTGGGATTCAAACTCCTACTAGTCTCATCTTAAAATACTATTTATCAGCAACAACAAAAAGAATCATTGCATTTAGGGTTTGTATAAAAATCAATCAAAGTGGATAAAAGTTCTCTGGGTACTGAAATTGATTCATGTTATCATATATTTGAGAGAACATCAAGAACTCATCTACGGCCCAAGGTGTTCCATTGTAATCTACTTTTATCTCTAATATTCTGCAGAGTTTCATGAAGCACAAACATTTAAAATATGATATTATCTCTGTGTCCAATAGATGTTTAATAATTGTTTAAATTTGATCAAATAGATGTGTTGACAATAATAATAATAGAAAATAAAGTATAAATTATTCAACTTGTAATTAATTAAGATTTCTTTTATAAAAAATTAAATACAATTTTTTCTTAATTTTTATAAGCTTAAAACTTATAAAACTTCTATATTTAGTTAAAGAAATTAATTTTTAATAAATAAAAATAACAAAAATATCTTATACATACATACATATATAATAAAAAAATTTATTTTTTTGGGTTTGATTCAATTTTCATTTAAAAAAATAAAACCAAACTAAATTGATTTTAATCAATTTTGAACCATTTTTTAATGATTTGGAATAATTGATTTTTTACACTGTAAGTGGACTAATAATAATGAGTTTAAATAAAAAAAATTATTTTTTTACTAGTTTGAAAAAACTTAAAAATTGAAGAAAAATTTATATTTTTAAAATTTTTAATGAAATAAAAATTTAAAATAAAAATAATGTTTGAGCAAAACAAAAGAGAGGTTAGTGAAACATGGGGAAGGGTGAGGTGAGGTGGGGGCATGTGTATTAAATATTTAAGACTAAATGGATGGATGGTAAAGAAAGTGTTGTTGGAGTTTGTGGCAGAAACTTGAGTTTATAGAGATAGTGAGTTAGTTGAGATTATCTTGTGTGGAGAAAGGTCAAGTGGAGTGTCCTCATTTTTCCATTTGCGTCTTATACCCGCTCCTTTCTCTTTCAAGACAAATTGAGACAGAACTCAAGTCCATCCAATCGCTTCACGGTAAAAGATACTACCAATTTAACATAACTATTCATTTCCCACTGTTTGGACCACCACGAAAATATTTCCAGGATTCCAATTCTTTTAACTGCAATTTACTCGAATTTCTTTTTCTGTTTCTTCTTTGTATAAACAATTCATTTTCCCTTCAAATATGTGTATAATAAAAATCAGTAGCTAATAAAGCGCTGACTTACACCAATGACATAATCTAAATGGAGGAAACCAGTTGGTGCCTTCCTTATCAAACTTGGTATCTGGTCAGTTGTGCCCATTATGCGGAAGAATAGGCCAAGACCATCCTCCGCCACCCAAAGGGGGAAAATAATTTAATCTCTGGAATAATACCCAGTTTGAAATATCTTCACAACTTTTTTTCTCGGGATCTTCATATAATATGCTGCAGAATTTTCTAGAAAAGGAAATGACCTACGCCTTTTGCCGACACCCATTCATAGCTGCATTCTCTGAGCTCATGTGAATGATTAACGAGGCAAGGAATAAAAGTCAGGGCACAGTGAAAGCATCTGTTCTTTGATCTATCTACCTTCTGACTTTATGCCAGAGCAATGCTTCTGACGTCATTCTGAACATTCTTCTGTATACACTAGATTCTTCTTGGGACTGAATGAGTGGATATTACTAACCCAGAATCCTGCATGTTTCACATTTGAGGCAAACTCAGATCAGAATCTCCAGTAAGACACAACTCAGACAGAGGACCAGAAATTTGATGCCTGAAAACTGGAGAACAAGTTGAATTCCTACTACCACACTTTATGCAAAGATGACGTCTGAAAACTGGACAATATTATACCAGACCAGACCTTTGGAACTTTATATTGCTTGCCCACAATCTATATCAGCGAAGCATGTTAGAAAGTGCAAGGTGTAGTTTAGAAAGTAAATTGCAAGGTGGATCACTGTTAAACTTTTATACAATAAAAAAAATAGCTATTTATAGCTGTGTAAATACGATTTCCTTTGATTTCCTTATCAAGAGTTACTACTTGCTTTTTGCTCTCCAAATTTCAAGTTGCGGTTTAGAGGAGCCAGTCCAGCATAGTTAAAGATAAGCTAATGTGAGAAAGAATAATACGATAGTTCACATATACATAACTGCACACTAGCTCCATCTGCGTTTACTGTAAACAAGTTTTGGTAGAACTGATTAAATTCCAATGAGGCCATGATAGCGCTTGTGATCTGTGGACAATTGTTCCCATAAAATGGCATTTTGAAGATTTAAGATTTACTTGCAATGGTGGAAAAAAGAAAAAAAGGAAAAAGAGGAAACGAGAACAAGAACACCTGCTGCTGCAACGGTCTAACTCTTCTGTAGAACATTCTCTATTCTTGCTTCTTATAACTGAAAGTTACACAAGTATTGAAGCCAACTGCTCAACAGAACTCATTTTCTCTCAGAATACATATGGTATTCCTATTTTCTTATGATTCTAAATTTCAATCAAAGAATCTGTAACAACTTCAAATAAAAATTGGGGGGATGTAATGAACAAGGGTATTGCCACTACAAAACAGGGACAGAAATGGACATTGGCACTGAGACATCGGTGGCAAAGCTTGTATCCCTATCTGCAGCTGAATTGCTAGCAAATGCATACCCAACACCTAAGCCACCATAATGTAGAGATGAGTTTTCACATCTCTGAAACACTCTAGCAAGTGAAGCTGCTTTTCTTCTTGCCCGCTTTGTCCCTGTAAAAAGAAGGGTTTGAAGCAATCCAGCCAAAGCTGGTGCCCTAACCACCCTTTCAGTTGCAACAGTACCACCACTCCGACACAACTCAAGCAAGGCCGCAACTGCATTCTCTTTACCTCTTGCTGTCCCACAACGCATCATTCCCATCAATCCGGCTACTGCAGCTTCCTCCTTCACCACTGCTTTGGCCCCAATAGGCTGCCTAACAATCAAGGCCAAGGCACCAGCTGCTTCCTCAGCAACTCCTTCATTTCCCAAAGCTTCAACTAGAGCTGCTACAGCCCCTGCCTCTATCATCCTAACACAATTCTCGGTGTGTGTGGAAAGATTAAATAAAGCTGTTACAGCATCCTTCTTTCCTCTTGGGGTCCCCTCTTGCAACAGTCCTGCCAGGGCTTCAACAGCTCCCACGTTATCTGCAATTCTCTTCTTATAGTCATGGACAGCAGAGAGACTGAACAATGTAGCAGCAGCATTTTCCCTTGCCTCTGCTGTGTGCCCAAATCTCAACACAGCAACTATAGATCCCAGACACCCTTCCTCATCCATAATCCGACTTTTGTTTTTGTCATAAATGGATAGGTTGAGCAACGCAGTCACAGAATTTTCCTGAGCAACAGCGTTAGGAGATGAAAGTAACTTCCGAAGATGAGGAATTGCCCCAGCTTCTGCAATGAAAGCACGGTTTACTCTGCCTGTTTTAGCTAGCAATCGTATCTCCCGAGCAGCTACAGTCTTTGCAGCTTGTGAACCATTTGCTAGCTGTTGAATGAGAAGTGATGCCGTTGCTCTGTTGGCATCAAGGGCAGCTTTGGTAGGAGAAGCTGATGCAAGAAATTCAGCTGCAGCATCCATGACCTCTGGTGGGTCACAGGGGATCCCATGTGCAGTGCACCACTGCATGATCAAATTCCTCAGAGATCGATTAGGAACAAGGCGGTTGTGAGCAAGCATTTGCCCAGTTTTTGGGCAAGTGTAATGGCCATCTTCAATCCACCTGGATATGGAACTCCGATCATAAGTTTGTCCAGTGGAAATTATTACTGGGTCTCGCATCAAATCCAATGTTATAGGGCAGCAAAAGTCCTTTGGGATAGTTAAAAATGTGTCAGCAATTTCTTGAGTAATCAATCCTATTTTGGGTTTCTTCTGATTTCCATTTCTTAGCTCAAGCTCATCTTCCTCAAATCCGAAAAGCAGAAATCTGCTATACCGTGTCAAAGCAACCAGTCCATTAAGCACAGAAATTGTTGGCTCAACGTCACCTTCGTGATTGACAATCTGCTCCTCCAAAGACTCAATTTCAGTTCTGCAACTCCTGGCATCCAGAATCTGCAATTTCTCCACAAAGAAACACCGTAGCTCTGCTGAATCAGGAATTTGCCCATTCTCAAAATCATCGAGAAATGAAAAAAAGCGAACCCTGAGGGCGTCATCTTTCTTGTCAATAAACAATTTAGCCCTCCTTGACTGTTTCTGCAATAGCTCAATCTGTTCCCTTACATCCTCACTCAATTCAACATCCTTGATCGGAAATACATCCAGAAGGGTCGATATTTCTTGGTTCAAATCATGGAAATGACCAGATATTGAATAATTCTGAAGCAAAAGCCATAACTTACTCGATTGTGCACAATAATCAAGAAGAATCTTCGACCGGTACAGTACTAAATATAGCTCCTTGAAACAAAGCATCGCCGTTGACGGAAGAGCCGTGCCGGTATCCCTCAAATATTCCAAAAGCAACAGAAAAACTTCGACCTTTCGGATAATCGACCGCGAGTTCTTCCGCTGAAAGAAGAAGGAACGTTCGGAAAAGCACGAGACGAGCTCGCTTGCAACAGAGACGAGGGTTTGAACCAGGGCAACATCGGTCAGGTCAACCGGAGCAAGAAAGGCTTCCAACGACGGCGACCTCCTCCGCCGCAGCGACGAGAATATAGCCCCTGAAGCCATAAAACGGTGCCAGAAATTCTACGATTTCCAAATCTACAGACTCCACCAATCCGTGAAGGCGATGACTCCAACGGGCTCGAACCTCCACTTCGGTGATTATATCCTCAAAACCCAGAAAAAGGTTTCAACAATCGAGCAATTTTCACAAAGAACGAAGAACAATTCCGCAACTTTCTGACCCAATAATCAGATCTATCAATTTTCCCCAAGAAAGCTTTCTGGGTTACCAAACGTCAAGACGCATACGATACCATGAACGGTTATTGTTGGGAGGAAGTTTGAATCTTCAAAGCGTTAAGAACAACTCAGAAATTCGAAGAGAGTGATGGCCGGATGGGATTAATTAAATCAGCCGAATCCGCGTATTACAAAGAAAGGAAAAAGGGACTGAATTTCCAAAGACTTTGTCTTCTTATTTCAAAATTTATTTTCTCTCTCTCTCACTCGTAGGTATTTCAATGCAGCCTTGTGAAAATGACTTCCCTAACTTTGACGGGTGATTATGCAGATTCTTGTCCATTCGTTTTTTCTTTCCTTACCTTTCTCGAAGGAGAGAGAAAAGAAAAGAGAAAAACAAAGAGAAGACGGCGTTTCTTCTGAAATTACGATTTTGGGTTTAGATTAAACTAAGGTCAGAGTTTGTCAGAAGATAAGGCCTAAGGGAGTTATCTTTGCTGGCTCTGTGTCGTTTCGATTCGAGTTTTGACTTTCCCAGTGAATTATGGTTTGACTATGAGATTCCTTTATTGCCCTCTTCCTTTCTCTTGCTTGTCTGGTTATGACTTCTTTAACTTCGACCCGTCTGCTTTTTTTTTTTTTTTGCTTTTCTCCACAATACGTAATAGGGATTTTATTATCATTTTGTACTTTTTACTTTTTGACCTTTAATTTAAATTAGGAATAATTATTTCTGCCTTAATGTAATATAACATTGAATTTTTTTTAAAGAAATTTAATTTTTTTATAAAGATACTAATATTTTGATATACACAATTATGTCAATTCATTTTTTAATTATATTTAAATAAACTAATAATTTTAAATAAAAATTATTTTTATTTAATAAAAAAGTTAATATAGAATTATTCATATCTATGTATATAGAATATAATATGTTTTTTTTAAATTAATAAAAATAGAGGGAAATTTAAAAATAACTACTTACTATTTCTTATTTAAAATGAAAATTAAAAAAATATATTTTAAAGAGACTAACTAAAACTATATAGAATATTATAAATAAAAATTTAATATATATTTTTATTATAATACTAATATTAAAAATAAATTAATCTTTTATATTTTTATGAAGAGGTCAAGTATTATATTAAAAAAATATATCATATTAATTGTTATATTGTTAAATATTTCATTCGTCTCAAATTA
>JASKGM010000005.1:2683893-2694673 GCA_034509205.1 Ceratonia siliqua | reverse complement strand
ATTAAATTCCTCAAAATTGTAAAATCCTTTTAATTTAATCTTTTAAACTTTAATTATATTCTAATTTTCTCTCTCATTTAGCTTGATGAACTATAATTTGACAAAATATAACGGATTAACCTTAACCCAATATCAACACAATATTTAATAGTCATGTAGTCAATCTATTGCTCTATATCATCAATTTGTCAAATCATGGTTAGTCAAGCTAATAGAAATATAACTAATATAACTCTTCATTATGAGGATGTTAAGGACTTAAAATACTCATCACATTTTTGTTTTACCAATAAAATTATAGGCTCAGGCGGTGTAATAGAAAGGAAGTGTCCTTTGCATTGTATAAATAGCAAAGGCAACATTAATTCCACCATTTCAGTGGATGAAACAAGCATAATCTACAGAAAAAACCCAATGGAAGACATGAGAGTGTTGTTATTAACTCAATCCTTATTGATACTATTTCTACCAGTTTCAGTAGTAGCAGCAGCAGAAGCAGTTCATGAAGGCGAAGATAAAATGAAGATGAAGTCTAACCAACTCGTTGGCCACTCTCAAGAGAGGAAATATTCTACTAATAAAATGACTTACTTTTGCCTAAAACCTTGGAAGGTGAGGCTGCGACGTGGTACTGAGTTTCCTAATGGTCTTGGAAAGCAATACGGGTTTCAAAGCCACCATGTCATTATTCTAGTAATTTTGAAGCCTGCCATGAGATTCTGCGTTGAATATAGCTTAAGGAGATGCTGGAAAGGTCTGTTCAAGCGAGCCAATGTGTTGGCTGAGTGTCTCCTTATATAGCAAGATGCATTGGGGATATTGAAGTCTTTTCAATAATGACAAATAGTCCAGCTTATAATAAAATCTAAACTGTTATATTGACATGGTAATTCACCATATGATATCCATAAAAATATTATGGAGAATCCTCAGAAGGTGATCACGAGTTGGACATAGTGACTGAGTCGAGACAAAAAAGTGTGAAAGACCATGATCAAGACCTAGTTAGAGAAGCTCGCTTCGGCTCGGTTATGTATCATCATTTACCATCACAACGAAATTAACAATTTGTTCATCATTTTAGGATGTAACTACACATTTATGCATGAGTTTTGAAAGAGAAATGCTCCTCTCACATAACTCACAAAAGATTCTTTTTAGCCAATCAATATATAGTAAGATGATGCAATGCAAGAGATAGGATAATTATAATGATTAAGTAATCTTATTGCTGAATGCTACTAAGCAGAACATATGATCATATCACTAAATTGGAATGGACTACTTTCCTACATTTTTTTCAGTCAGATATACAACCTCGTACTTTTATTAAACTAAATAAATATAGAAAGAGGCTTGACCTGTAAAAATTGAACCTACTAAACATCAGGAAAAAGCCTAAATTACAGACAATACAAATGGATTTTGAATGAACCCTTGAAAGCCTCCCAAAAACTACCTTGGAGATTTAGTGTTGAGACATTTCCCACATGAGACAAGGTTCAGCAATGCATGAGGTTTCCTGGTTCTAACTTTCAAACGTGAAAGCTGCAAATGCAATTAGATACGTCAACAACATCCTCAAACATATCGCAATAGAGTATAAACATGAAAACGGCACAATTTACTCTTAACATAGTATTTTAATGAACTAAGAGGATTATCAGCAACAGCTAACAGCATGCCCAAACATTAACAAAAGAGTAAACTTTTGTCTGGTGCATCCAGAGCAGACCAGAGGCACTATTCCAGAACGGTGCATAATGAGGTTTCACTTTTTTCTCTAGAACCATCCCGTGGCATCATTCTGGAATTTTTGAGAAACTGTTCTAGAATATAATGTTTCAAGAGGCACGGGTGGTATTATTTCTCAACAAAATCATTGTATAAAAAATATAAATACACATACATACTCGCCAGCAAATCTTCTTTCCATGTCAAAGAAAAACAATAATATATGCATGTCACTTGAAGGTGGTGAAATCATATAAGGGCACGAGCATTGAGAAATTTAATCATAAAGATAAAACAGTGAGTTTCTGTATATAAATACTCAAACTGGGATAACTTTTGGCCAACCAAGACTCATTTTATCAGGGGATAAAAAGCTGACCAGGATCATGATTAATTCCAAAAATGTGTTGAACATCATCTCTAATGTTTTATTTTTTAAATATATATAAAGTCACTAGGAAGCAAGTAAAAAATAATAATAAAGTCAAGAAACTCAAAAGTTCCTCTTCCTCCTCCAATAGTTGTACCATGCCTATTCTAATACTGGTTCAGCACAGAACATAACAAGGTGCATTCAAGTGCAAATTCAAAGACTCGGTTAAATATTAGTATGAATAAAAACTAGAGATTATGGCTCAATTTATTTTCCAAAAAGCAAATATTGAAAAACCAGTTCTTTAGCTGATAGGAAAAATATATTTTATTTTTATGCAGTCCAATGGTGAATTTAAGGATATAACAAAATCCAATACCTTCCGGCGGGTTACTCTTGATGCCTTCCAGCATAGCAAGCTCCTTGATCTTGGCTCCAGTCTCCTAAAAAGTCAAAATTTCAAAATTAATATGTAGTTCCAAGTTCTAACATAGACATAACTATGCTTTGCTTACACAGGATAACATCCAAAGCAGAATATTCCAAAATATTATCATCAACAATTTGTATCCCATACTCTCCGGTAATTAAGGGGCAAGAAAACCCTCAACCTAGCACATAGTTATGGAAAAATCTCATCCAGATTAAATTATTCAATTCTGCATGCAAATAATACCTCCTCACTGCCTTAAGTCAAGTAAAATTTGGAGATATGATATTTATTTGAGACCTCCAATTCCATCCCCCTATATTATCCTTAAATTTCAATCTATGAAGTATAAACCACTCTTCCACTCTACAACTAGCTATATTAGAACAGGTTAAAAGAGAAAAGGATGGAATGCCAACACATACAGATTCTCTTGTTCAAGCTTTTCAGCGATAGAAACTGCTTTGCGTTTTGACCACCCACTTCGCTGTGTACATCCTTCTGCCTGCTGGATTACATGAGCAAGAGATACCTTACTTCTTACAATACTTCGACTTTGACTTTGTTCCCTAAGCTTCCTTCTTTCTAAGTGTGAAGTCACAATCGGCTTTTTGTTGGAAGTTGATGCTTGTCCTATACTTGTTCCCTCTAAACATTTATTAGATGCTGCATGACCATCAACCTGCTGCTCATTACTCTTGTGCTCCGTGGGAGAAGCTGCTTCTTCTACAATTTCACCCATTCTCTTTTCAACTGAACCAGGGTGCAAAGGATGGGCTTGAGTGCCCAATGCATTTAAGTCTCTAATCTGAGAAGAACTATCTCTAGTAGCTGGCAATATAAGAGGCAGTTGAAACCCAGACCCTGCATCTTTATGTGATTCACATCTAATTTCTAATGTTACAGAAGATCTGAGGACAGATTCAAATGCTTGTAAGATATGGCCCCTAAACTTCTCAGCGGTAGATTTGGTCATTTGGGAACTAGTCATTAGCTGCACAGTTGGAGCTGCGCAACAAAGCAAAGCACTACAATTTAATAAATAGTAAATGTCACAGTAATACTGATGTTGATGACAAAAGCAAAAATATCATAACAACAACAATCGCTAAATTAAATAAGAAGTATAATAATCTTTTGATCCAACAAAATATCAAGTTCTGGCCTCTAATTATTATTTAGGGTACAGTAATACGTGCACCGAACAACATTTTTTGACCAAAAAAACAAGTTCCATAAAGGTGGTATAGCACATTTCACACAGCGATGGACCTCAAATTCAAATCAAAGAAAAGTTGAGCATTACAGAGGACTAATAACAGGCTTCTAACTTTGTGAACTCTAAAGCCCTTAAAGAAAGCTAGTGTGACCTAGTTCCTGCTAGGATTGAACTTTCAATTTACTGATACAAGGCCCTTTAGGTGATACTTTACACTTAGTTTGATTGCGCCAGACCATATTTTCCTCTAATTCTCCTCAATATGACATGCATATTTGAAACATTTTCATAGTGTTAACAATGACCATGACATTGTTTGGTGGGGGATGAGGGTTTTATATTACTATAGTTATTAATTGCAGTGGTGAATAAGAATAATGCACATTGGGTGTTCACCTGCACCAAAACTAACAGAGATCAGCTTGCCTTCTTGATATAAAAACTCTTTCAAACCATTGACTTGAATCCTGTCAAGCACCTCTAACCATATCTCTTCAATTGCTTTACGGTTTTTACCAAAAGTCGGCCTGTCATTCATCCTAATCATATCGGTAACTTGTGAAGATGTCTGTTGAGGAGCAAAACCAGTCACAGCAAGTCTTTTTTTATCTGAACTAGGACCCTTTGTCATACCATCAGCTGAACTTCCAGCATGGGGATTGTCTATTCTAGCATCCATTGATAAACGTCTCTCTTTGTTAGGAATTTCAACATGATTACTCGTTCTTCTGGCTGCCTCTCTCCCATCAACATTGTTTAGGGGTAATGGACTATGATTGAAGCTATTATCAGATGATGTAGGCAACATATATTGCTGGTCAGGAGCAAGTTGAAGCAACGCAGCTGTCAGCCAGGTTAGTTTGTCATTGGACATCCTCAACTGCTTCTCAGCCTCAGATAAAGTTTTCAGAGCTTGGCGTAGTTTTTCCATGTCTTCTTTTGATACTGAGACAGAAAATAGTATCATTAATTTGTGAAAGGATGATTATTACAAAAACAAACTCATCACTATGAAACCAGATAAGACAGTCCACTCTCTAGAAAAGTTTTTAGCAGGACAGACAATTCTGGAACCCAAAAGAAAAAGGGTCAAAATATTCGTCAAAACAATGCTGAAAGAATGATGAAAAATTGAATTGGTGCAGCATTAAGTATTTACATTTACTCAGATCTGAGAACTAACTTTATCAATATCACCTCAGTTTGCAACAAATTGATAACTGGTAAACTATCTATAAAGGAGATCATGTTTTACTCACATGGCTGTCTCCGAAAGAACTTCCTTCTCTGCCTCTCTTTTGTAAAATCATAGGTACCAGCAAGTATATCAGTAATTACTGTTGCAAGCTGTGACATTAAAGCTAACGGCTCAACACCAGTTTCCATGATCACTCTCAAATTCTTCACAGTGTTAACTGTGTCTGCAGATAATGCCAAATCAAGTAGATCGACCAATTTCTCATCGGAGATAAGCCCTACCTGAAGACAGTATTTAACTTTAGAACAATTCATGTATAATAATGATAACAACAATTTACAAAAGAATCTAGTGACTGAAAGATATGATCAAAGTAGATAAGTATTGTGTGCATGCTAGATACTGGGAATTTAATAAAAGAGTAAAAGGAGGCTATATTAAAAAAAATTAAGTGCCTTGCCACCCCCATCCTGGTGCCATTACTACACATTACATTACTATTAAATTTTATCATCTGTCACTCAGCCCTTCTCCACATTGCAAAAGATCAAAGTCACTAAGAGGGGAAAAAACAAAAGTACAAATGTCAACCTCTAAAAGCATGTCACTGCACTGAAGAAAACAAAATAAGTAGTGTCTTAATTACTTCGTTTTATGTCTTTCATTAGTATATATACTAGTGAATTTAAAATTCCTAACAGATACCATAAGTTTACAGATAATACACATTACTTAGCCCAGTCATCTGATACCTAATTATTTTTATTAAATAAGTAATTCCAAATGACGCCTAGGGCAATTGTCAAAAGAAAAAGAGATAAAAATGAGTATGTGAGGACTGATCTTATCCAAAAGGAGGAAGAACTAAAATTGAACAAAATGCCTGGAATTAGCTCTCAGGACCTACAATGTTGTCTTTGATGTACCAAGGGATGTGCTTTACTTACCTCTGGACACATCATAGAGGATTCGTACAAGGCCAGAGAACGGCAAAAACATACATATAACAACTATCACCTCAGATGTCGTAGCTCTATACAAGGTAGGAATTACTAATACTAGATTCAAGACAAAAGAAGAATGTAAGGCACTGACTATATGCCTGACTTGGGTCCAATTGAGGCTTGTAAAAGTTCTAGCAATCAGCTCCTTCATGACTTAGTTCGTAAACTCCATTATATTTAATGCATTTCTTGTTTACCATAAAAAAAAAAAAAAAAAGTTCTAGCTATCAATCAAGATACAGGATATTGCAGTTATAAAGTGATCAAAACACCAGGAAATAGAAAACAATGATGTAAAGGTTTCCATGTGAAGCAGCTATTCTACTCTCCCAAATGAATGACTTAAAACAACTATCAATGTTCTAAACTCCCAAGTCCCATTCAAACTGACATGAAACATAAATCAGGGAATTATATTTGCAAATTAAGGCAGACCTCTCCACATTAGCACAATGGGAACTATATTCCATAAGCCTACCAACTATCAACTCCACAAAGATAAGTACCAAGAAAATTTAATCTTCAGTTTTTACAAGAATAAGTAGAGACATGTGTAAGAGGTGTAAACAAAAACACACTAACTACGAAGCAACTTACCAATTCCTGGACAAGAGGAACTGATATTCTCTGCCCAAGCAAACTGAGTTGTTCAAGGGTCATCTCCGCATCTCTCAGTGATCCGTCTGATCTTGATACAATAAGCTTCAGGGCATCCTTATCAATTTCTAGACCTTCTTTGGTTGCAATCCGCTGCAATGAATATACTATGTCTGAATCCTTCAGCTTTGGAAAAAAGAATTTCTGACACCTGGATATTATTATATGAGGCAATCCATCAAGACTCGAACTAACAAGTATAAAAACCACACGTCTAGGTGCTCGATCAATGACCTTTGATATAGCACTCCAGCAATCAGTTGACAGAGTATCACAGTCATCAAAAATAAACACTCTGTAGTGGGATGGAAGCTGGGAAACAATCATGTTCTCAAGTAGATCCATGATGTTCTCAAAGTCAAAATTACTGACTGGACCAACTTCCCTTATATTTCTACTCTTGCCCATATCATGCGCTATGCAAGAATTGCAGAAGCCACAAGGTTTCGGGTGCTCTGAAGAATGACAATTTAAGGCTCTGGCAAATATGCGAGCACAGGAAGTTTTTCCAGTGCCATGGGGTCCATAAAACACATACAAAAATCCAACTTTCCTTTTCATGACAGCATTTGAAAGAGCTTGTGCCACCAAATTCTGCCCAACCATATCTCTGAAGGTTCGCGGCATGTACTTTTGCGTTAAGCTTTGGTGCCTGCTGCGGCGATTCCCTCTCATATGCTGATCACCAGATCTAGCTTCAGAAGCAAGGTCAGAATCAATATCATGCTTGAATAAATTATCAGCAAAAATACCAAGTTCCCCAGAATAGTCATGCCCCCAACAAGCATTTTCAGTGCTTCCCTGAGATCCAGATGCATCAACTAGTAATGGCAGTGCCTCTGCATCAGATTTAGTAAATGAGCTTGAGTGATCAGATGCCACAGGCATGTCAGAAATATTTCTTCCATTGGCATCCAATGTCCCTTTCTTTAACCTAGAGTCAGATAAACCACATGATAAACTTCTTCCAGCCATGTCAAGGAATGTTTTACCTCTGTGATGAATTCTAGACCAATTCCAAGGAATGCCACACCCATTTTTGGGTGCCCTAGTGACATTTTCATCTGCATATTGATCTGCCTCTTCCATGTGATTTTTGTGGTGGGTTGAACCTTGAGCTAATGAGTTGGAAGCAACAGACAATTCATTCTCAGCTCCAGTATCTCTAGATGCCACAGAAGCCCGAGCTCTTCTTGCACTTCGGAATTTACGCCTTTTTACCCTATTCATTCCACTGCCGTGACCACGCATGCTGGCTTCTGGCTCCTCATTAATTTTCTCCTGTCTTGGAAACCTTGCACGAAGATTAACGTTTGACGATGCTAAATCATCACTATCCAGTGGAAGATCATTCAGCTGGTCAGAAAGGGTCCTAACTTGAACATCACGAACCTGCTTCCCCCTTTGTTTGCTCTTTCTCTCTTTAGATTCAGAGTGCCTTGAAACGACATCTTCAGCCAAATCTTTGCCAAGTTGGTTGAGAAGCTGCTCTTCACTGAGACACAAATAATCAGGCCTGTCACTCTTCCGACCAGATTCTTCTCTCCCAACTTTTCTCCCATCTCCCATTCCACTCCTCCTACTACGGTCTCTACTTGCCGGCACTCCATCATTACCCCTGCTCACCTCACCTGGAGCAACTTTTGATGTACCTAAACTAGCCACAGGTGGTGAGGTTCCTGATAATCTCCTTGCTTCCTTCCTGCGCTCAATTCCTACAGACCTTCTCCCCTCCTGAACCATGGCATCATTTTCAACCCTCTTGGAAAGCAAATCAACTATAGAAGGTGAATGCCATGATGGAGGACTTGCCGAAGGATCTCTCAGAGAACGTGACCTCTGCAGCACAACAAGGTCCCTCATAAGTGACCTATCAGCAAGTATGGGGCTGTTCCTGTGCATATGGTTCTTCAAGTGAATGCAATTTGTTAAATGGATGTGGTTGCGTAGATGATCACTAATATCACCATTCGCATCCTTCAGTATACTATTTCGGACAGCCCTTGTCATGATCAGAACACTAACACGTCTGACAACAGAATCTTTTCTAAATTAAGGAAACAAATCAGAAAAAATCGCATTTTTTGTCTCTAATTGTACTAAATTTTCACAATTATGGCAGTACAAAAGCTCATTCCTGAACTTTCATAATAACCCTCCCACTAATAACTCGGAAATGCCACAATAGTGCCAGAATTGAACTCCTCCACAAAAAAGGAAAACATCGACTCTCATATTTAATTATCCCATTAACGAAGGTGACACCACGATCCACGATCCCCCAAGAGTTTCGCCAATCAAAAAATACTCCTCAAGAGGAACTATGAATCACGCAAACTTCCTACCAGTAACTCCATAAACAAAACCCGGTATTTCATTGAACCCATTGAATTAAACACAGACCAAAAGAATGACCTTTGCATGAGACCCAAGTGCTGCTTCCCAAGGAAGCAGCTTTACTCACCACAAAGCACCATTTGAGCTCAACTGCACAAAAGACAGTAAGCAAGAAAACCCAACTTCAGCTTCTGAGATTAAGCATGCAAACAGAACAGAACAGAAGCTAAGAACCCATTATCTCAGAGCTCAAGTGCAATTAAAGCATCAATCCCTCTCAAAGGAATCATATAGTTTGACAAATGGGAGGGAATTAATGAGGCAGAGGTACAAAGAACATGATGTAACATCTAAAAGGGGGCAAAAGGAGAAAGAGAAACAGGGAAAGAGAACGAGAAAGAGGAGGGAAAAAGCAGTAGGGAAACACCCCAATCACCTGAATCAGAAAAGCAAGGCGACCCGTTTGGATCATTAAATTCCAGATCTCTCAAGCGAGCTTCACATGCACTTCACGAGGGCTTCTTTCCAAAGAAAAAGATAGTCCAACCCATAACTTGAAGAGAGAGAAACAGTGCTCGGCTTAGCAACAGGAGAGCAGAAAATCGAGTGTGCAAGAGAGAGAGAGGGAGAGAGAGGGAGAGAGAAGGGAGTATGGGTGGTAAGATCCGTTGTAGACAGACTCAGACACACAATTCTGGGAACAGAGGACACACTGCCAATAAAGCGGTGTGTCCGTTTGTTTGAGCATGCAAATAGGCTTTTATATATATATTAAAAAAAATCATTTTACAATTTTTTAATATTTTTTTACTGCTTATTCTGCTCAATTTTCTGAAATTTTACAATTTGAATTTGAAGGAGACCATTATTCCATCCCGTTGAAATTTACAGGGTGGTGTTTGTTAACGAGTTGGACATTTTTTCTTTAAGCTTCATGTAAGAGTAGACTTTGTTTCCATTTGGTCTTTTCTTCAGGCACTTAATTACACTATGCCTAGATAAAAAAATCATTAATTATAAATAAATTCAGATACAATTATTTCAATGATTTATACGTTAAAAATATAGTTTAAGTAAATAACGTTAGTAAAAATATAACTATAAGAAATAAGAAAAGACTTGTGTATGAACAAGAGAGAAAAAACACATGATAAGTTACAAAACTCTACTGGGATCTCCAAATGTGGTCATAAATGACTATAAATAGTGATTATAACTATATAACTGTTGTGTCCTTTAGTCATTGACTGATCCTCAAGGCACTTAGTTGTATGCCATTACTTCCAAGAGCTGCCTATCAAAATAATGTGCTCAAAATTCAACTGATTGCTTCTTATAAGACAAGTAAGTGGGTATCAGTTAGTTGGTTTTTGCCTTCTTGACAGTTACCTTACATGAATTATTTGGTAGGTGCTCTCTTCTATGCAGGCTTGCGTCAAATGGCTATAGTGAGATAATAAATATGTATTTAAAATCATAGTATCAAATGTTTTGAAGTTATTTTAAATTTTGATTTTTCTTTTTTTTTTTAAATTTTTGGTTGTTTTCAGTTTTTACCATGTTTTATGTTTGAGTATCTCCTTATAATTATTTGCTATGGTTGTCACAATAATAATTATATATAAAGGATCATAAGCATAAGAGAGCGATGTTCTTCCCTAACATTTTTTTTTAATGATTAAGTTAGTGAATAATTTTAAAATATTTTAGTAGAATAACAATTAAAAACATAATAAGAATATACCTCAAAGTTAAAGATGACCCCTTACATGTAATAGAGTATTAGGAGATTACATTTAAATTTTTTTATGCACGAAGGCATTTTAAC
>JASKGM010000005.1:2654737-2679200 GCA_034509205.1 Ceratonia siliqua | reverse complement strand
AATAAAAAATAATTTAATGAAAGAAATAATATAATTATATTAAAAAATATTTAATTAAATTTAAATTTTATAATTATAATAAAATTTAATTATGATATTATAATAAAAAAAGATGCAACTATGATGAGCAGATGGGTAAAATAGTAAAAAAAAAAATAAATCTACTTCTCCTACAAAGAGAAGTTACAAAATGGAGATTCTACTTTAATTAGAATTTCTCATTTTACTTCTTCTTCTACTTCAAGAAAAAGTAAATACGAACAGCTTAAAAAATTACAGAAGTTATTATTTTTAAAAAATTAACTTTTCCTTTCGGAGAAACGAACGGGCTGTATGTAGCTTCTGGCGCATATGCTTTGTTTTACTTCAACCATCTTGTTTGGAGCATTATTAAATATTTAAATTATATAAGAAGTTCCTTAATTTATGACACTGAATCAAAAGAGAAAAAAAGAAGAACGTAGCCAACAATCAGTGGCAAGTTGCGATGTCGTAGAAGGAGCTGTTTTTGATACTCCGTTTGTTAAATGTTAACGGAAACCATGCAAGAGTATCAGATCTGGATCCGACCGGTTGCCTTATAGCAAGTTGGGATCTGCACGATTTTATACGTTTTTTAAAAATTTACAATTTTTTAATTTAATCTAAATCGTCCATTAAAAAATAAATGACCTGAATTTCAAGAACTGGCCAATCATGTCTGATCCAAATTTAAGAGTATGAATCTTGGGGAATATTTTTATTATTATAATATTAAAAAATTAAGTAATATTATTATAAATATTTTGATACATAAATAATTTTTTTAAAAATTTAAAAATTAATTTAATTATAATTTAAAAATAATGATATAACAAAATATAAATAATAATAATATTGTATTATGATAATATTAGAAAATATTCTTTTAAAGAAAAAAATTTTAAAAAAATAATAATAAATAAATAAATAAAACGAGCTTTCACTAAGGTGAAGGGAGGGGAGGGGTGGGGTGGGAAACAGGCGTGGCCGCGTAGGCCATGGCATGCTTAAAGGAAAAAAGGTCAGTTAAGAGTTGGCCCAACAAGAGACCCCAGATATACACATCAACTAGGGCCTCTCCTCTCCTTTCTTGTACCATATTACAATAGTTGGTACCATTTTTGTTAAGATTACATCATGTTTAAGGTGTGCACATTTAATTATGAACTTAATTGTTAATTTAATTGTACAAATTATAATGGTTGGATTTGAATCGATTAACAAACAAAAATAGTGAATTAACTAAACCTAACCAAATTGTTATATTTTTGCATGTTAATCGAATCTAACTAAATTGTTATATAACGGTTTGATTAGTTCGATTAATCGATATCTTTGTTTGTATTTTAGTAATTAAGTAATTTAATTTTTTGCTTTTTAGTTTTTACATTTTAGTAACTAAGTAATTTAGTAAATGACTGAGTGAGTTAGGACAAGTTGACAATATCACTTATGAGTAAATGATAAATCATAAATGTGTCTAAATAACTAAATGAGCTAGTGAGTAAATTATGTAAATTTGTAGTGTAATTATGTAAAATATAAAATAATATATAAAATGTTTAAAATAAGTATTAATATATATATATATATATATATATATATATTCAGTTCTAACCGGTGAAACTCACAGTTAAAAAATTCAAATTGTTAACCGAATCGTTTTTAAGTACATAATGGTTGATTTTTGATCGAATTAAACTGTTTTGGTATGGTTTGGTTAAAATTGTTATTGAGTTGGTTTACATAGAACGATTTAACAATTAAAATTATTTAACTACACACCTTTAACTCACGTGATATTTTTTTTAACTAAAAATGGAAACAAATATATCACCTAATGAACCTGAATATTTTTTATTAGTCTATTTATATAAATGAGCCACTAAATCAAAAATAGCAAAAAGGTGAGGGTGGAATTCAAATTGAGAGACTGAGAAATGGTTGCCACAGACTCCAAATTCAATAACCTTGGGGCATTAAGAAAGCCTAGAAAAGCTGAGACAGATTAACTGGAAAGTTGTTTCTTGCTGAAACAATAAGCAAAGAGCAGTTTACCGGAAGCAGCACCGGAGAGAATATGCCTTGGATATAAAATATAAATAAATTAATATATGTAAGTTCATTGTAAGATTTTGCACAAAAATAGTAAGACAAAATAAACACTATATATTATTGTTGTTTAATACTACTATAAACTTGTTTGAGATACTAAAAACAAAATTAAGTATCATAAAATATTAGTATAGAATTCAATATTTCTGTCAAGAATATATGGCGATAGCATTTTTTATTATTGGCCATTTATGGTGATAGCTTTTTACCCTTTTTTTTTTCACATTTACAAGGTTAGGAATAATTTTAGCAATTTACATGTATTAGATTATAAAATATAGAATAATTCTCTCATCTCTTAAGAGATGTTTTAATTATATAAAACTTTTATTGATTATGAAATATATATGGATATCTTGAAAGTTAAAAAAATTATAATTTAATATAATTTTAAATTTATATTTAATTAATTATTTATATATTTAAAATATCATTTTTAAGAAAACAAAAAAACTTGAAAAATTAAAATTATTTATTTATTCATTCACTATTTATAATTTTAATGTAAAAAAAATAAAAACATATTAAAAAATTTTTAAATTTTTTTATAATTAATAATAAATAAATTTAAAAATTTTTAAAGAATATTTTAAGCATATACATTATTTAATTAAATTTAAATTTAAAATTAAATTACATTGTAATATTTTTAGAATTTTTAAAAAAATTTAATTATATTTTTATTATAAAAAAATTATATAATTAAGATATTTTAAAAAAAATGTAAGTAATTTATTTTAAAATATAATTTAAAAAAATAATGATACTTATACATAAATTTTTTTATATTATTATATTATTATTTATAATTTTATATTATTATAATTTTATAATATATTAATAATTAAAAGTGATATATGAAAATGATGTAGAAGAAGATAATGTACTACTATTGCAATTTATTATAAAAAAACGTCATAATAAAATGCGACTGATGAAGTCTCTAGGCTTGTTTGGAGGATAGGTTATTATTGAGATTCTGCCAAAAACGCCGTGTCAGGACATAGCAATCAGCAAAACCCTTTGAGCCCTCAATTTCAGTCTTCCTCACGACGCAGAAGAGTTAGCACAGTGACAACCCTGAGACCTGAAGCAAATTCAGTCTTCCTCATGGCGCAGAAGAGTTAGGAAAGCCCTCAATGCTGGTTAGGAGAGTACAATGACCCAGCCAACAGTGGTACTTGCAACAGCGAGTTATGATCACACTATTCGGTTTTGGGAGGCCAAAAGTGGCCGGTGCTACCGCACTATCCAATATCCAGATTCGGTTTGCCCATAATTCTGATCTTTATTCTCTTACAAAGCGTGTTTTTATGTGTTGGCTTGGACAAATTACAATTTTGGAAAAATTATGTTTGAAGGTTTGTCATATTAGAGGGCGTGAATAGAAACCTTTAACTGAATTGGTTAGGACCTGATTGTGATGGGGCTTAAAGATGGAATTTCTCCTGCAGTGCATAATTTTGATCTTTGCAAGATTTTTTGTAATTCTTAATAAACAAATGAAACTGCTGGACAAGACTATTCTCACGGCTTTGTTGGTTATGAATAAATTGCTGGTCAATTTTCAAACTAATAATGGTGGGTTGAATGTTGGTAACTCCTGTTTTCAAATATTATGATGCTAATTGTAATTTTGCACGAAGTGTTATTGAACTAGTCATGATGGTTTCAAGTGATTGACCAAACTTTGCCCAGTTTCTCTGAAACATAGTTAATGTTTCAACTATGTGCAGTTTTGAAGGCTCTTTGAAAATCCCTTTGACATCCTTGTCACAATGCATACAAGACATGTCAAATCATCTTCATTAATTTGCTAATACTAGCAATGTTGTCTGAATCAAGTTTTAGATGGAAGGAAGTGTGGGTAATTTCAGTATTTACATGTGTGTTATGATACTCTATTGTGCTTCCCAACATTTTGGTGTTACAACTTTTAAACACAGATTATCCTAGAAGGAAGTGAAACATCTAACAATGCTTGTGTTGGGCATAACCTTGATATCATATGGTTTCTCTCATTTGTATGGATATAGTAGTCTTATATTATTTGTAAAAATCAAGATAATGAGTCATATGCTTATTTTAGGAGGAAAGTTTATTTCGCGTAACTATGATTGTATTTCAACAAGAAACAAAAAATGAAATCAGAAAAAAAAAGAATAGCTTAGTTGTTGAATGAGCTAAACCCATATTTAGTAACAAATTATGGTATTTTCAAAAAATGATCTGTGTCTACCTACTCCTACTGTTAAATGGTTGTTACTTTCTGATGCTTTTAAGTTCCATGTCTTGCTACTGACTTTTCCATATCTGATTTATATAGCAAGTCAATCGACTAGAAATAACCCCAGATAAACGCTACCTGGCTGCAGCTGGTAATCCTCACATACGATTATTTGACGTTAACTCAAATAGCACTCAACCAGTATGTCTTTTCTACTGATACAGTTGCTTCATAATCAAAATTCTTTCTGGTTCTAGAGCATTGTGTTCCTAATTGTGTGGCAGGTAATGAGCTATGATTCACATACTAATAATGTAATGGCAGTGGGGTTCCAATGTGACGGAAATTGGATGTATTCAGGTTCAGAGGACGGCACAGTTAAGATTTGGGATTTGAGGTGAAGCAGTTCGATGCCAATGCTTATAATTTTTAAGTATTGTTTCATACCCTTAAAGTTTGCTAGTACAAGGCTTTATTGTTTGATACAAATGCAGGGCACCAGGTTGTCAGAGAGAATATGAAAGCCGTGCAGCAGTGAACACTGTTGTGCTACACCCGAATCAGGTTACGTTTAACTGTCTTCTTATGGCTATTGAAGGTGTCTCTGGCTTAGAATGAGTGTTATTGACTACAAAAGTATTGAGAAGAGATAGGAAGTAATAAGTACTATGTGAATTGTCGTAATATCTAATGCTAGAAGGACCCTACAACATATTGGCTATTAGCTTTTTAATAATTTCATTTCATTTATCTTAAATACTTGACACTTTTATACAGCCTTACACCTGTTTTTTGCATGTCAATTAATTATTTGTTGCAGCAGCTCACTATAACTATAGTTTAGGTGGCTCTTGCTTGCAAAATAACGAGCTTCAGAGAATAGAGACTCAGAAAAATACTTGGACTGTCATCTAAATACGATGGGAGTTTGGGAAAAACATTATGTAATAACTACTTTTCAATTGGGATGGATGGCTCACATGAATTGACTGATCAAAGATGGTATAAAAGGCTATAGCATATCTTCAGTTTTTCAAGCATACCTTAAGCTGCCTTAATATTGTGGAGTTGCCTGTTATTAGATGCTGGTTTATTGTTTGATGCTCAGATCCGGATTATGATTTGGCTTGATATGCAATTATATATGCTTCTGATACTTGGCTTGATATGCAATTATATCTTGTTTGTGTCATTGCATTTCTTTTAAGTGTGTGTCTTTAATGTTCTTCCTTCATTATGGTCTCTTTGTTTTCACTTTCTCCAGTTACACTTACATTAGATTGCGTGTCTCATAGATGCTTACTTTGCAGTTGTCATTGATTTTGTATTTGATCTAGCAGACTGAACTGATATCTGGTGACCAAAATGGTAATATTCGTGTGTGGGATTTGACAGCAAATTCATGCAGCTGTGAATTGGTATGACCTCTTTTGTTGTATATTGCATACCGCTTGTAGAATGAAGGTTCTAAAATGTTGGATTTATTCATTGTTAACATATATCTGGAAAGAATGAAATATTTAAATTTTAAACCATGTGGCTTTCTAAATGTGAATGATGCAGACACATGCTACTGTCACAACCTCACACATGTACTCTATTATACACTCAATCGTCTTGCTCCACCAGGATATCTCTTTGTGATAATTAAAAGGTGTTGAGGTTTTTACTAGCTATACCCTTGATGAATTTTCATATAACAATCCCTTTATGCTTAGGTTTATTGTGCTCGGTGCATTTCATTATATCCTCTTTCTCTCTGACTCTGACCAAATATATGGATGACACATGATCACCAATTTACTGGCAAATGTAGGTGCCAGAGGTGGATACAGCTGTACGCTCTTTAACAGTAATGTGGGATGGGAGCTTGGTAGTTGCGGCAAATAATCATGGGACATGTTATGTGTGGCGCCTGTTGCAAGGAACTCAGGTTGTGCCCATATACATATAACATTGATGTTACCCACTTACCCTTGCATCGAACTTTCACTAATTTTTCCTTGTGGAGTATGCCTTTTATGCAGACAATGACAAATTTTGAGCCACTTCATAAACTGCAAGCACACAAGGGCTACTACATCCTCAAATGTCTTCTTTCACCTGAGTTCTGTGAACCCCACAGGTTATACTGATTAAGCTCTTTTGGGTTTTTCTATTTGTTCCTTACCAAACTTGTTAAACCCAGACCTGGTAATCTTTGTGGCCAAGTGACCAGGTCACTGATTCAATTATTGTGTCATCAGTCCAATGGTTACGTTAATTATAAGATAAATGGACATATTAAACATTTACAAAGTAACAGAAAAGGAAAAAAAAAATCATATAGAACATACTTTCATCAAATAAATTGATTACTAACAAATAATCTAAATCCTATACATAAATAAATAAGGATCTAAATAAGATGGTATAAAAATGTTCACTAGTATGCTATAAAAAGTATATGTTGCTATGGATTGCAAAGATTTTTAACATGAAAGCAAACAACTACAAGATTAAAAGTATTTCTTTGATGATTGATAATATGGAACTATAAATTTCAGATGGAGAAATTTTCTCTTTCATTATTATACGTTTGAGATTATATAATTGCTTTTAATGAGTTTCAATGCAAAAGGTCTGTGGATTCATTATTAAGAAAGTAATATAAATTCACTCAAGATAATGCCTAATTAATTACTTTTATTTGATCAAGTTAGACATTATATTTATAGCATTTGCGCACACCCCTAGACACTGACTCACCCACACCCTACACATCTATTTTGATGAATATGAGCTTGGGGATATTAACATATGTTAAATATGGTAAAATGCAAGCTTTCAAACATTGTTTAAATTTAGAAACATTAAACATTTGACAGAGAACCTACCTGGTTCCTTAAAACTTGGCCAAGCATTTGACTGGATATGACAGCGGTAGCATTTCTGGTAATTGATTGATAACCCTGTGGTTAAGGGATCAGTTCACCTATCCAGGCTTGATAGTAGCACTGTCTCCCAGGAGTCAGTATTGTTATACCTTGTAGTACAGCTGCTGTAAGATGGTATTAAAATTTTTGGTGGCTTTATTGTTGCTAGGTATTTGGCTACTGCATCTTCTGATCATTCTGTCAAGATATGGAATGTTGATGGTTTTACACTAGAGAAGACTCTGATTGGTAGTTCCTGAAGTCATGTGCCTCTAGTGCTTTCTCACTTCCTACTACTTTTCTGAAAACTTCCTATTTACCCATAATGAGTTTGGTTTTGCTTCCCAGGTCACCAGCGTTGGGTGTGGGACTGTGTCTTCTCTGTAGATGGTGCCTACCTTATTACTGGTACATGGTAAATTCTGAATAATAGCAGCTATAATCAACCAGATAAATAACGAAATACTGGCTGTTTGTGGCCTTAATAGTCCAAAATTGAATCCTTCAATTCACAGAAGTATTCTTTTTCCCTAAACCCTCTCCTTTCCCACAAAATAGTCCTTGTACTGCAATTGTCAATTTGGTATGTCAATAATATTTGTGCTAGGTACAAATCAAACAGATTTAGATGTAGAATGTATAAAAATTGTATTGTTCCATCGATTTTTTTTTAAGTCAATTTATCTTGTTATTGCAGCTTCTTCTGATACAACAGCTAGGCTTTGGTCCATGTCAACCGGTGAAGATTTTAAGGTTTACCAAGGGCATCATAAAGCTACTATTTGCTGTGCCCTACACGACGGGGCTGAACCCTCAACATCCTGATATAACCATGTTCAGAGAGTCATTTTTTTTTTTCTATCAAATATATCTTGTTTGTGAATAATAACATTGTCCTTTAAAGAGGGGGGGGTGGGGGGGTTGTTTTATGACATGTACTTATTAGGTGTTTGATGGCATGCACATTTAGTCAAGAATATTTGCTCACACTCTAATAATATTTGCTCATGTGATATTACAATTTAACAATTTCGTAATTCTTTAGTAAAAGGCAAAAGTACAGTTCGCTCTCTGCTTACTGTGCGGCTCCATAATCGCTTCTGCATATTTGGTGATATGGGACAGTGGTAAACGTTTCCAACCGAAGATTGATGACAGCGCCTTTAGGTGCTGCACACTACATACAAGTTAGTCAGCCTTCTCTCTTGTGCCGGTTTGTATGTCAACTTCAGCAAATTTGGAAGCATCACAAAGGGAGTTGAATTGATTGGAGAACCAAATTTGGAGCAATTGACGGTGGGATTTTTCTTGCATAGTTTTAAGTACTGTCACAGCATATGGGAAATTTACTAAAATTATACTTTATATGAAAGTATTTATGATAGGAGGTGTCCTTTAGGGACTTTAATCTCGCTTACCCAACAAGGGGTCTTGGTCCGACTGGTTAAGTGAAGGGATTTGGATATAATAAATTGTTATTTGTTTGACCTCTCCATTCTTTTCTGTTTTTTTCCCCATTTTTACTCTTAATCAAACAAAACTTATTTGTACTCTTATGAGATATAGTCTAAGAATATAAAGTGCTGGGGCACAATTTGTACCCAAATGCGAGCATCATTTTTGTTACATCTATATTATTATCAAAAGTGTTATTTTAACACTTTATCATTATACTTTTTTTACACTATCATTTATAGGCATTGATTTAATATAAAAAATTAATTATAAAGAGTGATAAATAATAATAAAATATTAAATGTGAGAGGAAATATAAAAAATATAAAATAAAATGTTTAAATAACATTGTTTTATTATTATATACGATTTTAGAAGTTTGGTCTGTTGGCATGGGTAATTAAATTTTTTTATTGATAAAGGTGAATAAGTAAATTTTAAATTTTAAATATTTTTATTTAAAAATAAATAATGAGTTATGAATAGTTATTTAAAAAGTTATAATTTTTTAGTAAATATAATTACTTTAAATCAAAATAATTATAGTTAATAAAAAAATTTTAAAAATTTTATTCTTTAAATTATCTAAAAAAGAAAAATAAATTAACAATTTCACATGCTGTGCATGTTTCAGTTCAGTCGTGGAGTAAAGGACCAAATGGAGGAATTCATGAGTGGATCCCATATATACAAAAGAGCAACGATCCGGTTCTCCCTTGTAGGTATGGTCTCTTTTCGATTTGGAGTTGTTATCTCTTCCCCAATCACTGCTTGAAGTGAGCTATCGGAGGTCGAAAAACATTGTGAAATGAACTCTCGCTTTTCTTCTATTTGCTTTGAACCATTGGAGCTGCTCTAATAGTTGATTCGCTTTCCATTGTACACATTTCTGTTCGACTTTGAAGCAATTGCTGTCATCCATGAATCTTGTGCATTTGTTCTTTCATTCTTTGTATTACTATTTTGTTTTGATACATTCTCTTAGATTTTACGATCTTTCTCTCATTCCTTGAGGTGCTTTTTTGATTTCAGAGGTAAATTCGATCGACTGAGGAGTGAGAACCGAAGAATTTTATAAGCTCTTTCGATTTCAGAAACATACTGTTACAATCTTAATGCTCTCATTTTCAGAGGTAAAGTTTCATACTCTTTTGCCTCAATTAAATTGTGTTTATGATTGGTAGAAATTACAACTTGTGAATCTTCTCAATCAATTCAGGTTTCAGACTCTGGCTTGTGGTTCTTCTCAATCTTTCAGTTGATTGAAGCGACTAGTGCTTCTCCATTGTTGTTCAAGTCAGGTTAGTGACAAATTTCCTTCGGAAAACCTAAACTAACCATCTAATCTTGAAAACCACGTGTGTTCTTTGACTATTGCTTGCGTTTATTTCCAAATCTGAATTCTCTACTCCTTTTGCTATAAATAGCGAGTCAGTACCATATAGCGTATGGATCACTCGAGTTTTCTTAGATGAATCTACTGAGTTTGATTTTCATTTCATTGATTTGTTTTCCGTGAGTCTCGTCCCAGACCAGACGTGGTCTTGTTCTTCTGTAATTAATGCTTTGTCTTTTGTAGCATTTTGACATGGTGCATTTTGAATGTTAGAGTACAGTTCATGTTGCAACTTTCTTGCTTGTTTTCATTTAAATACATACAGAGGTATATAATTGCAGTATATATAAATAATTATTTATAAAAAAAATTAAATACATTAAATTATATTTAATATGGAGAATAAATATATAATATTTATTTAACATCTGAAATGTTATTAGTTAATAATACATTAATTATTAATATTTAAATAATTAAATAGTATCTCTAAAGATATTATATTTTAAAATTTATTTTTTTATGCTTTAAATAATTTTAGACAAAGCCAATCAAAAAATAATATTTATATATGTAGTGTATCTTAATATATTTATGACATACTTGCATATTAGACCGCCAAACATTAGAGACCAAAAATGTTAAAATAGTAAATAGGATCTAGTGCCATTTTCTTTAATGCTTAATTAAGCTACTCCCAAAAAAAATTGTGATAATGGATTGGGCAATAGAGTTTTTAATTTTTTAATTTTAATAAATTATTGTTTATATAATATATTTTTTAAAAAATTTTTAAAACGTTTTTATAGTTTTTAAAAATGTTTTATTTATGAATGAATAGTGTTAACAAAATTATGGATGAATAATACATAAAAAATATAACTAAATTTACAAAAAATTAAAAAAACATTATACTTAGATGACGGATTGAATGGGGCTGCACCATAGCAACCACCGGATGAATTATGTCTAAGCTTTACTCATAGGCAATTCTAACTGGAGCGGTAGCATAGAATTTTTAATTTTTTTGTAATTTTTTTAATATTAATAAATTATTGTTTATATCATAAATTTTTTTTTATTTTTTTTTATTTTTTTAAAATTTTGTATTTATGTATAAATATTATTAAAAAAATTATAGATAAATAATACATAAAAGATGTAAAAATATTTAAAAAAATTTTAAAAACTTTTAAAAAATTATATGACACAAACAAATTTGTGCTTCAAAAAATTTTAGAATAAGGCATCGGTGTTTGTTTCTCTAACAAATTTGTTTTTGTTCTTCCTTTTAGTTTATTTTTGGAGGAATGGAAAGCAAGAGGCAAATTAGAAGATGAAGTAGGCATTCATGGTAGAGAGAACATTTTAGAGATTTGAAGATATTTATACCATACGTACGTATTGATCATTAACCTTGACTCTTTAGTTTTTTAGATTTTTTTGTTTTGTTTTGAAAACTTCGATAGATAAATTTAACTACTTTGAACATTTCCATACATTTCCTGTAGTTTAATGGTCTTACAGAGAGATAAATAGTATAGTTCTCTAATCTTTCATTGATTTGCATTCAGTAGGTGTAAGATTCGTCTCAGGACTGCTAAGGTATTTGTTGAAGAGCCAAAGAGAAGCGTTTAAAGCATGTCCTACACTTTTCACTGGAAATATATTCCTCCGGCTTTGCCAGTCATTGGTGAGCTTTATCCACTCCCTCCTCCATGCCTTGAGCCTGAAATCCTCGCCTCTCTCTAAACTTTCTATTAAATATTTAAAATAAATAGCTGCTCTGGGACCATAGTAATCACTTAGAAGCCCGCTCCAGTACTTGTTTCCTATGGAAATAATAACACAATGAATAAGTATGCCTTTGTTCAAAAGGAAGAAAACAAAAAGTATGCCAAATATCATAGAACATTTTTTCCCATAAAACTTTGGGTAATTCTAGGAAGAATTCGGCTTCTCAAGATGTACTTTTTTTAATTATTAAATATATTTTGATATTCTCAAATTTTTAATTTAATAATTTCGACATAAATTTAACGATAAAAAATATCAAGTACTTCATAAAATTACCGTAAATTTTCTGTAGAGTTTAGAGAAGATATTTACAAATTGATGGGACTGCTTAGAAATGAAAAGGCTAAACCTTTACCTAATAAAGTTTTAGCAGCAAGAGGGCCAATACATAAGTTCAGCTATAAAGGCAAAGTTTATAAAAAATAGCAAAGCATTGACAAATACCATCATACCATAGTCACGAAGAAGACTGGCTTCTTCCTCACTGCTGTCAAACCACATGGTAATTTGTGTTCTCGCATTCCACTCAAACTGTACATGTTAAAATCATATCAATAATATGAAAAAAAATTTCAAGTATATGCAAGTTATGGTAAATCAAATTAACCTGTTTCTCCAGTTCTTCGTTTTGCGCTAGCTGCTTTGCACTTTCTAACCAAGGTCCCAGAAGAAATCCATCATGGCAAGCCAACAGTGTGTCCATATCCTCCACTAGGTCCAGAAACCTATGGCTATGGAAGGCCACTCCATGGACATCATGTGATTGATAGGCCTCGATGACCTTAAAGAACAACTGATTTGCGTATTTTGCCAATGCTTGTCTAGTCAGGTCAACAAGGTCGTACCTGAGTAAAGGAGAAATAGCATGAATCTGTATATGAAAATTTAGCATAACATGATACAACATGGATTACATTTTATTTAGAGCAGTGGAGCAGTTACAAGAGAAAGAACGTGATTCAGATGTGAAATGATCTCACGTCACCAACCTTGCTTACCTGTAAGTGCTACTACTTGAAAGTTCATCGCCGCTTGCGATAAAAAGCTCCAATGAATGAATTACTTCAGAAGTTGAATACCATAAATGAGGTCGATCAAATGAATCAGTTACTTCCTTTATGACTGTTCTTGAGTCTGGCTTGCCATGGTGGGGAGACCGCTCATGCTGTTGTAAAATTAAGGAAGGGTCAACATCTGGGAATGCTACAATGACGTCTCTGTTTTTATCCTGTTCCCATACACCAAGAATATATAAGATCAAACAACTATAATACGTTATAGTTATTTCTGCATGTTTAATTAAAGCTGGAACTGAGCATGACGGTGTGCTGTCAAGATTGACATCTGTTTACAAGTCATAATCATCGGTCAGATTAACGGACAGAAGCAGATTGAGGATTAAGTTGAGGTCTTCTACTGCAGGAGTAACTGGAAGAAATCACTAATCTGAGGAATCAAACAAGCACTTACATAGGCACCATCAGTGCAATTGTAAATGGTGTGATATAATACATTCCATGCCTCTTGTATTAAAGGAACGGTTCGCCCGTACCGTCTTGCTGAATACAGATCAACCCACACCTGAAAAATGTATGACCATGATGAATTTCATTGTAAAACCACTGTATCCAGTTCTCCATAGAACCCATGCACAGCTTAAAACTGCAGATATATTTAAGTCGTAAATTGCAAGGAGGAATGCCAGAGCTCTCTGGTAAGCCTGGAGGATGTACCAAATATGGAGCCTGCAGACTAAAATTGCTAATATCACTCAGAGCACAATTTACCTGCATATCATCATATTACTATCTAAGCTAACTCTCTAAGACTCTAACCAGCCCATTCTTTAATGATTCATTTAGCAGTGGAACAACAAATACTAAAAATGTAAAAGTTGGATGTGTGCTATTAGAGATTGTTGAAATGCGAGCAAAGACGGGTTCATCTTGGAGCCTGTATCAAGCTAAAAAGAATCACCGTTTCTCAGGAGGAAATTCATATTACTGTAAATGCATGGGATGGGAAAGACATTGGCTAAAGGAATATACTATACTGTTGACATAAATAATGATCCCTTTTAATAGTATAGCGCCGTCAGGTTAGCATTTCAAGGAGAACGAAAAAGCATACGAGATTATTATTGGTAAAAGAAGCTTACAAGATATTTATGTAAAACAGTAATGATGGGATTATGCCATGATATCTATCTGGGTTATAAAGCCTACATTTAACAGAACGAAAAGAACTGAACCTGACATGATAGTCACCCACATTATGGGGCTTCACAGGAGATCCTGCTAGTCGAAGTTTCTAAAACCATAAGTGAAATAAATGCAAGGAACTGGTACCAAGATTCCCTCATTGTTACCTTAACGTCAATTTTCTCGTGCTGAAATGCCATTTCAGACATCAGATCATAGACAATGGGATTCTGTTCTATACCTTCCATTGACATTCCAACGCCAACCTTCAGAAAATCAAATAGATAATCATAAGATGTATGATTTAAAAAAAATGAAAAAGATTATCCGCAGAATGACTTGCTCTGAATAATATTGTGCATCTTTCACATTTGAAACAAGGGTGGATGGAGAGATATAGTTCGAGTTGGTTAACCACTTTGAAAAAGAAAGGGAACTAAGGAAAGTAATGCAACTCTGAACAATAAATTACATCTGCAGACAGTATGTGTAGATGTGCTTATGCGTTTCTATATAGGTGCACAGACGTCCGACTTAAAACTAGTAATTCTCCTCCTGAACAATAAATTACATCTGTAGATAACCTTTTCCCATGTTTCTAAACTACAATACAATAAGAAAAGCAGATAATTAAATTAATCTATTTTGTTGTTCCATATCATGACTGACATAATGGAGGTACAAAAACAAAAAGTTAGATTGATGAGACACTACTTAATATGAAATTACATCACAGATGAAAATGGATAACTTACCATAGTTTTTTATTTTAATGATTTATTTATTATTATTATTTAGAAGAACTTACCATAGTTGAGTTAACACTTTTACGCGCTTCAACTGGCCCAGATGCTATTGCATCTAATATACCATACATCTCGATATTTCCTGCAAAATTATGCAGCATACACCTGTCAAGCATAAAAGACACCCTATCAATGAAAAAACAGGAAAATGGAATCAAGAGGATGCAGATTGCAGTGTCTTGGCAATAATTAACTTCATATCCTTTCTAGATTGATAAGCTGATATATAAATATATAATATCAACTTAAAGAACTTTAAAGTTCTAACAACCTAGTCTATTAGTATACAGATAATTGAACTTTGTCATGGGCATCATACAATTTATAGGGAAGTCCACCAAAACTAACCACTAGGACAATTTCCATTTCAATAATATAACATCACCATAATTTTGCAAAGCAGCTATATCTATGGATCACTGGTTTAGCAACTGGTCTCTGTACTGAGCTAAGCCAAGCGCCAGCTCAGTTTTGATGCATGAAGAAGGTGATCAAACAATATGAGAATACTTAAAACAAATAATCAAATTGAGGCAGAGTCAGTACACATATTTACAGCAAACATGAAATCAGAAAATGGATATGGCCAGATAAGTTAAAATCATCAACAGAAATGACATTAATATTGTTTTCATTGAATAAAAGGGTCAATGACTTTCCAGATGTAGGGAACACCATAAAATTGCTCCGAAGTAATCCATATTGGTTTTACTTCAGCAAACAGGTCAAGAACCACCAGCTTTCCAACAGGAACCGAATGTAGTAGGGCCTGAATTCAAGCATAGAAAATAAACAGACTAATATTACATGCGTGAGACTGCATATGGACTGCAATATAGAAGTTACAAGAAACAACCAGAGAATCTAGAAAGAATTTATACTGACAAAATGTGTAACTAGTCAGATGTCCATATACATTATCCCAAAAATTATCCTACACCTACACTGAGAACTAAAAAGAAAGAAAAAGGAAAAACGATAATTGTTGTGTGGATAGTTTGTAGTCTATGTAATAGAGATTTTCTAACATACCATAAACTTTTAAATGAAATAATCATAAATATTGAGGGGTCGTCACCATTATTGCAATATTTGCAATCAAATACCAGATGTGAAAATCATGTTGGCAGCAAAAGAGATTTAAGCATCCAGTTCTCAAACTATAATAATGGAAAAGGCTTGTTCTGAAGGAAGGCAATAAAGTTAGAGGAAATAATTTATGGATATAACCTTCATTTGAGGAGGCCTCCAGAATGGATCATATGAAAATAGCCATCCCTAGGTAAAAAAAAAAAATAATAATAAAGTTTCAGTGGAGGCATATATCTTTCTGACTATGTAATACTGACTTCTTAACGAAAATTAACAGCATCAAATGTTAGATTAAAAAGCTCAAACTAATTCCTATCACCTGCATCAGCCACACAGCATCACTATCACCACTCTGCATTCCTTGAAAGATTGCTGCACCTAACGATGAAATGTATTCTGGATCATCGATGGGTGGGGTGTTTTCATCAAAAGTATCACTGTAATAGATTCAACATACTCGATATAACTGAATGGAAAAACACTTCTACCATGAACAAAAGCATAATATAAAGCACTATACTGAGTGCGATATGTATATAAACCATAATAGAATCAGAGGAAGCACATAATAAAAATGGTGGGATTTAAACAAGTGTGCGAACTTTAATAATATTCATATGAGCCAAGGAAAGAAAACCTTACCAATTGTATACGTGGCTGGTCCTTCCATACTCTAGGTGAAAAGATAATAATTAAATTAGAACAGTTTGAATTTTTGTTTGAGGAATAGATGCTTGTGCCATTCTACATTGTCACACGAGCTAGCCAACAAAGTTAAGGAGATACATGTACATCACCTTGTAATTGTCGCTCAACAAATGCTTTCCCAATCTCAATGAACAAGGGATCCGTCACATCAAGAAGATAAGTGCAGCACCATCTGGGATCACTCTTAACAGAAAACCTATAGTAGGACAAGAAAATGGTCCATAAAGTCTATGCGTTGTGTTAGTGGATGTAAATAAAACAGGAAATGAATATCTGTAATAAACAGAATTCTGGGCTATAAGGTCATCACTGGTGGTTTCCGCGCTGGTTCCTTTGTCATCTCTTCAGGGATTATGTTATGAACAGAGGAGAAGATTGAAGCAAGAAGAAGAGAACTTGAGATAGAAGCAGAGAGTTTTAGAGAGAGAGACAGAGAGGAAGAACAGAGAGAGAATTCTGGAAAATATTCTTCTTCTTGTATTCGTTACTAAGGCAATACATTCTTTTATAGAATATTTCCTAACCAATCTGCAACTAACACTCTAACAAACTAACCTTCAACTCACAATTACACGTAAGCTACTTCACACCTATCAGATTATGAGAGTTCTGAGTTTATTATCCTTAATTAAGTTGCATATTGTGATTGCCTGCCCTCTTTTTCCAGCTTGGTTCTTGGATTTCTTCATAACATACAAGCGCATTTATTATGCATCAACTAAATTTGCTACACAAGTATGGAGTGTATTCTTTTGCTCTGCAAAGGATCCTCCTTGCTAATGTCTTTATAAAATTGTTTCTCCGCAAAGTAGGAACCAAAGCATAGCTCAATTCTTTGATGGATTTGCATGAGATATTAAACATGGTTAAGCATCACTTACAACCTTATACTTGATGTATTTAAATATTCAAAATAACTGTTGATTATTCCAAGTATAACATCACCAAATTTTAAGTATATTAAATTGGTGTATAACGTGAAATTATGTGCCAGTAAACTGCTTCTTTGATCCTTATTCACTCACCAACATTTTTAAAGAAATATCCAATAGCTGAGTTTTCCAAATAACGTCAGTTTGTAGACTAGCGTGTTTGTAAAGTAAGCAAACTAATCATTAGGAAAACATATTATGCCGGTTCAAGTCAAATTAAGCACATGCTAGTACTTACCAATTTCCCAAGCGTGTTATTTTTGCTGATGGAAATATGTATTTCAGTGCAGCAGGAACATTTCCAGAAAAGGCTGGGAGGACTGAAAAGCAATAACTCAGTATGTAAAAGTGTTACTTCCCCAGAAAAGGGGTAGAAGATAGGCCGACTAAGGTTTTGTCATATATGTGCATATACCACCCCTGTATGTATGGGAACCTACATTTGGGTTGGGTGCTACCAGAAACCAACAGTAAAAAGATAGCAAGAACAGAGTTTAAAAGATCATTACTTCATAAATTTATTTCCCTGCCCATCTTTAATTATCCTGTGATTTGCCAATCATAAAGATAAACAATAGTTTCATGTTGTTAAAGTGCAAGATAATAAAAAATAGTAATTGGTACCTGGTGTCATTCCAAGTTCATACATTCTGACAAGAATTTTCTTCTGTAGGATTAACTGTTGATCAAACCAGCTCTGTGGCAGTGGTCCACCCCATCTGTTATTGCAATATAACTTAAAACAAATTACTTATATTCTCAAGACTAGGGCTTTCAGGTCTAGCAATCATAACAATGAAAATCTATAAAAATATAGAAAGAGCTTTTGATAGAAGCATCCTCCGACCTCAATTTTATAAATGACACTCAAAAAGTTTTAAGTAATTAGATATGTATTCATATAACTACCAATGTAACTTTTACTTGCTAACCTCAAAATACGAACATATGAAATTGTCAAACTACAAGCCCATGAATTCTAACACTCACCCATGTAAATTTCCCATGCGTGACCATGCAAGAAATGCTGGACCTCCAAAGAAATCATCCAAATCTGAATTGCTCATGTTAAATTTCTCCTGGAGAATAAATATAATTTCAGCAATCTAAGAACTACTTTAATTCAAGACTACTAAGCTACGAGTATGATAATGTGAACACAACGAGCTGATGAAGGAATTATATTTATGGGGCTAAATCAAGTTGTAGATGTTTACTTGCAAGAAAAATGACACTGCCAGGCAGTAAAATGCTAGGAGCTGTACATTAAAAAGAAGTATACCTGAGAACTACGGTATTAATCTAACTGCAACAACACAATTACTGTATTCTATCAGACTACCAGATATGAGATAACTATACATTTTCTCTAGTGATCAGGTTGCAATAAGCACCAAAACTATATCCAAATAGATGTACATGGAGCCCAGTTTAGCTATGTGATTGTAGTCATCTCATGATGTCAGCCTCTTAAAACATTATAAGCTCGCATCAAATTACGATCTAAAACCCTAAGTAAAAGTCACTTGGCGATAGCAAGCTCTGCCTATTTGGTGTTGCTCTTAAGACTTGTTTTAAAGTACAACATGTAAGAAAATTTTAAAACTATCGGATATAATTTGTTTTTTGACACTCTTGATTTCTTTAAAATAACAAACGGAAGTAACACTTTCTTGGTGAGGCTTATTTTATAAAAAATTTTAACAACAATGTTCACAAAGAAGTAGTTTCCGAATGGCAAATAGATGTTAAAACGTCAAACCTATGCCAATAATTATGTAAGATATATGACAGAAAAAGGACCTGGAACACTTTCTGCCAGATAGCCTCTTGTCCTGTAAATGCTAGTGGCAAGTTTATACCCTGCAGAGCCATCCAATCAATTTCCTTTTCCCATCTTTTCCAGTCCCACCAAGCAAAAGAATCTTCCCAAAGCATATAAAATAAGATCACGTGAAATAAAGTCTTCCGGTAGGCAAACATAACATTTCAATCCACATACACCAGGAAAGACACGTTGATCTGAAAGTAGCTTACAGCTAGACGTAACAGCGTTTTGGTAATAGCTCCATGGAATAGGCCTCTTAATCAAGATTCCAGCATCATTAACACGTGGGAGCAATCCTGCTTTTGGTACTGAAAATAGTTGCGAACCACCAGTTTTATCCCAAGATATATGTGAACCACACCAATGCTTCAAGTACCAGTGTAGACCAGCCACGGTCTCCACTCCAGTTGACCCAGCAATTCTGGTAACAATTGAAAATCATATGATTATTTTCTAAGTTCCAGCAAGATAGCTTTGAGTTCTAAATTGCTAATGTATGATTAATACAGCTAATATGCATGCATTACAAAGGCAGGTAACTATTAATTGGAATCGGAGTGCCCTTTGCCATAACGTCCGGCTTATCTATGTTGAAATCTTGAAGAATCAGACCAAGTATGTAACACATTTACAAGTGCCATGAATTTAGCATAATTAGATAAAATTAACCATTTGACAGTAATAACATCTTATTAACTTCTTTCTCGTTAATTTGGCATTAAGTTATCTATAAGCAGATTAATCCCAAGGGAAGCTTCACGTCAATGATATTCTGATGATGAGCCACTTTAGGTCGTCTGCTGATACCTAATGGTGACTAAGATAACTGAAACAAGCTAGACCTCGTGATAAGTGAAGAAATTCAAAACGTACAGAATTTCAGGATCGCCGTGTTTTCTGAAAGAAGGATGGTTGTTTATCATGAAACAGTATTCGCCACCACATTGCTCCTGTTAGGAATATAGTAATAAAAGAGAAAGTAAGTGCCATTCCTGACATAACCGATATAAAGGAAATTACAATCAGTTAAAATTGACCAGTTGCTTCCTTAGATCAATAATCAATGGTCAATTGCAACACCGAATAACAATCATCTGCGGACCAAATAAAGCAGTATAACAGTTACTTTCTCCAAATTCAATTCAAAATGGAGAAACGAGAACAAGGATAAATTCAAAAACCTTGGAGACGATTCGAAATTCGAAGCTGAATGAATGAGAAGGAAGCAATCGGAGAAGAACGCCACGAGCGGCGGCTTGCTGGACGGAAGGCGGAGCTCTCTCGCGGTCTTGAATTTCCAGAAGGCGGGAGACAGAGTCAACTCCAGTGGCCGAAGATAGAATCAGTGAGTATGAACAGAGGGTTAAGACGAAAACCAGTAAAATGGCGGGAAATGGTGCCTCCATGTTCATGGCAAAGAAAATCAAGTAACAGGAGGAGCAACGAAGGTGGAGTCCATTAATATCGAAGAGAAAGAAGCAGCTGAAATAGATTCTCCGCGAAGTAGTTTCATGAGTAAAAGACAAATTTGAAGGCCGGCCTGGACTCGAGTCCCTTTGTCTCTTTCTAAATTTTTTAATTTACATTGTTTCTAACTTCTATTCGTCTTTTTTTCATTAATTCCTATTTAATTATTTTTCTTTTCCTCGGCTCCTTTCTTCCAGTCCGGGAGGCGAAAGGCCCTAAATGCTGGACCCAGGCCAACAATTTTTGAACCAATTTCTTGAACTAAAGCTTGACCCACATGATTGTGAATTTTGAATGAGTTCCCATCAGTATCAAAATTTTCTCAAGGATAAATTATGAAAATTACTCTTTCAACTTTATCTAGTGTACAGTTTATCTCCTAATATTTTAGAGGGAATTCTACTATACCCATAATGAACAGGTTCCTGCTTAGTTGAAAATAATATTTATCATTACATGAAGACATCTAAATTCATTTAAAAATTAGTAATTAATAACAATACCAACTAGGTAGAATACCAAGTACATTAAAAATAGCCAGCCCGTACTTCTAATTGAATTATGTTATTTTCACACTTTTTTTTACACAATTCTTTATACTTACTCTATCATTATTAATTTAATATAAAAATAATAACTTTTTATGATAAAATATTACATGTGAGAGGAGGTACAAAAATTGTATGAATTTAATAATATAAGAATAACATTGCTCCTTTTAATTTGTGCCATATGTCTCCATTATTTATCCGATTAAGCAAACGAAGACTTTTTGTGGTTGTGCCTCTTGTAAAAACAGTATCTTTTGAGTATCAAAATGGTAGTTTTCCCTTACATATATAATTTATACCTTTATATAGATAAGTAGGTAGTCTTCACTCTTCAGTTCATATAGGCCCTTATTTTGGTGGGGGCCAAACGAGGAAATAGAGCAGAGAACTTGGTGATCATTCTCTCTTACATAAGGATGAGTTATGATGGAAAGGCATTATGCATTCTTAGAATATTATCACTCCTTATCTTAAATGAAGGGTGGGAAATGGCAGTCGAATCTCCCTATCAAATAAGTTGTCGTGACCAGTATAAAGAGAACCTCCTGATCATTTTACACATGTTAGTAATCTAAGAAATCAACAATATAATAGATGGAACTTTAATCTAATCAACCACATTTACCCTTCAGCTATTGTCAAATAGATTTGAAAGACATATCTATCAGTTTGCAACCAGGAAGATAAGATTTTATGATCTGGCAACTCAAGTGGTAAGTATAAGTTTTCTGGTGAGTATAATTTACTCTTAAACCAGTATTTAAGCCAACAGTCAGCTAATGCTCCTAGCTAACAATGGAAAATCTCGTGGAGGCTTAACTTATCACCTAGACTCATACTATTCCCTTGGAGAATTAGACATATAGCACTTCCCACTAAAATGTTTCTTATTGATCATCACTGGAATATGGATACTGATTGCCCATTATTCCAATATAAAGAAGAGATTCTTGATAATCTCTTTCTGCTTTGCCCTTTTGCTAAAGCCATTTGGTTTGGATCCCAGCTAACCATCAGAACTGACCGTATAACCCCCCAGTCAATACTGATTGGTTGGATCTTTGGTTTAACCAGCTCAGTTTGCATAGATACCAGTTTGCTGATTAGTCTTATTTTGCAAAGTATTTGGATGACAAGAATAAAAGGTTGTTTGGAAATAAAACGATGACTCCAGAAGAAGAAGCATTAGACTATTAGCATCAATTCAAGGGCTCTGTAAGAATTATTCAGTTGATAGAATCTCAGCCCAGACAAAACAGCCTCATAGATAACAGCTGATCAGAAATAATGAATTTTGTTTTATTGTTCCTTCAGCTGCGAATTTGTCTATCAGTACAGGCGTACAGCAGGAAGGAAATTGGCAAAAACATTTATTTATTTCTTGCAGTCATCTTGAAAAATCAAAAACACTTATTTTTTGGTTTTTTACTTTTTGTATTATTTGATTATTTTGTATTATTGAAATTTTTTACTTAAAAAATAAATTCTAAAAAATTATTGAAGGAATAATATTAAAAGTGCACAACTTTTCAAAAATATTTTAAATTTTTTTAAAGAAACAACAAAAGTAGAAAATAATTAAATAAAAAAAATAAATAATAGGAGATAGAGATGTATTGTTATGGCCTGAGACTGAAATTCCATCGTTCATAATATGTATCCGTATTAATCATGACATGGCTCCATCTTGGATAGCCTATGTCAGACTCTCATCAGCATTTTGCGATAAGTCAGCTGGGGACGATGCTTAAGATTTAAGAATGGACATTATATCACTACAGATCTACAAGTCATGTATAAATGATATTCGAATCTTGCTAGTTTTCAGGGAGTAGTATGGTCCATATATCATGATTCCATACTTTCTGTTTATTCATAATCTACTCTTTGACCCCCTAATGGTTGGTACAGCTCAGACTTACAAACTCTGAGATTATGTTTTGCAGTTTCAGCATTTAAATTTGGGAAAGCATCTTATGGTCAACGCGTAATTATTAATAAATTTCGGAATAATTATAACATAAAAGATACTAAGATACCACTAGTCTTGTGAAAGAGTGTACTATTATGAAACACAAACCAGTCTGTGTCAAGTATCAACTCGGTCTCGCGAGAATCAACCAAAACAGTGAAGGCAAATCTTGCTGTATCGCAAAAGCTGTTAATAGTTTCTACTCAATTAAGATTTAGCTCACGGGTCAATCTTAATCTTTAACAAATTTTAAATAAAAAAAATTAGGGATATTTTTTTCCTAATTTGTTTAAGGCTCAATTTATCAACGACAAATTCATAATGAGTTGGATTGAGTTTTTTTTTTATACACTTAAATCATTCTTTTTAATTTTTACTTTTTAAATTTTTATACTTTATAAATGAAAAAAAATATGATAACTCAATAATTATATTAAATTTATTTAAATAATATTTAAATATAATTACTGGAGATGATTGATTAATCTTTTTAGTTTTAATTTTATACTATTATCTTTGTAGAGATTAAGTTTATAATTGATTGATCGTGTTTTGTTATGTATAAAAATATATAATTATAGATAATGATTGATTGATAGTTTAAGTTTAATTTTGTTATAAATTTTTTTTTTAATTTTTTCATATGTTGACACGTTAATACTCATTAACTCGTTTATTCTTGTAACTATATAGAGTTATAATTAGATTAAATTTAGAGATTTTTTTAAGAAAAAGACATTTTTAACCCCATTAATTAAGTCCAACTTAATGACTTTAACAGGCCGAGTTAACCCTAATTAACACCCTTACTCACTACTTCCATAGGCTATGGCGGTTAATAGTTTATGTTGAACTAATTGTGTTCAATGTATGTTATTGCACTAAAAACAGTAAGCAATAATTTACTGTTAGTAATTTTGTTAAAAAAAATGTGTAAATTACAAGAAAAACCAACCAATGTGTAAATTATACCAAATTTTATGTTTAAGAGATTATTTAGACATAGTTTCATTCACATACTTCTAAAGAGTAAAAATAAT
>JASKGM010000005.1:2613362-2644988 GCA_034509205.1 Ceratonia siliqua | reverse complement strand
CCCCCCCCCCCCCCCCCCCCCCCCCCCCCCCCCCCCCCCCCCCCCCCCCCCCCCCCCCCCCCCCCCCCCCCAAGCACTCAAGGACGTTGCTTTTGGGTGGATCTGGTTTCCTGGTAGAGTTTTTGGTAATTTACCGGTAATAGTTTAAGTTGGTGCTATTGTGTCACCTCAAACCAGTTGGTTATGTACTTATAATACACACACACACACAATATATGTAACTAGAAGATTTCAAAAATAATATACAAGATAATTTTAAAATAGCAATTATAAATTGGATATATTATTAAAAAATTTGTAAGGTTTAAGTTTCTATTTATAATTAAATTTGAGGGGACATTTTTGAGTAAGATCATGAAATTGCAGCCCCATGCATTTGTACAAGTTTACATGCTAGTCTTCTGGAAACTTGCATCTGTATATAATATATAGAAAGTTGACTCTTTTTTTTTTGGTACTAATCCAGTAATTAGTGGAGGTCTTGATTCAAAGCTAGTGATGTGGGACTTCTCCAAAGGGCGCCCATACAAAGTCGTGGATTTTGGTACATTTCTTCCATATAATGTCTGCCTTTGTCTTCAGCAATTAAAGTTTTGCATGACATGACTTGAATTAACTCAATTAAGTCCATTGCTTCCTATCATTTTTGTCATTTGACATTTGCAATGACACGAGTCATTACCTCTCAACTCATTTTGTTAAGCTCATGTAGCAAAATAAGGAAGCAACAAGTGATAATGGATGTTTTTAATTCCAATTGAAGTCTTTGCAACCATTGCTTCCCTCCCCCCATCATTATACAGCAGAAAAAAATAAAATGAAAGTTTGGGCCTTCTAAAAATCTTTTATTAATGAAATAGAACGTGAAAATGCTGGTTGGTGACTAGTGACTGTAGAAATTGCAAGTCATAAGCAGGTAGGTTTATGAAGAAACAAAAATGCTTCTCACTGAAGCCTGGAAGTTTTGTATGTATGGAAACATGAGGCATACTTGCATTTACTTAGATAATAATGAGAGAATATAACTGATGGCTGATTTTTCATTTTGTGTCTATCAATGATCCTTGATTTAATTTTCATAACTGAATTCTTTGTCTGTTATATGGTAGCTTTCTTTTTTCTTTACTTAAGGCCTTAAGCCTAAATACATACATGTATACATACACAAAAAAAAAAAAAAATTAAGGTTAAAAAATATTACAATAAAGATAAAAAAAGAAGAAGAAGAAGAAGAAGAGAACAACAATCAACAGGGGAAAAAAAGGAAAGAAGGACAACTCATTTTGCTATTGCTTCCTTCCTCACTGCAGGTTTGCCTGACATGACTAGTCCCAGTGGTGCCAGCCAGTGTTTTAATCCTGCTTTTATTCATGCAATAGCTGTTCCAGAAGTTGAGATGCTAGATAAATTAGACGCGATATGTGCTGTGGCAAGGGGTGATGGCGCTGTTGATGTGATTAATATTGAATCAGAACTCGCTGCTATAAGGTCAAAAAACTCCTCAAGTTCCAGAAAAGGATCTCAATCGAGATCAAAAGATGGTAGTTCGACTAGCAATATGGATGCAGATCAAAATGGAAAAAAGAGGCTGCATTTGGATTATTCATTGGGTGGCCATACTGCAGCTGTTTCTTGCCTGTAAGTTAATACCTTATCTGCAATGTAGTAAGACTAAATTCACCTGTGCTAACTCTTACAGATAATTCAGGGCATTTTCACTGTTTGGGGAGAGAGGGAAATTCATAATATCAGGTGGAAATGATAAGTCGGTGAAGGTATGGGATTGGTCCAGTTATCTTGATGCTGGATCAAGTGACGGAAACAATAAAATCCCACATTTGAACATCAATATACCCCGAAAAGTGAGTTTGTAGTAATTTCACTGGAACTTCTGGGATGCTGGTTTCATGTTGTTCCATATGTCCATTATGCATTCTTTTATACTTTGCACTTTGGCAGGTCAATTGGCTGTGTACGACCCCAGCTGAAACAGACAATCTTGTCGTGTGTGACACAACAAAAGTAGTAAAGGTCTATTCTATAGCATAGATGACCATGGTTTTCGTAAATGAATCTTCCTGGGCAGCAATCAAAACCTATCATGACAGTTTGCATTAATGTTGGCACTTACTCTGAAGATTGTGCTTCCTGGGTCCTCCAACGTTTAGGATCAAGAGGTAACTTTGCAGGATACCGCCTAAAGACAAAGATTTTAGTCTGCTGAGCCTACCATTTTAACTTCCTTGCCAAGGGTTCTCTAGCTTTTTGGATGACCTGTAGTTGTTCTTTCACATGGTGTAATGTATGTCATGCTGCTCACTCGTTCTTATGTTACTGTCAACCAGTTTTGTGAAGATATCATCGCATTGAAGCTATTTATCAGTTTTTTTGTCTAGATTGTACTATTTTTAAGGGTGAAGATAACTTTCGCTCACTTGATTTCTTTCATATCTCAATTGCTTGGTTTTGCTTATTTAAGTTTGCTTCTGCAAATTCGAGTAACTGCTAGTGAACACTGAACAAGCTTAAGTTGGTGTCTTTTACATAAACAAGCTGAAAAGAAAATTAATATAAAATTCTGAATAAAGTCTGAGCTATGTGCATATGTCCATAAGATGGGAGCACACAACATGGGTGTTATTTAGAAACTGTTGGCCAGTTGAGCTTGGGATTGCTAAAGAACTAAGAGATATGTCTTTAGCTGATTTGGCTAGCAAGTATTAAACCGTTATAAAAACAACATATTCTAGCTAGCGTAACTTGGAAACGATGCACGAAACCTCTCGAGAGTGAATGGTCAAGTATCATTATCAGTCGGAGGCTGTAGTTAATATTTGATTATGTAATCATCAACGGACTCCTCAATTGAAAGTGAAATTAATTTTTATATTTGAGTGAGACAATAGTACTTTTTAGTTTTAAATTTTTGAATTATGGATGTGATCATATCTTAGAACAAAATTTTCATAAATTACAGTAAAATTATCATAATTGATTACAAAATAACATCTTTGATGCATCAAAGCTGAACATTTTAATTAAAAATAACCCCGTGGAAGGATCTTTTCCAGCTAGCTTTCTTCATTCAAAACATTCCTATTATGAAGTAAGCCTTGGCCCTTAGGGCTTCTATTCCATGATTTTTTTGAAGGAATTGTAATTTTAGAATTTCTTTCATAAGTATTTTTGAGTTCCAACAATTCATCATATGTTATTAATTAAGTAGATGTATAATTAATTGGTTAATCATTCTTTAAACATAGTTAATCATTTAACACGTTGATTGTGCCCAAACAAAAAATATTATAAATAATCGCTAAACTACGATTATCCATAATTGTTTTCTTTTATAATTCCTTTGTGAGTTCTTTGGTTGCTGGCCATTTGCCGGTGACCATGGACTTGTTTGGAAAGGTTGTTAGTTAAAGATGTACCCCTCCCAACTGAAGCCTTCCTTACACTTCCCGCAATAATTTCAAATCTTTTTCAATTGACCTGAAAAATAGACGTTGCTTCTGATCTCTCTCTGTCTTTGCTTGTGCCGTTGTGTGCGAGTGAAACAATGACATCAACCCCCCAACCTCCAAAAATGAACCTACCATTACCATCTTCCACACCGCCTAGCTTCAATGGGTTTATGCTCTTTCTTATAAAATCATCGGAGCAGAGATTGAGAAGCAGAGGGGCAGAGAGAAGTACTGGGCAGGCTCAGATATTCTGGTCTTTGAACAGAAGGTGGAGCAAAACCAAAAATGATGGAATCTGGGGTTCCCCGCTGCAACAATTGTGGGGAACAAGTGGGGTTTAATGCCAATGGGGAGTTTTTTATGGCTTGTCGTGAGTGCAATTTCCCAATTTGCAAAGCTTGTTTTAACTGCGAAGTGAATGAGGGCCGCAGAGTTTGTTTGAGATGTGGCACTCCCTATGAAGGTTTCCCTTTAGTTTGTCCTTTATATTTCACAGTTAAATTTAAAAATTTTTCTTTTACTGTATGGATTTGTAATTGGCTTTGTACTTCCTTCAATCTTGAGTCTTCAAGCTATGGTTATTTGACACCGAAAATATTAGGAGGCTACTAAATTAAACTTGGCATTTAAAGACTTTCAACAAAGTGATAACTATGAATTAATCTAATTTTAATTTGTTGAGAAGGCAAGAGACAAATTTTTGACACAGTTTGAGTTATCTATTCATTATTTTTAAAAGAAAATATTTTGAAGCATTTTCTTTTCTTCTGTATCCTTTTTTCATTCAACAATCCAAGAATCTTTTAAAAAATGGCAGCTTTCCTCTTCTAGTACATGTCTTTTCCATTAGATACTGTGGCCTTCGTGAAAGGTCCTTAAGTTTTTTTTTTGAATTTCATAGGGAAAACAATGGATGACGATGTTACAGAGGTTTCCGGACATGGATCCACAATGGCTACCCAACTAAGTAATTCTCAGGTATTGAGTTGCTTGTAACTGTATGCATAATTGGGGCAAGTACTAATTAGGCTTAAGTCTGGAGACAGGAATCTTGAGGGACACAGGAAATCTCAAGATATATTCATATCACTTTGGAATATTGTTAGATGTTGACATTTGCACTTACGTCCTCACCTTGAATTGTACAGGATGTTGGACTCCATGCTAGACATGTCAGTACAGTATCAACAGTGGATAGTGGTAATAGAGACAGACTTTACCCCACATTTTTTAATACAACTTATTTTAGAAGTAATTATTGATCATCGTAACTTGGTTTTTCTTGTAGACTTAATTGATGAATCTGGGAATCCAATTTGGAAAAATAGAGTCGAGAGCTGGAAGGAAAAGGATAAAAAGAAGAAGAAAAAGGCCGCAACTAAGGCTGAGAACGAGGCCCCAATTCCACAAGAGCAGGAGATGGAAGGAAAACAGTACGTTCAATAAGGAATAAACGATTTTTCTAAAGTGGCCAATGAATTAGTATATATATAAGAAAAAAAAATTGGATACCTAATGGAAAACCAAATTTTTTCAGACCTTAACTAGGTTATAGACACTTGAGCATAGCTTAAGTTGTAAGGTGAGCTGAGGTTGGGGTAGATACATTTGGTTCAATACATGGAAATCCAAGAAAACAAGGGGCAATATTATATAAAAGAACTAAAAAAAAACTAGAGGATATAATTTAGATTATTTCATTGCTGAATCCTCTGAGAATTCTCACAATTTTCTAGGTGATGCTTCCTGATGAAAAAAAATCAATTACAGAAAAATTTTCCCACTATTTCAACTTTCAGATTACTTGAGATCAAATTAACCTTATGTGTACAGGAATTGTAGTTTTGCCGGTTATTTTATCAATATCATAGTGGCACAGAGAATAACAAACGGTAGTTGCTAATTAAATTCTATTTTCTACCTGGGTGTAGTATTAGTCGTTAATTTTTCATCAAGTTGTTACCGGTAAGACTATATATCCAATTCTGAATATTTTTTTCATACATTTATTACCTTTATTGCCCATGCTTCATTAGTTATAAATATGTAGTGTTTAATTATTTATTCAAACTAATTTACTTGCTGATTTATTATGCAGGCCCTCAGAGGCTGCTGAGCCTCTTTCAAAAATTATTCCAATCCCAAAATCCAGACTCTCACCATACAGAACTGTAATTATTATGCGACTGATAATTCTGGGTCTCTTCTTCCATTATCGAGTTACAAATCCCGTTGATAGTGCTTACGGTCTGTGGATGACATCTATCATCTGTGAGATCTGGTTTGCATTTTCCTGGGTGTTAGATCAGTTCCCTAAATGGTCTCCCATCAATAGGGAAACTTTTATTGACAGGCTGTCTGCAAGGTAAATGCACAGAGATATAAGATTTGTGTACACATTGTGCTTTATGTGTTAAGGGTGGCTTGAAGTTTGAACTTAAAATTGTATTGCAGTAGAATGGGATTTTGGCATATTCTCAGCTCTCAGTACTTGAGTCAATATTCCCTCTGATACTTATCTTCCCCTCAATGGGCTAAACTTATATTTTACATGTGAAGTTGCTCAAATTCATTTTCTGGTTTTAATCTCACATCTTTGTGTAGAACATCCTTACATCTTTTCATCCAACTATGCCTCTTAGTTTTTACACAAATACTAACATGGCAGGTTCAATATTGTAATATTGATTTCAGAAGCAATATAGTGTTGTAGTATCTCTCTTTTTCTCTGTTAGGAATTTGTGAAAGGTAAGGCATAAAACTGGAATCAGTGGATAAAATGTAATAAAATGATATCTAAATTAAAGGTGAGAGACTGAGAGTTGATATTGAATCCGTACTTTGGATGGCGATGCTCACTTCTATAATGCCATGCCAGGTATGAAAGAGAAGGTGAACCTTCTCAGCTTGCTGCTGTGGATTTCTTTGTCAGTACTGTTGATCCTTTGAAAGAACCACCATTGATCACAGCTAATACAGTGCTTTCTATCCTTGCGGTGGACTACCCTGTAGATAAAGTGTCCTGTTATGTGTCAGACGATGGTGCTGCAATGCTGACATTTGAATCTCTTGTGGAGACAGCTGACTTTGCAAGGAAGTGGGTGCCTTTCTGCAAAAAGTTTTCAATTGAACCACGAGCCCCTGAGTTTTACTTCTCTCAGAAAATTGACTACCTGAAGGACAAAGTGCAACCTTCTTTCGTGAAGGAACGTAGAGCAATGAAAGTAAGCATCTGGTGCTTCCTCTGCTTATGACTTCTAAGCAAGCACTGCCTTGATATTTAAATTATTTGTCTGTCAAAGTAATCACCTTGTTTTTCTAAATGGAGTATCTTAGATCAGCATCTTCATGATTACCTTTCAATTCTGTCAGAGAGACTATGAAGAGTTTAAAGTGCGGATTAACGCTTTGGTATCAAAGGCTCAAAAGACACCAGAGGAAGGATGGACTATGCAAGATGGAACACCTTGGCCTGGAAATAATCCACGTGATCACCCTGGCATGATTCAGGTATATCTATTCTTTCTAGATGTAATCAAATATCAATGCATTAGGCACAATCAGCTGCCTAATCTCCGCAACTTAGTTCTAAATTTCTAGAAAGGACCAAATATTGCTGACACTTTGAAACTGTCCAGTAGTCGTAGTGAATTGGTTTATAAGAGCTAATTATCTAGTTTATGTAGCAATTCGCCACCTATTCAGTTGAAGCTATACTGCATTATGATTTATGACCAATTTTTCATTTAGCAGTCTGTCAAGTTCATTAATTTCAGCCCTTTGTGTTCCCTTCTTCAGTTTCTGCAAGATTTGTTATTATTTTTTCTTCTATCAATTGATCCATTTGAACCTTCAGATATGCAGTTAAATGTTCCAGTATCATTTGAGTCACCAAGAACCTTTTCGTTCCAGCAAAGCAAAAGGAACTTCTTGAGTTCTTCTTTGTGGATGTCTTATCTGTTTTCTTTCTTAAGATTCACTAGTTCTAATGTTCTATGGATAAATTATTAGTTCAAATACATGCTATACCTTTATATGCTTCTCATAGGCTATCATGCTCTTAGCAAAAACTGAATTTTCAAGAAAATAATTCCATTTACCGTTTTTAGGTTTTCCTTGGAAGCAGTGGCGCCCATGACATAGAAGGAAATGAACTTCCTAGGCTGGTCTATGTTTCTAGAGAGAAAAGACCAGGCTACCAACACCACAAGAAAGCTGGTGCTGAAAATGCACTGGTAATGCTAGAAACTTCAACATATATCATATTTCATATCAGCCCATTAAGATTTTATAGTGCTTGATGTTTGTTTGGCTTCTTACAGGTTAGGGTGTCTGCAGTTCTTACAAATGCTCCCTACATTCTCAACCTTGACTGTGACCATTATGTTAACAATAGCAAGGCTATTCGGGAAGCAATGTGTTTTCTGATGGATCCACAAGTTGGTCGAGATGTGTGTTACGTGCAGTTCCCCCAGAGATTTGATGGTATTGATCGTAGTGATCGATATGCCAATCGCAACACTGTGTTCTTTGATGTAAGTTTAAAGCAGTGATTTTACCACCTTGACTTAACAGCAACCATGTCTGCTCTTTCTTTGGTCAAAAATTCAAACGTAAAGGATATCACAGATGTGGTGAAAGTCCGCTCATCAAACAAGTATTCACAAACACTTATTTTTTCCATGTTCTTTTTGTGCGATAATCAGAGAATGATTCCTTCACATTTTAGCTGCATCCAAGTCCAAATTGTTTGTTTGGTTGTTTATGATATTGATATGATGATGCATATAGTGTATATGGTGTAATAGCTTCTTAACAACCCTGTAAGTTAAAATTGTGGAGACAACTACTACCCTATTTCAATTGATGGATCATGAGCCTTGGGAGTTTTAAGAGTCTACTAATTATCAATTTCAGGTTAACATGAAAGGTCTTGATGGCATTCAAGGACCAGTATATGTGGGGACTGGATGTGTTTTCAATCGGCAAGCACTTTATGGCTATAGTCCAGCTTCTATGCCCAACTTACCAAGATCTTCTTCATCCTCCTGTTGCTGCCCCTCCAAGAAGCCCGCCAAAGATCTCTCAGAGCTTTATAAAGATGCAAAGCGGGAAGAACTTGACGCTGCCATTTTTAACCTTAGGGAGATTGACAGTAAGCCTGGTTAATTTTGTCGATTAGATTAGGGCATATAGTTGATTCTTCAATGTGTAATATTCTTCTGGCATTTTGTTTCTTTCTTCCAGATTATGATGAGTATGAAAGGTCAATGCTGATTTCACAGATGAGCTTTGAGAAAACATTTGGCTTGTCTTCTGTTTTCATTGAATCTACCCTAATGGAGAATGGAGGAGTACCTGACTCTGTGAATCGCTCAACACTAGTCAAGGAGGCCATCCATGTAATTAGCTGTGGCTATGAAGAGAAGACTGAATGGGGAAAAGAGGTTAGGCTTAAATAGTCATGTTCTTGTACAAAGTGCAATGCAAAAGCAAAATTGCCAAATCATACTGCTTTAGAATAAGTCTTCTCCATCTTGGGATTCTTGGTCTCAATTTCTTTCTTAATGATATTTTGTTACTGCCAAGAGATACTTTCTAGTTTCTATCTCTCACTTCTTTACTTAATCTATAGTTCCTCTAACTGATTAATTTATAACTTCCTCCTGTCTGGTCAGATCGGTTGGATTTATGGTTCAGTCACTGAGGATATCTTAACGGGATTCAAAATGCAATGCCGAGGATGGAGATCAATTTATTGCATGCCCTTAAGGCCTGCATTCAAAGGGTCAGCACCCATCAACTTGTCTGATCGGTTGCATCAAGTTCTCCGATGGGCACTTGGATCAGTTGAAATTTTTTTCAGTAGACACTGCCCTCTGTGGTATGGGTTTGCAGGAGGCCGGCTAAAGTGGCTACAGAGAATGGCTTATATAAACACCATTGTTTACCCATTTACATCCCTTCCTCTCGTGGCCTATTGTTCTTTGCCAGCAATTTGCCTTCTCTCAGGAAAATTTATTATCCCAACGGTAATTTCCTGCTCCTTTATTCTTGGTCTAATATGAACAGTTGTAGAGCTAAATGTTATTAGTTCAGTCATCATTAAGGATTATCAACCTAGTGTCCTAAGAAATATAGACAGAACCAAATAAACAATGTATAGCTACAGATCAGTATATTCAATTTATAAATGAAGTCCATTACACTAATGCCTTCCATCATATTATTCTTTATGATTTGAAATCCAGCTTTCAAACCTGGCAAGTGCCCTCTTTCTTGGACTTTTCCTCTCCATTATAGCAACCAGTGTGCTTGAGCTGCGGTGGAGCGGTGTCAGCATTGAAGATTTGTGGAGAAATGAGCAATTCTGGGTGATTGGAGGAGTTTCAGCCCATCTGTTTGCGGTCTTCCAAGGATTCCTGAAGATGTTGGCTGGTGTTGACACCAACTTCACTGTCACTGCCAAGGCTGCTGATGACGCAGAGTTTGGTGAACTTTACATCATCAAGTGGACTACTCTCTTAATTCCTCCAACAACCCTTATCGTTGTTAACATAGTTGGTGTAGTTGCTGGGTTTTCTGATGCTCTTAATGGAGGATATGATTCTTGGGGACCACTCTTCGGAAAGGTGTTCTTTGCGTTCTGGGTTATCTTTCATCTCTACCCATTCCTCAAGGGTCTCATGGGTCGCCAAAACCGGACCCCAACTATCGTTGTTCTCTGGTCAGTGCTTCTGGCCTCTGTCTTCTCTCTTGTCTGGGTCAAGATAAACCCATTTGTGAGCAAAGTTGACGGTTCAACCATCTCCCAGACCTGCATCTCCATAGATTGTTAAGTTTCTATAATGATGCTTAACAAAAAATTTTGAAACCGTGATATTTGGGAAACATTTAGATAATGTTTTGAGCTGCAACTTGTGCAAGTATGAGGATTAGTTCATTGCTGGAATGTGAGGCATTTTGAAGCAAGGTTGGAAAAATCAGTACTAATTCTTCTTTTCAAGCATGAGTCATATTCCTGTGTCAATGTGAAAAAGCGATTTTCTTTCCATTTAGAAAATAAAATAATGAAAAAAAAAGATTGATCGACATATATGTAGTTGTCCATTTTCTTAAATATCATTACGTAGCATTGTACTGGTATATAGTTCCTCGGATATGTTTACTAACATGTCATTATCATAGCATATCCTATGCCAAATTAGAGTATCCATGCCTGTTGGAGGGAGCACGGCTTGTTTGGGCCCCAAAGTACAAAAGGCAAGGACTACAATTTGTTCATCTCAAGTGGGATTAGAATTTGGTCACATTAGAACTAACATAACTGGTCATTTTTATTTTAATGTGATTATTCATTCACTTTGAACGATTAATATAGTGTTATCTCAAATTTTATTTTTTCCACTCTCCTACTCTATTGTGGCTATTCAAAGTGAATGGATGACCACGATAAGATAAAAAAAAATTAGTCATATTAGTATCAATATGATCAAATTCAGATCCCTCTCATGAACAAGCGGATGTTTGGATTTAATCCAACTTTTTTAAAGTGTATTCTGTATTTTAAAAAATAAAAAATAAACAAAACAAATTAAGATAAGAGTAAGATGTACCAAAAATTTGAAAAGATAGTTTTTTAACCTACTCATGAGTAAGTTTTATAATTTTTAAAATTTATTTATTTAATTGTTAATTTATTTATAATTTTAATTTTAAGAAATAAATTAAAAGAATATAAAAAAATTTAAAAATAAAAAAAGTAAAAAGTATTAAAAAAATTTACATAACAAATTAATCAAAAAATATAAAAATATAGATAAAAATAAAAAAAAAACTTTTTTTGATTCTTTTTTTATTTTTTCAAATTCTTTTAACTTATTTCTTACACTAAAAATTATAAAAAAAATTAAAAAATTAAAACTTATAATTTTAAAAATTAAAAACAGCTCTGAGAAAGCACCAAAAGTTAATTCAAGTTGTGGAGTAGCAATCTAGGGGTAGTGGCTGGCCTTGAACAAGCTCTTGTTATACTTATCATGGGTCGGTTTGGCCTTAGGGTAGACCCTAATATTAAGAGGACCAACAATAGGGGATTAAGTTATGTCCTCCCCTCTTTTTTTTTTTTTACTTTTTTTAATGGTTTTTTTAAATTTTTTTTACTTTTTAAAATTAATTAAGTAATTTTTATCTTATGTATTTTTTTCAAAATTTTTTAAAATATTTTTTAATTTTTTCTTGGATTTTTTTATATCTCTGTTATTATTTATTTATAATTTTTTTTACTATTCATTTGTGATTTAAAAAACTCTACAAAAAATACAAAAACATCTCCAAAAATTTATACTATAAAAATTAATTAATTAATTTTAAAAAATAAAAAAAATAAAAAAAAATTGGGGAAACTCTCCTTCCGCCCACACAGTGGGCGGTAGGAGAGTAACTCCCCAACAATAATGTAAAAGACATAATGATAAGTTAGAAGAATAATATTAGTTATAAAGAGTTATTAACTCGAGTCCCTAAAACTTTTATCTAACTCTGCAAATATTTAAGAATCAACACATACATAACAAAATAATATTACACTAATTATCACCATTTTTATAGTTTAATAAATTAGTTTATATTAAGCGTATGAATTAGGGTTAGGCCTAATGAAACAACCTGAAGAGTTAGGGTAGGTTTTGAATCAACAAATATGCCTTAAAAAATAAGAACCATTTTTTACGGGTCAGGTTGAGCCTTGTGTGTTTTTTTTAAGACTTAAACTTTTTTTTTTCAGTATTCACTTTTTAAGTTTTTATGCTTTGTATATGAATAAGAATATGATAATTTAACAATTACATTAAATTTATCTAAACAATATTCAAATATAATTATCGAGAATGATTGATTAATACTTTTGATTTTAATTTTATGTCATTGTTTTTGAAAAAATTAAATCTATGATGGATTGATGGTGTTTTGTTATGTATGAAAATTTTACATAATTATTGAGAATGATTGATTGATAGTTTATATTTAGTTTCGTTATGAAACTTTTAATATTTTTTTTTATTTTTTTTATGTGCTGACATGTTAAAACCTGTTTAGTCCTATAACCATATAAGAATAGAATCAAATTCAATTTTAAAAGCCTTTTTATAAAAATGACTTTTTTAATTCGGCTCGTCAATAACTGAACCTAATTGATATCCTTAATTTATATCGAAAGGCATAATTTGGGTGTATTGAAACATAATACATTGACATTTCTTAATTTAAAATCTTAATATTATTTCTTAAAAAAAAAAAAAAGAAAGAAACCTTCATCCCGGCTGAAGCCATTTCATTATCAATGTCAATGTCTATTCATCATTGACACTAAACAGGTCAACCACTAACTAAAACAAAAAACTCCATACTTCTACTCATACAACTCATTGTTCTATTGCAACCAATAGCTGACTTTAAATTGGTCCTTAGGAATCAAATAGAAGGGAAAATTGCTATTTGACCAAAACAAAAATTAAGAAAGGAAAAGAAAAAGAGACTCAATTATATATAATCGGATTCATTTGGTTGTTTATGATATAATCATCATTAAAAACTCTTTTTAAATCATAATTCAAATTCTACTCGCTTTCAATGAACATAATCATAAAAAACAGTTATAAAGACAATTACCATAAACTTTTTTATAAAATTATTTAAACTGCTTATTACTAGATGACATTTAATAATTTTGTTTTGGTTAATTTTATATGCATTGTTTACATATAAGCCAAAGCAAAATAACCAAAAACATTTACATCTTAAGAGCTCAATGAGTATCGATTTTTACATGAATTCCAAAGAAGAATTTAAGATTTTTTTTTCATAAAAAACCATAAAATAGATGCTTTAATTCCTGTTTTTGTACAAGTGACCAAGTTTTCACCAGTCAGTGCTGATGGAATCCATAGAGCCTTTGTATAGAGAAGGTAGAAAAACGTCAACTATAAGGATTTCACAGTATTGGAGTATAATTACAACTTACAAAGGGTATCTTAAAATCTAAAATTAATTATTATGCCTTTATTATATTATGATGAAAAAGAAAAGTACAAAAAAAGAATGAATGGAGCGTAAGGGGGAGGGAACCAAAATGCAAAATATTTACAAAAAGAAAAACACATGCCAATGACGTACTCCACTGCCCATTGCTTTCTTTTACTTTTTTCTGTTCTTCCTTTTGTTGTTGAGGGAAACCCTTTGTTGACACAATAACTAAGTCTAGTTATCAATCTCCAGAATTGATAAAAGGTAGAGCCAATAGTTTAAAGAGATAGCCATCAAAGGTTGGGCCAAATAAGAGCTGGATGCCACTCTAGTCCACCTGAAAAACAATTAAATATTCTTCTATTTTTGTTATTTTTTTCTTCCATTGTATGAAATGAACCTTTCACCAACAAGTTTGCAATTAAGATATTAATCACTGCAGTGTATCAAAGAAAAAAAAATCCTCAGCTAATTAATTATCTGTTTATATTAATCTAATTATACATGTGAAACCATGAACAGCTTATCACCCTTCCCTTAAACTTTATTTACATTGATGACATGTGTGGACATGATCTTGAAGAGCTATTTCTCCTCCAAATCAATTAATCCATCCTTTCATTTTTTTAATATTGTTATTCACATTATGATTATGCATGATAATATATCAAAAAATTGTGTTAATTAAATAATATCACTTTTTTTATTTTCATAGCAGGAAGCAAAATCAATTTCCATGCCTTTAACATAGGCGACTGAGTAATCAGTCAATAATCAATATAATTTGTTAGTTAACTAACTATTAATTGATCGTATTTTGCTTTAAAATATAAGCAAATTACAGAGAGATTCCACCTCATTTTTTCAGTATTATGATGGCCTTTTTAATTATTTATTTTCATATTACAAAAAAATCTCATAAAATTAAGATGTCATTAGTTTATTATATAACTAATATGAATATTACCAAAACAAATTTTTTATTTTCATATTTTTAGTTTTGAACTTTTGACCGTTGTTTTGAAGAATTTGAAATGTAGAGTTGCAATTGTGTAAATATCTCCAAATCAAAGGGAACAAAACCATTCCCCCCTGTCACAGGCCCCTCCCCCTGTGTATAGTGTATATATATAATCTGATTCTCCTTCTCTTTCTTACCATTTCTTTCTAATTTAAGTTTCCATCTCTCTGTTCCTCTCTGCGCATGTGTTCCTGACCACTGAGCTAAGACTATGAGACCACCACCAGCACCATTTCTTCTCATTCTTCTCCTCTTCTCCCCCGTCATTACCACCTCTGTCTCTCCGCCTCTCTCTCCCACCCCTTCACCCACTTCCGCCCCATCTCCACCTTCATCACCTTCTTCTTCACGTTCCACTCTTGACCCAAAGCAACTCAGAGCTCTGCAGTCCCTCAACATCCCAACATCCAATGACCCATGTTCTCAACCTTCCTTCCACAATGCCACGCTTTGTGATTCTTCTAAGCCCTTTCGCCACCTAGTCTCTCTGCGTCTCTCTAACTGCTCAAGCTATGTTGCTCTCTCCTACACCGCCCTCAAATCCCTTTCAACCCTTCAATCGCTTCAGCTCCTGAACTGCCCCGTTGCTCCTATTCGCTTCCCTCCGGAACTCATAGCATCTATCCGCTCTTTCACTTGCATCAATAGCCTCCGGAAGGTCTCTGGCGTTTGGCTTTCTCGCCTTGAGAACCTCACCGATCTCACTGTTTCAAATGTGCAAGTGAAAGCTTCAGGTCCTTATGTCATACTGGGACACATGAACAAGCTCAAATCTTTGACCATTTCCCGCGCCAATCTCACAGGTTCGCTTCCAAGACACATCCATTCCAACCTTACCCACATCGATTTTTCTGGTAATCAGCTGAAAGGGAACATACCCATATCGATTACAATGCTGGATAACTTGGAATTCTTGAATCTTTCGTCCAATGAGTTCCATGGTGAAATACCCGCTTCAATAGGGGACTTGATTTCGCTCAAAAACCTCTCTCTGGCTTCGAATTCGTTTTCAGGATCTATACCAGATTCAATATCGGCCATACCAGGTTTGGTTCATATGGATCTGAGCTCAAACCAGCTCAATGGGACAATTCCCAAGTTCATTTCGCAAATGAAGAACCTCAAGTACTTGAATCTAGCTAACAATAACCTTCATGGGGTTGTACCTTTCAACTTGACTTTTATAAAGAGATTGACAGTGCTCAAGGTGGGTTTCAACAGCAATTTGTGCTATAATCATTCGGGTCTGTCTTCGAAATTGAAGCTTGGAATTGCTCCTTGTGATAAGTATGGAATGCCGATGTCTCCTCCACCAGCAAAAGATTCTTATGCAGATGATAGCAGTGATTACGACGACAGTGATGAGGATGATAATAGACACAAGAAAGAGCATCATCATGGGCCAAATAAGGTCGTTCTTGGTGTGGCAATTGCGCTCTCTTCCATTGTCTTTCTGATTGTCTTTTTAATCCTTTGCTCAAAATGTTGTCGCTGAAGAAAATTGGTTTCTGTTTGAGTTTAGATTAGGAAAATTGATAATTTAAGTGGAGATTTCTTTGATATATTTATTACACTGGAGAGTATGTGCAGAGGGGGCAATAAAAAGAAAAAAAAAAAAATCAAATTCTTCAATTTTTGGGGAGATATGAATGGTATCCAATAGCAGAAGATGAAAAACGAGAGAGGAATCCTTAAATTGGTATTCCATTTTTTTTAGCTGCTTTAATCAACTGCTTGTGCATTGCAATGAGTTTATTGGAATGCTAGGCTTTGTCACTGTATTATTATCTGTTATGGGTAAAAGGGAGGTGGTGCATATGGTATCCCGGAAGATGCATCTCACCTGTGCTATATAGCATTGATTTCGTCTCTCTGCTGCTGGCCCAATGACTTCAATTTGTGTTTTGTTTATTGCACTGTGACGTTTAATCATTTTCCCCTTTTTGTTTATCTAGTTTTGCTAAAATATTGGGGAACAGTTTTAAAAAATTATTTTTTTATTTTATGAAAATAAAAAAATTTGTTTAGATAAATATTTTTATTTTATTTTTTATAAATTATTTTTAAGAATAATGACTAAAAATAAAAAATAATTTTTTTTATATTTTAACTTATTTTTATTATTTTTAAAAAACACAAAAAATAACTAGTAAATAATTTTTTTATTTTTTGTTCTATAATTATTTAAAAAAATAATAAAACAAAAATTGTTTCAAACAATTTATTATACTCCCTCCGTTTTAAATTATTTGTCGTTTTAGGAACTTTATTTTGTGTTAAATTATTTATCGTTTTACATTATCAATGAAGTATTAATTATTATTTTTTCAACATTATCCCTATTTATTATTATCTTCAATAAAATTATAACAATAGTTTAAATGGATTTTAATAAGAGTAATTTAGTCAACTATACTTATTTTTTTGTTAGAATTGAGACTATTTAATAACTATCTTAATTCTTGTGTTATTATTTTAAACGACAGATAATTTGAAATAGATGGAGTATTTATGTGTTTTCTACAGTAACAAGTATAAGAGTCGCCGTAATTTCTTTCGTCATTACAGCGGGTTAACCTATATCTAGTATGTTTTAGTATTTACGGGTTTCAAGTTTCGTGTTTACTTGTAATAAAAGAAAAGGGTCTACTGCCATCCATTTCATATTCAGTTTTTCTCTGAATTGATTTTGTCCATGTAACATTCAAATTAAAAATTTAAACTTCAGGTGAAATTTTTCAAGAATCATTTTATTTGTATCTCCATTATGTATCTTTTTTATTTCCCTAAAAACGCTAGTTTGTATCTTCGTCTTTCATTTGTCTAGCTCAAGTAGTTTCCTTAACATGACCCTTGTGTTCAATATGGGGAAAATTAGCTTTGGTACATATTTTTTAGGTTCCACATATGGGTAGAGTAGTGATGGTTTTATTTGTGCACGCAACTTGTCTAGAAATTGTTTTTAGCTTGACTAGTTGAGAGGGACACCAGCCAAGCCAACTTGATGTTGGTTGATGCTTTTGATTTGCAGAGTGATGAATAATAATGAATGGTTGTGGATGTCTGGTTCAATTACATGGTCCATGCTAATGTTGGATAATTGGACATGAGCTGTCTCTCCTACAGTGATTAAGCATCTAAATGAGCACCATACAGTTTTCATTTCCAGTTTAGATTGCAAATACTAAAATGAACTGCTGCATCCATGAACCATCATATGCCAACTATTCTGACCTTGTCCATAATGAGCAAAGCTGCTTACACAATATTTAAGGTTACAATTGGGTTTTTCTTTTGGGGAGTTTAGGGGTTGTTTCTATAACCAGTTATTTGTTCCTGATTTTCTTACAATTACAATCGATGCATTAGCATATGCTTTTGTTTCAAACTTCATTCGAGTAGGTAGGCCCACGAGTTTAAAAGGAAAAAGGTTCAAGTGATGTCTATCATTCGGACAGCTTCTGTAGACTTCTTAAAGATTCGTGAAATTAGAGTCGTGCAACTAATATTAGTCAATATACTCACTTGTGTTTTTCCCCCCTCATATTTTGCATTGTACCTGTGATGAACGTGGTTGTCATCACCCAACATCTTAAGAATTGTCTGAGGACAAAAACATCTGGCAATTGGTACGAGGGAAGCTGGTCCTTTATGCAAAATTATGGCGTCGCCCATTCCTTATGCACGACGACTCTACGTGGTCCACAATTTAAGTTACATCAATCAATCTTATCACGCGTAGAGCGGAAGACAATGACTTTCTTTTAGGTCTCAGTTTATAAAACCATATTCGATGTGATAGGTGCCAACTAAACATTTCTGCAGTCTCTAATTTCTGGTAATGCTGAGGCACTGAGATTGAAGACTAAGAAATGCATTTCCATCCCCTAAGCCTCTAGTTTACATTTGCCTTGCACGTGAGATAATGAACGTAGCATATGAGATTTTATCCTAGTCAAAATGGATATATATAATCACCATAGTGATAGCAAGTGCTCAAGTGCCATAGGAACATAGAAGATACCGAATCCACAGATGCATCGGAACACAAATGGCTATGGGAACAGAGAACCTACACAACTGAGTCCTAAAGTGAGATGGGAATTTGTGCTTGCTGCCTCAAGAACCAAAGTTCTCAATGACCACTCCAATTGATAATTCTAAACTTGTAGACGCAGCTTTCTCTAATTAAGATGTGCTGGAGGGTCTGTGAGTGCGGCGGCTTAGTCACTGCATGTGCGAGCCAACTTCAGGAAGCTCAGCTTCCACTTTTAAGTTTCCTATAACCCCCTGCACCCCACATGCATTTGTTAGCTCCAGACATAGTGCAACAAATTATCGGAGCCTAAAAGGTGAGTGTTATGCTATTATGGAGTAGCAATACTCTTTGAAAGGAGGGAGTGGCCTCACGTGATTTAGTTGATTAATTAACATTAATGAATTAATATTCTTATTTATTCCTGAATGAATTGCCCAAGTTCAGGGTGCAGGCGGAATTACTCTAAATTAAAGGGCTTTTAAACATCACCACACAAAAAAAAAAAAGGCTTTAAGCATTTGTGACTCAAGAGTAACAAATTCATACTTCCTTTTGAAAACAAACACAAATTGAATGTAAATCGGTACTGTTTCGGTTGAATCAGTACCGTAATGGAGAACTTTTAGCATCTAAAATGCCCTTGAAATACACAAAAGCACGTCAGCCATTCAGTCAATCAATCTCTTGCGTGGCTTCCACATGGTGTAGTACTGAAATTTTCAACTTCTCAGCATTGCGGTAGCACTTCTTTGAACATTCTTAATTCGATTCCCCTGTAAAGACTGTTAAACATAGTCACGAATCAGAGATGAAGATTAGAATCTCAAGGCAAACTGAGACCTCCCATAAAGTATCACACGCCACCATTAATTTGTTTTCAGAAAAAATAAAATAAAGTTGTTGCGTCTGCAGCAGAGGTTTTTTCCATCATCAATATACAGATATCAAAGTTAGATGAGTCATCCAGGATTGACAAAAACCTAGTATTCTTAAACAAGGTTAGGATAAGTAAAATCCCTCTGATTCTGCACGAGTATGAGCATCCTTGATCCATCTCATGTTTTGGCCTTGGCCACATATCCTAATTACTAATGTGTCTTATCTCAGTCAAAGAAACAAATTTCGCAAAGATTTATTCATCAGTTCTCTTGAAGAAGAGAGTAACTTAACATCGTATAATTCCTCCTCAATTGAATTTCTCGATGATTTACCAGAAACCTCTGCAAGAACAGATACCATCCTTGAAATGATGAAACCGATTAGAATCTCTTAAGACAATCTCCCTCTTGGTTGTCTTGGACATGAACTTCGCCATCTCATGACAGTCACCACACACTCGTAGATTCTTGGTGACCCTAATTGTCCTCCCAGGTGGCAAATTTAATATACCAAATGCCATGGCTAACTTCTCACTGTGCCCACATAGAGCCACTTCCTTCTCCATATGATCCACATTTATCAAGGCATACTTCATATTTGGAGAGTAACCATCATTTTTCATTTTTATTCTTAATCTTTTCAGCAATGAGTCTATCCTTTTGGCTTGAGGGTGTGAACTATCCCCGGCAACAAAGATATTAAATTTGCCCCAGACCTCTATCCAACTACAGCCTGGATTCTTTTTTAATCCCTTCCTACCAATCCTCACCCTTAATTTTTTCACTTCTTCCCACTTTTCTGCCTCTGCATAGATGTTAGCTAGAAGAATATAATATCCTGTGTTCTCTGGCTCTAGCTCAAAAACATGCTCCGCTACTTTTTCTGCTAGGTCCACATCATGATGGGTCCTGCACCCACCAAGCAAGGCACCCCAAATTGTAGCATCTGGTTCAATTGGCATTGTCTCAATGAACCTGTAAGCCTTGGATAGATTTCCAGTACGGGCAAGGAGATCCACCATGCAGGCATAGTGTTCTAACTTGGGCTCAATATCGCATTCATTTCTTATGGAATTAAAAAATTTCCATCCCTCATTCAGTAATCCCGAATGACTACAAGCATAAAGTATGGAAGTGAAGGAGATCTCATCAGGCTCAATACCTGAACTCCTCATCTCATTAAAAGTGGCAATCGCTTCATTTCCAAACCCATGCATGCCATATCCAGCGATCATAACAGTCCATGAGATCAGATCCTTTTTAGGAATCATATCAAACAGTAACTGCGCAAGAACTAGTGACCCACACTTTACATACATATCAACAATTGCATTGGCAACGTGGAGGTCTGAAGAATATCCATGTCTCAAGATGTGCCCGTGTATCTCTTTGCCTCTCTCTAGAGCTGCTAGGCTTCCACAAGCTGGAAGGACACAAGCCATGGTTATGCCATCAGGTTTTGATTCTTTTTGCATCTCAGCAAAAAGTCTAAGAGCTTCATTGGGAAGGAAATTCTTTGAATAACCTCCAATCATGGTGTTCCATGAGACAATGTCCTTAACTGGAATTTGAGAAAAAACTAAATGAGCTTCCTCCATGCTTCCACATTTTGCATACATATCCATAAGAGCATTAGAAACAGGCAGGCTGAAGCCCATGTTATTCTTTCTGATGTAATTGTGTACATCCCTGCCTTTATCCAATGAGCTGCTACAAGCACAAGCATGAAGAATGCTTGTCAAAGTATAAATATCTGGATTAACACCTTTGCTCTCCATTTCATAGAATAACCGAATTGCATCATCATATAGACCTTCTCGCACGCAAGCAGCTATCATTGAAGTCCAAGAGACAACAGTTGTTTGACCCATCTTTTTGAAAATTTGAATTGCACCATTTAAATCACCACATTTTGAATACATGTCTAGTAAAGTATTACTAAACATGATTTCCCTGTCAAAACATGCTTTTACTCCATAACCATGAAGTGCTCTACCCAATGAAAGATCACCAATATTTGCACAAGCTACAGGAACGCTAACCAAGGTAGCTAAATCCGCATCAATCCCTAAAATTAGCATCTGAATGAAAAACTCAAGTCCATTTTCGGAAAAACCATTCACTACACACCCACTTATCATAGAATTCCATGAGATAACATCTCTATCACCCAATTCATCAAACAACTTGTGTGCACTCTCAACTCCGCCGCGTTTAAAGTAAGCAGCGATTAGAGAATTCACAACAGTATTATAAGAACCGAAACCCAGTTTATAAACATAGCCATGCACCGTTTCACAGTCTCCTATCTTTCCTAAGGCAGCAAAACACTTCATAATACAGGAAAATGTATACGAATTCCCTTTAATGCCCAAGTTCTGCATTTTCTTAAACAGATATATACTCTCCCGATATTTACCAATCTTTGCATATTCATACATCATGAGGTTCCAGAGAAAAACCTTATCATTGAGGATCTGATCGAATATCCGTCTCCCTTCTCTTAAGTCTCCACAACTCACATACATGAAGACTAGTTTTGCACCTAAAACCCCTTCAATTACAATGCCATTGGATTTGACAATTGAATGAACGCTTTTACCGTCCTGCAAAGACTTGCGCACAGCACAGAGCTGCAAGATAGAACAATAAGTCTCCAACTCAAGCTCGGATTTTTCTGACCTGCTGAGAAATTCTATGGCATATTTGAGATGACCCACTTTACAGAATTCGAGAATTTTGGCGTTTGCATCCATGTTTATATTGTCAGTGGTCTCGGCCAACAAGGTAGAGGCCACAAAATTTCTACAAGAAACATCGAAATTTGAAGAGAACAAACATGTTCTTGAAGATTGTCTGAAGAAGATGCAATAATTCGGAGATTTCGCATAGTTTGGCTTGATTTTACGGTTTGGATAAGATGAAGAGTTGCCAAAGTTTGGCTTGCTTTGCGTCGTAGTCAACATTGCCCTGTTCCTCTGTCTGCGAGGACAGAGCGAGGGAAAGTTACTGGAAATTAGAAACCGTAACCGAACAGCATGAAACGGGGGTTGGATTTTAAAATAGTGTTTGCTCCGATACTCTCTCAGTAAAAATAGACGCTTTTTATTTTTTTTATAATTTTATTTTAAGAAATAATATAAAAAATAAAAAATTTTCTGTATGATAAGTATTTAAAAATAAATATAAAAAAATATAAAACTACTATTACTATTCATGAATATATAGCAACTACAATACATTTTATATTGTAGCTGCGGTTAGCGCGTGGTTACACGCGACACTAAAAATTGTGGACTAGCTATTTTGAGTTTGACAGTGAATAAATTACAAAATATGAAAATATAAGAAATGGAGTGGTCTGTGATTCTAATTCATTTGTATATTCGAGGTTGGAGGATCTGAAAGTTACCTGAGAAAGATGGATGCAGGTGTTTTACATTCTCGTTCTGTCCGACACTTTCCCACGTTTTCCTCTTTCAGCAAGCAGTGCTATTTAGGGAATTCTTCTATATCGTTGAGAGGTACTGTTAAGCTTCCTTTCTCATTTTTTTGATTCTTTTATCTTTTTTATTTTTGATAACTTTGAAAAATATTTAAGTTTCTAAATGGCAAAGGAAATTCATCTCCTGGGTAGTTAAAAATGGTAGTGAATTTAGGTATGGCCTGAAAGAAATGAATTTTTCATTTTGATGTTGCTTGGTTGCTGTTTTGTTCTTCATTTTATGCCCTATGTTTAAGCATAAGTCCATCAAATCGCTATTGTCAGGAGCAGATGCTTCTGCATGGAAAACCGATGCAATTTTCTGGTGCTCAGAATCAACATTCAACATTTGTCCATTATATGTTGTCTTCATTCTCAATTGTTTATCTTTTCTTTTGCAATCAAATGTTGTAATAATAGCCGGCTTCTGGTGGTGGGCGAAGCTTGAGTGCCATTCCTGCAGCAATCATTTGCTGCTCTTATGGACATTCTTTTGTAAGCCACTAGGTGTGATGTAGTGTTGAGAGGTTTGGTTAATTAACAGCAAGTCTTAGTTCAATACTCTGTACCGCCATTTGGATAAAAAAAAAAAAAAATTTCTGCAAAATTCTTGTAAGGAAAATATCTGGAGAAAGAAACAGAGAAAGTTTGCTCTGCATAGATCAGTTTCTTAGATATACGGAGAATCGTGGTTTGATTATTGCATGAATGTTTACATTTTCCAAGCTTCTACTAGTTTAATGAGTCACCACGGCCGCACTGGTAACCAAATTGGTTGGAGTCCACAGATTTACCACATTCAATTACGCTTCTGACCATATATTGTGAAGTTTTCTTGCGCTGAACTACTTTTATTCAGTTTATATATACGCTCAGATGGTGGATTCAGACCTAGGGACTAATCCGGGAGTGGTTTTGTACATTGTCCATGATGTATAGGAATTATTCATAGAAAAAACTGTTCTGATGTATGTTCTATTGACATTTGGGAAGAGCATTGCACTTAAACAGTTCTGAATATCAGCGTGACCAATTTCTGCAAGATAATCCAATAATCAAATTGCTTAGGTCAAACTCTGGACAGCCCAGCATGTTTGACATGTATATAGTTATATCTATATTGAGTAAATGCTCCTCAGTCCTCACATGGTTCTGACAAGCATTAGATATTATTAGCTGTGTCAACTATAAAGTGGTACAATGCATGGAGATCTCATTTTCTACTTTAGCGTGTTTGATTCCTTAACCTGTTCATGTGATTGCTGGTAATATCTAATTTTCTTATAGGATTAGGCACCATTTCGTTTGGTGTGATTCTTAGTATCATGTTAATAATATGTTGATGCTGGCCCTAAACCTGTGTGGACTAGAGACTGAGGATCATTCTTTGATGCAGCTTGTTAAATTTGGCAGAGATTGCAGTTGGACTTACACCCATTGTGCCCCAAAAGCGTTCTCATCAGTTTACCCTTTCAAACAGAATATCTGATGGAGACAAAAGGGGTCAAAGCCATCAGAGAAGGCCTGCCTCAGGAAGAACTGAATGTGGAGATGAAGAGAAGAGACCTCAAATATTTGATGGTAAGAAATCTCAGTCATCTGACCAAGAGGAGGTAATATCTCTGCTCAGACGGATACAGTTTTCAATATCAAAGGGGGACTCTCGAGGCACTAATAAGAGAAGTTCTAATTCAGACAAAGATAAGCCCACAGCTGAATCAATTCTAGATGTTCTTCGTGAATCAGGAAAGCAAGTGAAAGGTAATTTAATGGTGTTTGTAGCAATGAAAAAGTTTAAACGGCTTTTGACATGATAATGTGATTTCTTTTTACCATGTTTGTCTTAGTTACTTTATCGTTTGTGAGTTTGTTATATAGGTTAAGTTGTAATCGAGCTACCTTCGGTAGTTAAAAAATTTTATGCATGTCATGTTTGTAGGGGGCAGTACAATTTCTGATAAAATCAGGTAGTTGACTTGTACTATATATTAAAGACAAAGTATAGTAATTTAAAAACCTTTCTCAAAAAAAAAAAAAATCTTATATCCATGGGTAGCAAATGGATGATTTTATAATGTATTCTAGCATCTTATAAACAAATATACAGAACATACACATCAATATCATACTTAAGTGGAAAGCAAAAGGTGCGTCAATTTAGCTGGTATAAATTCATTTTCTTTTGCATTTTTGTTTCTCATCATTATGATTTCTCATTCTCTAATTATGGCAGACAAAATTTCAAATGGGGTAAGAGAAAAGGGTTTGAAAAAGACAAGAGGTGTGTCCAGGAAAGAGCAAGAGGTACCGGAGCATCTTGAGGTAACAAAATTTAAGTTGACTCGGCCACCATCAAACTTTGTAAAGAAATCCCCTATTCCATCTCTATCAGCCCCGAGAGGAAAGGTTATTGAGCTGAACAATGAAGCATCTCCAGCCATTGTGGGAGACAAGCAGGCGCAATCACAGAGACTGGAGGAAATGAAGCTGTCTGAGTTGAAAGAACTAGCCAAGTCCAGAAAAATTAAAGGTTACTCTAAACTCAAGAAAGGTGAACTCATTGTAATACTTAGGTCCTAGATATAGCTTTCCTAAGTGAAAGTGTAGAAATCCGAGAAATTGACTTTATCTATAAAAATATATAAATTAAGTTTATAATAAATAAATAAATATATATATATATATATATATATATATATATATCTATATATAGAAACATATTGTATGTAATTCTACTTCTGAAATGTTTAAATATGTATTTATTATTGATTTGCTCTACATGAAATCCAGATTTTGTGCTCAAGGAAAATATTGATCCCCGTTTTATTGATGCATGTATATTTTTAGCTGAGAAGTTTTAGAAGAGACATCGGTCACTGGCTCCTCATCCATTTCAATTGTCATCTTGTTTATTAGTTTGTCTTGTCAGGTGTGGAATCTGACATACGCTTCCTAACCTGCATTAATTGTAAACTGTTACACCTCCTGGAAACGGAAGTAGATCCCGTGCAGTCATTACTTCGACTGCACGGTTTCTAGTTGATAAATCCTGACCATCTAATATTGATTGGATGGTCAGGATTTGTCCAAAAAATTTTTTTAAAAAATTTGTTTCGAAATACGTATAATATAAAAAATAAAAAAAAAAACTTTTGGATGGATCTTAACCGTCTAACTTAATCTGGACGATCAAGAATTGACTGAATCCCATGCAGTCAGATCCTAACTGCATGGGATCCGAATCCCTTGGAAACCCACAAAATTGATTTTCAGCGTTTGATTTGAACTATGATTGTATTCTCCGGAAACCCTTTCTACAGTCTTCTAGTTGATACTCATTCCCTTCAAACTTCACTAATTTGTTCGTTCAAACAAATTAAGAGGCTTATATTATCAGCAATGGAAGCCATTAATGGTTCATTTTGCAGACTGTACGTACCTCTTAAGGGAGGAAGTACCTCCCCAAAACTTGTTCTAACACCCTGTATCGCAAAACCATCCGTTCTTTCACTGTATGATGCAAATATGGAAAGGTGATGAAGATATAAATCAGATGGGAAGGAACTGTGGAAAGCAGACAATGTAAAGTAACTCAAACAATGGTGGCCTTTTTTCGTTTTCTTCTTTTTAATGTTGGTTCTCCTTCCACAAAGAGCTACGTCCTTCAGAACGTCGGAAGTAAAATATAATAATGATTAGGTTAAAGGGCTAAACATTATATCAAATTAAGAAAAACAAAACCACAACAACCGAAAAGGTGTCGAAGATTAACTAAATCCCTCAAACAAAAAAAAAATTGTTTGCTAAAATTGGGAAACAGTCTTCCAAAATTGACAAGCACTTATCAAATGTTCCAAACAAAAATCTCTATATGATTTGTTGGGACTTGTTAAGAATGACTCCTTCATATTTAACTTGGAACCACTTCATTGCATCCTCTTTAGTCACCCTGTGCTGGATTCCAACCCGGGACTTGCACCTTCGGCGTCGACCAACACGGTATCCAGGGCGTTCTAAAACAACAAAGAAATCCATACCATAGATACCAGTTGAAGGATCATACCTAGAAGAGGTAAACCAAGATTAGGCCCAAGAAACATGCCATATCTTTTAGCAAGAAACGAATATTCAAATTTGGAAGCTAGTAACAGAAATTATAAACATATTGTAAAGTGAAAAGCAGTAACAAAAGGTAGCAGAATATTGAATTATGATACACGCAAAGGTCAAATGTACGGTGAAAAGCAGTAACCGAAGGTAGCATGGAGAAATAAAATCTACCATGAATATGATACACCAAAAGGTTAATGTAACATAAAAATAATGCTTGTTTATCTCTTTGATACATTGAACATATTTTATATAATTACTATTGCATTCTATAATGATGAAGTAGGATGCTTCTAACTTACTTGATTCCAAGATCAATGTGCTCCTGAATACCGAATCCAAAACAGCCAGTTTCACTGAAGTTTCTCCTCAACAATTCATATTCCTTCACCTTTAATCCACTCTCAAGAAGTTGCATCGCCTTGTCACCCCTCACAGTGACATAGCAAGCAATCTTTTCATTACGCCTGATTCCAAATGACCTAACAGTGTACCTAGCTGTTTGAAGCATAATATTAAAAAAAAAATCACAGATAAATCTAACATTCTTTGCGCATGCGTTCACCCAAATATATATATCAAGAGGGCCTAAACAATCATACCCTTTGAGAAGACTGGAGCCTGGCCACTCAATTGTTCCAACACCTAACCACAACATAAAAAATATAAATGAAAATACAATATAGAAATACATTTGAATTTGCCCAAAATTTCCGTTTTCTACTTTTCTTTGTTCCTAGATTCAAAATGCATAGAATGATTCTACACTGAGAAAAAACCAAAAGAAATTAGAAAATAACATTTCAACCAAGTCCAACCAGCTGAAATTAGAAATTTAACAAAACTTGCATTCTTTTCCTGACATGAATCGACAAGCAACTAAAAGCAAACGAAATCAACATCCAAAACTTTAAACATTTCAACAAGCTGAAGTGAGGTTTTCAACCAAAAAAAAAAAGGATTATATACTTTTTCTCTTCTACCAATACAAAAAGAAGACGTAGACGTAATACAAGCGGATCGTCCAAGTATTTCTATTTCTGCCATTTAGTTTTCTCCCAATCCAAACAGATATAAGTGAAGAATAGGGGGAACCTTAGCGGCTCTGGTGAGACGGTCACCACTTTCACCAACGGAGATGTTGAGCACGAGTTTCTGGACTTTGATTTCCCTCATTGGGTTCGAAAGCTTCTTTTCTGAAGCCTGTTTAGATAAGCATTCATATCAAACACTGTTAGAAACTGCGGGAAAAAACAACCCACATTGATTGAAGCCAACTAAATAATACAAACAAAACACAAGCGCAGTAAAAAAAAGAGAGACCATGGCTATGGAGTGGGGGGAGGAGGGAGCAAGGGCAGAGTCGAGGGAAGGTTGGGCGAGTGATGAAATTTTAGGGCTAGCAACCAGCTAGGATAATAAGCTTGCTAGGGTTTTGGTCCGTGCATAGATCAACTAAAAAGACGATGATGCCCTTATTCTAGGATTTGATGACAGAAACAAAAATGTTATAAAACATATTCCGTTGCCGGGAATCGAACCCGGGTCTCTCGGGTGAGAGCCGAGTATCCTAACCGACTAGACTACAACGGAAATCTGACAATGTTTTTGGTGTTTAATTTATAGTAGCATAAAAAAATTTTTATTGACTTTTACATAGAACAAACTAATTTAAATTACCAAGTTTAAAATTTTATAAGAAAATTAACTAATTCTATATACTAGTATACAACTTATTTATTATTGTTGGTGGCAAGTGAAGGACACGAGTCCGTTTCATTAAATTGATTTTTTTTTCGTATCAAAGGTGACTATTGGTTAGAGATTTCAAATTACGTAAAATAATTCATTAATACATTATTATATTAAAAAAAATTTAATATTATTCAAATATTATAATATAGTAGAAAGCATGTCATCTTGCTTTTATAGGAACTTAAGTTTCATCCCTAACAATTATAACTCAAGGTTTATTTTTGAATGAGCAATTAAAAAAAAAGATAATAAACGGCCCAACCCACCCTCCCTGTTATGTTAGGCTATTAGTGGACGAGCTAAACCCAACTCGTCCACCATTCAATCCGATTTGGTAGTTGTATTTTTGACATTCATTTTTTGAGATATGGATCGAAAAGGAGAATTCTTTTCTTATAAGAAATATGTATTATAAAAAATTAAAAAAATTTAAATAAAATATTAATAAATTTAAAAAAATTATATAATTTAAAAGTTTAACTTTATTTTTTTAAAGGTATTTTTTTTATTAAATTAATATTGAAGATAAATTCAAATAAAATATTATTAAATCTTAAAAAAATTTTATTTATTTAAAAATTTAATCTTATTATTTAAAAAAATTTATTAAATTAATATTGATTCTTTATAAATTAAAACTTATTAATATTTTATTTAGATTTTTTTAATTTTTTGTAATATATATTTCTTATAAGAAAAGAACTCTTCTTCCTTATAAAAAGGAGGGGCTCCATATTCCATTTTTGGTCACTATACTATTTCCAATGTTTAACAGACATAACACACACAGACGGAGATACTGCAAAACAATTATGCCATGCGCTTCTACATGTTATTAAGAAAAGATGAATGGAATGTCGATTAGTTACAAATTTTATATTGATGTTACTCGTCGAAATGTTATTGGATTAAGTTAGCTTGTAGCACATATACAAACAGCTTTCACCCTCATTTCCCAGGCATTACTTGGAAAATTAAACTACAAGGAAAGAATTTTCTCGTTTGCTCCAATTTTTGAGGATCATATTCACAGGGAAACTATCACCAGAATATATTAGATAATTTGTGAATTTCAGATATCAAAAGAAGAAAGTATAAAAATCTTTAATTATCACCACATGACAACAGATTCTCTTCCAATTATAGAAACCAAGTAAATGCTACTAAAACTGCCAAGAATGAAAGAAAATAAAATAAATGAAAAAGAGAAAAGGAACAAGAAGGATAGGATCTTTTCGTTGGTTTTGCAGCCAATTGTTTACATAATTCTAACAAATAAAACCTATACCCCCACAATTATAATATTCCATTTTCTTCTCTTTTCTTTTCTTTTTTTTTTTTTTCAAGAAAAAGATGTTCTCCTCGTATCCATATATGTCCCAAAACACCACCAAATCTCCAAAGAATGCAATAATGCAATAAGGAAACAATCTAGCGATAACTTGTCAAGGTGGTAAATTCCTTAAACTGATTCTTCACATCTTCAGAACAGAGACCGTGAGAAATGTCAACTTGGACGTGGTTAAGCATTAAAATCCCACTAAAATTTGATGATTTGTCACACAAAGTATGCCAGGAACCAATCATCCACCCACTACATACGCAGGCTCGAAGAATTGATGAAGGCAAGTATAGAGTGACTCCCCTATTAGAACATATTTACACGAAAAAACCATGGCAGAACAAAAGCTATTACCAGGCATGCCATCAAGAAGTTACAAAAGGGCTGTCCCCGCCAGCATCCACCAAACATGCCAGAAGAGGTAGTATTACTGCTGTCAATGAATCTCCTTTCATTCCACTCTTCCATAAATCCATCATCCCCAACACCCGAAACGTTTTTTGCAGTCTCACCACATATTTCACAAAATCTGTGATTATGAAAGGCAGCTCAGATATTCATCTGATAATAGATTGCAAGACATATAATTAAGACTGCACTATCTTGACATGGGACCAATTTAAAAAATTTGGAGATAACAGAACTAATTCACTAACATACAAATAAAGAACCTCAGAATTATTGGACCAAATAACTAGTTTACATACGATGTGAGAATTAGGCTTCACAATGATCAGTGATTTTTTTTTATTATTATCTAAATGACTAAACATTGTATGCAAAAATCCAAAATGCATGAATAAATTCCTCACCCCCTTTCCACCAACCCAATAAACAAGAAAGATTTGCAAATTGTGAAGAATAGATATAAGCAGCACCCCTAGGAGCTTGTTAATATCAAGCACCACATGAACTATTCAGCCAGTGGATTTTAAATAAATCTATAATTGTTTGATTCCTCCTTAAGGATGTAATAATAACCGCAGAAAAAATTTTAAATCAAAATTATCAAAAAAAAGTAACTTCAAATCATCACTTCACTAGGCACTACAATATTTTGAGGAACCAAATATGCACACAGTGGAAATTTTTTAAAATAACAAACTGTTTAAATGTTGAAAAATTATGTATAAAAAAAGGAAAACAAATTTGAAAACAGCAATTCAGACACTGATGAAGCTTTAGACTGAGAACTAAATTAACCCCCCGTTTGGATGGGATTAATTTAGAAAAAAGCTGCTTTTTTTAAAAAAAATAAGTGATTATTTTTAAAATAGGTGTTTGGATGCAAATTAAAAAAAATGCTTATTTTAAAAATAAGCAGAAAACCTGCTTTTCCGAGAAGCAGCAAATATGATGCTTAAAAAATAATCAGGTCCAATAGAAGAGAGAGAAAAAATTTTTAAATACATATACTCCTAAAAGATTTCATAAATTTTTTAAAAAGCACTTTTATATGTCATTTTTAATAATTTTACATGCTCAAAAGTACTTTTATATTTTTGCA
>JASKGM010000005.1:2579643-2604235 GCA_034509205.1 Ceratonia siliqua | reverse complement strand
GTTTCATAGAAGTCCAGCTAAATATAACTAAGTTCATCGCAAAGTAATTGTGACTTGTGAGTTGGAAATGATAAGATTTACCAATCTTATCCAGTTTAGAGAGAAAAAGAAACCAAAAGAGGAAAAAAAATGAAAAACCTTCTGCTATGCCATTAAAGATCTCACCTGTAACCATTTGCTAAAATTTTTGGACTGGGACCACTGAGATTATTGAATGACAAGTCCCTATAAAGTATAACTCGGTAATGAAACTAACTGAAGAATTGAAAAGGGAAAATACAATACAACTTTAATAGAGCACATACAGGAAAGAAAGGCCTGTGAGATTTGCAATGAGTTGAGGAATCTGTCCAGATAGTTTATTTCTACTTAGCCGCCTGAAAAGCTTGGCATGAAAAAATTAGGAAGCAAACAGTTAAGAGTGAGGATAATGAATAAAGAATATATTATAAGAATATCATTGTCCAATCTATAAGTCAAGCCACACTCACAAGTAACTTAGATGAGTCAAAAAGCCCAAAGAACTAGGAATTTCACCAACAAACCGGTTACCAGAAAGGTCAAGAGTCTGAAGCTCCAAAAGCTTTCCTATCTCAGCTGGTATGGAACCAGATAACTGATTGTTCTGCAATAACCTAAAACAGTAGAATGGGGGAGCTGAATTAGTGATTATACAAGGGCTTATTGCTCCTCTATTGTATTTAGATCTCATGGTAGTCTATGCAAATAAAGATCTACAAGACAATAGTAGGAAGAAATAAGTGAAGGAAACAAGAGCCACAGTATTGCAATGAAATCTACATATGCTTGGTAGTAAATAAGATCCTAAACAAGGCTTCCTCAACATATAGTCTTCCAAACTTACTTCAGTGTCTAACTTGCCCCAAAAGATATGGAGGGAGAGCCATCAAACTTTACTTAAGGAAGCAGACAAGAGGCCCCTCATCCAACCCACACATGGGTTTTCCACAGCTCAACTTAAGAAAACACCAAATCTAATCTGCTGATCAGCTAGTAACTAGTCACGCCCAAGCACTGATGGCAAAGCCACTAGACTACCACTACCAGCCTACTAGTTCAGTAGCATTACTGCCTCAAAATGCACCAATCTGATGAAGATCCTGAACAATCATGACTGGTATCAACCAGATATTCTCATTTAATAACATTAGAACATGAATTGAACAAAATAAAATAAAATAAACTACTATAAATATCCCCCTCCCCCTGGAAATAGAAAGTGACATTGGTCCTTGAACTCCCACGGTCAGCTGAAAATTTTCAATGGAGTAATCAAATAACACATTCTCCAACCTATACCAATAATTTATTTAAATCTGAATCAAAACAACCACATGACTTTAAGTATAGACCATTCCTGTTGCAATCCGGTCAAGAAGAAAGGGCAAGAGAATGCACTTACAATGTTCGGAGGTGGCTCAAATTCCCAATTCCTGGGGAAAGCGCTCCAGATAAACCCTCACTGGCCATTTCCCTACCAACAGTGGCAAATTGCCACGGGTAACATATCTCAATATCATTCTAGGTTGACGAAGAAATGCCGGTAAATAACCCATCAAAATATCAAAACTGATAGTATCAAGGAAACATGAAAACAAAACGCTACTCATACTCTTTAAGTCCTACCCCTGATTGCTTGCTCTAAAATTAATGGAAAATATTGAGGGATAAACCTTATCACTCTTTCATCTAACATGAAAATGCTATATTTTAGTACATTTTCGCGGCCAAAAGGAAGCAACGTTAGGGGATAGAAATTAGGAAACACTTACAGGGAAATCACAAAACCCTCAGCAGAGCAACCAACCATGTTCCAAGTACAAGGATCAACCGAATTAATATCCCAACCATCCATAACACGCAATTTGTCTTTCATTTTACTCTTCAGCGACATCAAAGCAGCCACTAAACGATGCAAAGTTGTGAACCAAGTTACAAATAAACCAATGTCTCACTAAAGCAACACTTGGAAACAAACTACATAATTGATAATAAGACGGGTGGGAAAGAAGGGAAGACAAGAAATGGGTGTAATGCCAAACCTTCATAGTTCACACCCTTTGGAGAAAGAAGACTGTTAGTGCCTCCAGCCATTGGCAACCAATTCCACAGAAAGAAAATGAGCCAAACAACTCCTTTCACATTTTCCATGAAACAAGAAATCAAATCAAACACAGGACCAAAAAGCCTGAAACTTTTTACAGGGATCTTGACTTCTGAGCTTTAGTCACTTTGCTTTGCTTCAGTTCCAAACACAAGCTACCCCTTTAGGAAATTTCTCGTGCTGCCTCGAGAGAAATGAAGTTTTCAGAACCACGAAACTTCAGAAAATTGGACTGAAAATCGCAAGACCAGGAAGACAGCTCGAGATTTGGGAACGTGACAGACATTGTCGCTCGGTCTCTGGGTTAAACAACAGTGTTAACCTCGGTGGCCATGATTCTGTGTGATTGGTTATATGTTGTCTGGTCTAGATCGGTTGTGGTTGGATCCGTTAGAACCGATCGATGTTCGAGTTTAATCATAATTATTAGTTAACGGTAGAGATTTACTGGTGGTTAGCGGGTGTAGGTAGTTTTGGGTTTTCATGGAAATTGACTCCCAATTAAGTGAGGTTTTGGTCTGCGTATGGGAGTGCTCGCTAGTGGCGCCAAAATTCGGGTTACTGGCCTTTGGACGTCTCGGAGCTCAAGAAGGAGTTCTTCGAACGACGTCGTCCATTTGACTGCGTGGCAAGTTTTTAAGAAATTTTATATATATGATATTTAGGAATATAATATATATAAAAAAAAATGATACGGGATTAAAAACAATTTCAATTGATGAAAATTTTAGGTATCTTCGAGACTTCATATAAATATAATTTAGGATTGTTTGTATATTTTGAAAAAGAAATATAGTAATGGAGGAGTTAAATTTATTTTGTAGGGAAAAAGTTACAATTTTTGTGAATCAAGTAATATTTTAATTTCTAATCATTCAGGGTAGGGATGAACATTCTACCTAGACCTTTACATTTTTTCAAAAATATATTATTTTCATTCCATTGCTAATTTTTTGTTAAAACATGTTTTATAATTTAATAATTTTTAATAGATAAAAATACTAATAATATTAACGTACATGATAATTAAATTGAATTCATAAATGTTCATTTTTTTAAAATTATACATATCGTCAAAATATAAACTTATTGTCTTATCTTTTTTGTGATCACCTTAATTCAAAAAAAGTGATAATAGAAACATATTGTTATTTTAATTGTTACGGGTCATGCATATTTAAAATGAATGATTTTTTGAGCATATTCTTGTTGTTTAGATAACATTAATGATTCTTTGTAAATCCTTGTTGTTCTGATTATATAAATAGTAATTTGAAAAAAAATTTCTCATTATTTGAATGTTATATAAATAAATTTAAGTAAATAAGTCTAAATATAGAAAATTTTGTTCAATTTAAATGAATTTGGATCTAAATATTTAAAGATTTAATAAAAAAAATAAACCATACAAATATAAATATAACATTTTTATACAGAAGTGGACTTGGATACTATAATACGCTGAACACGCTCATAAATCATAGTAACTTGCCTTCACTTTTATCCTTAAAATTTCCATGAAAAAGAAAAAAGAAACCTTCACCTCACCAAAAACAAAAAAAAAAAACTTCAAACAAACAAATTCCACGGCATCCTATTGAGGATAGCTTGTAATGCTATTATATGCCAATGATTATTTTCCAGGTTAGCAAGAAGAACTGAACAAGATGGTTTGACGGTATCACAGTACGCTTGTGCACAAATGGGTGAAAAGCTGAGAATATGTTGGGACTCAAGTGGAGAAGGGAGATATGAATAACACAATAAAAACTAATGTACTCCACTGAAAAGCCAGAATAATAGTTGACATTAATGAAGTCAGAAAATAGAGATGCAGCATTCAAAAGAAACAAATAAAATTACATTTCACAAGGAACATGAGTTTGAAACATTACAAGTCAGTCACATATTATATTAACATGGAAACCAAGCCCAACAACCAACTTGCCCACCATCAAGACCCATCCTACCTGGGACCCTCCTTCCAGCTAAGGTTTTAGTTTTCCCCAGACAGAAGCTATTTGACCAATTCAGGCCAACCATACTATGAGACGTAGACGTATATAAGAAACAGGGAAGGGAAGGGAGAGGCTATTTTCCTGGGGAAATATAGATCCACCACAATTCAAAAGGTATACGTAGACTGACAGATCAACCGCAGCCATCCAGCAACCAAGTCTTGGTCCACGGCGAGCACGAAATTACAAGGTCAGGCAGGTCGCAGAACTTCGTAATTTAGACAAAAAGATGGTACCCCTTTCTTTGTTGACTTATCAACTAGCAAACATTATGCCCAAAACTTATCATCGTGTTCCTGTCAGATGGGCAAGTTGTAGCCCTATTTGCCGCTTCACGTGATCAGGTATTAACTTGTGAACAAGCTCTGGAGATGCTCCAGATAACTGTAAACAGGAAACATAAACATGTTAAATAAATGACCCACAATGTATCACAGAAAAATTGGTGTCAATAAGGAACTGAACCAGTTATCATGTGTCTTTTTTTATATAATTAACCAATTTTGTTTGACTAGGGCATTGATCATGGTCATAAAACAGTATGACAATGTATATAGGTTGCCTATCTAACACTACATTGCCTTGTGTTCCCTAATGTTTCTGTGATAGTGAAAAATAAATGCAACAATAATATAGGCAGAAAGACAGACAGACATACAGTAAGTAAATACACGAGACAACTGAGTTTTGTACTCGTGTACACACACACACATGTAATGAGAGAGAGCAAGAATCACTGCACTGTGGAAGAGACAAGTCAGACCACCAAACAACTCTAGAAACCAAAAATTGGGCCTGTGGATGTACGAATAAAGGTTTCCAATCTTTTCTTAATCTTTTGCAAAATAATTACTGACTTGCATTGATTTTAGTCCTGGTCTTGAAGCTACCGGGGCCAATATTTCACTAGAAAAATAATCAGACCAATAAAAAAGAAGACTTACTTCCTGTTTGAAGTTGAATAGAGGTGGAAATGGACGCCCATTTGGCAGGCGCGCATTGGGTTCTCGGAGCTCATCAAAGAAAGGATGCGCACACGCTTCTAGCTGCATAATAAAAGTAAATCCTTCTCAGACTGCTATGCTAGTAATTTAAAAAATAAAGTCATTAATTGATAAGATTCAGAGAAAATAATAGGTTGGTGTGCAAAGAATACACATGATATATCACAATTGGAGTGATCAAACTCACCGCAGTGCACCGAAGACTTGGGGAGTATTGCAGCAGCCTGGAAGCAAGATCAATTGCTTCTGGAGGCATCCTTTTGTGGAATACCTACACACAGACATGAAGCATTAGAATATCTATGAATCTTTTCTATATACTCAACTTTGATCTTAAAAATGCAAACCTTATGCCATGGGTGTGCTTTTATCTGGGGGAACCTAAAGTCATTGTAATTGGGATTCATGCAACGGACTTCCTCCCGTGTGGGTGTGCCAAGAACCTGCAACGCAATACAGAATATAATAGAGCTGACTTGTTGCAACAAGAATGCCATGATATTAGAAACCTCATGTTCTAGCACAAACTGCACCTTTATAATCTCCACAAGCTGGTCCACTGCACTTCCGCCAGGAAACAATGGCTACAAAAATTATTGTGTCAGATAATATGTAGATGACAGATACTAAGCAACAATTTGCATCAATTTGCAGTATATTTACTTAATAATTATAATTCTAACGAAAAGAAAACAATGAAACAAACCTGGCCCAAAAGGAGTTCAGCTAGGACACAGCCAGCTGACCAAATATCAATTGAAGTAGTATACTCTGTGGCACCAAATATAAGCTCTGGAGCCCGATAGAAACGTGAACAAATGTATGATATATTAGTTTCACCTTTGATCTGATCAGACAAGAATCCAAGTTAATATCCCAATGGAACAGCGAAGAGAGATTAATCTTATTAGGGAAAATAATTATCCTGAATATTTTAAGATGATCAGCTGTCTCACTACAGCACAAGTTAAATGCATAAATAGCTGGATAGAAAACTCAGAAAAACTAAAATAACTTGGTTTCCCAAAACCATATCAAACCATGTCAATGTGATAAGACAGAATGCTGACTAATTAATAAACTGACAATCCACAGTTTGCAGTTGAATAAGACCTAACCATAGTCCAACTTTAATTTGTGACTAAATCAACAGAGAGGACATCATGCATGCAAGACACAAGATACATCTACAATCTATTGACCTTGACTCCTAATTCCTAAAGGCAAGACTCATTGCCATCAGAGCAGTTCATCCTATGAGAATAAAAGATGTGACTGACCTAATGCAAGGACTTGGGTGTGCTTGGTTGGAGTGAAAATGGGAAGGTGGAAAATGGAGTAAAGATAATAAGTGATGTAACTAGACTTATATTATGTTTTGTCAATATTCACTTCCCCATTTTCCACCTCCCCATTTTCACACCTAGCAAGTGCAACTTAGGTCACATAATCACATATTACATTTACATCCATTAATGGCCAACAACTTAGACAGTACTAGCCAAATTAAAATTTCAAACAAGATTCTTGATCCTCCAAAAGAGACAACATCAAGAACCAGAAAACAGTAGTTCAGCGAAAAAAAAAAAAGAACTTTATTTCTCATATCAGGGATTTAGCAGAGTAGCAGACAACAATTTATAGTTTATGTCTTTGTTAACTAAACATGCAGAATTAAACCCTCTTAACCTATGCTGTCATAAATTGATGGCAATTAATAAGTTATCACTTGGTTGACATTCTAAAGAAACTACACAAGACCATCAGTCAATTTATAAAAAATATATATATAACAAGGAAAACATGTGGCAGATTAAGTGTAGAATGAGGAGGTCAACATACTAGCACTTTTGCACTTCCAAAATCACATAGCTTAACCTGATGGGTAAGAGGATCAACCTGGAGAATACAAAAAATGACATAAGAGCAAAAAACAAAGCGTCCTACTTTTAATGTTTATTCAGAAAGCATATTCAAGCAAACCAGTATATTTTGAGGCTTCAAATCTCTGTGGCAAACTCCAGGAACAGTGTGGATATAAGCCAACCCCCTGAAAATCTGTAAGCCCACCACAGATATTTATCAGGAAGTGAAGATGAAATCAGAGTTTTTCAATCATCACAACATTCAAGGCTTACCTGGTACATATAAAGTTTTACAAAGATAAGTGGCATTCCCTGATTAGCATTGGTATAATGCTTTAAGACCCGATACATGCTCTCTGGAACATATTCCATCACCAAATTAAGAAAAAGCTCATTTGTATTTGTAGTGGAAAAGAAACAATGCTTCAGGGAGATCACATTTGGATGGTCCATCACACGCATTAACTGTAGTTCACGATTTTTATATCTTCTGTCTTGTAAAACCTTCTTAATGGCCACTGTCTCGCCAGTTTCCAAGCATTTTGCCTAAGACGAAAAACATCAGAATGAGGCAAAGTAGGTGGAGACAGCAACAGCTATGAATCATACTATTAGCATACCTGGAAAACAATTCCAAATGATCCAGTTCCCACAGCACGTTCTGCCATGTAACTAATAGTCTACAAGAATCATGACAGCAAAAACATTAAACTTTCAATCCCAGACTTAGCATGGGTCAGATGTGAAATCATCTACATCCCAAAATATTTAAACAATTAAACATACATGTTTTATCTCTAACGTCTCAAAATAATTCAAGACAAGAATTAAATTATAAACAGAATGGAATTCACAATAACAGATACCTGTTTGGGCTCCCCATTTTTGCCTCCAATTGTGGTAGATATGATGTGACCAGTGAGTGAATCGTTCCCATTGACAACAGAGGCAGACATTTCCTGCTAAAATTGTCACATTTATGACATGGCATAAGGAATACTAGAAAGAAAACTAGTAGAAGGTGTAGTGATGATAAAACAAAACTACTATGGTGAAAATATGCCGGTAAGAAGTTGAAAACGAAAACTACAGTAGCATCAACTTCAAATAACAATCTTAGACCAAAAATGTTGAAAGTGAGATTCTCAAGGAAAAACAAGGCGTTTAAGTTGAGAACAAGGACCAATAAATTATTCAAAAATTAAAGTGATGGGCTCCATTGAAAGTAAACACGATCTGGTGAAAAACCATCAAAAGATTATAAACGAATCGAACCCGAATCATTTAACGACGCCAAATATATGAAAACCAATTTGGCATCAGTATAATGACCGTGATTTGAAGACCACACAGAACCCAGTTCACAGATTCTCTTTCGGGGGAAAAAAATTGACGAAAACAATTTGAAACTTTATGAATAACCACAGATCAACCCGAAATTGGGCATAAAATTTATCAAGGGTCTTCTTCCTTGAAGCTCAAAAAACAAGTTTATCAGCAAGACAACCGGATTTCCCAAAAAAAAAAAACCTAAAGTTTCCTTGCCCAGCTGAGAGAAGAAAAAGAAGAAGCAGATGATAAACAAAAACTCTTCTTTTTTACATATTTTTGTGTTATTCTCTTAATCAACCAAAATTACAAAGACTTCAATACTCTTGTATTTACGTTTCCTCTTGGGGTTTTCTCCCCGGTCACTCAGCTTGCTCAGCAAACAAACAAACAATCAGTATTTCAATAACCTAAAAAAATTAGAGGAAAAGTACCTTATCGTCGGCCATGGCGGAGGGAAGAGTGAAAGAGAAATCTAAGAATGGGTGAAGAAGAAGAAGAAGATCATGGTGTGAAACAGGAGCAGGAAATGGAGGCCCCAGCAAGGGAAGACAAGTCCATGTGATTCCAGCTTTCCTTTTTCCTTTTTCCTTTTTCGTTTCTTTTTTTCCTTTATTTTTTTTTTCTGACCACTTTCGAGTTTCGGTCTACTCAGTCAGCCAGTCTATTATGATATCTCTTCGCGCTTTCCCTCTTTATTCACATTCTCTGATAGGCCCTTTACTGTTACTCACAATTATGCCATTACCTTCCAGACTTGGTGCCTTGGAGGCGGTTAGGATATTGGGCGGGTACCTCATTCTAATATATCACAAATAAATAAAAAATTCGTATATTTAATTTATTTAAATAAATAAACTAATTTAATGAAATAATTATGTGAGTAGTTAATACAATTATTATTTTTATAAAATAATTGAAAGGGGTAAAGGAAAAAAAAAAACTAATAATTTACCTGTGGGTGCTTTCCCAGAGATTAGCACTTTTTTCCGTTGACTGTTCTAATATCATTAACCGCTCTCCTTGTGCTCTGTCCACTTAACTTTTGATCTCTTTAATGGGGTCTGATGATCCCACAAATATATATTTGCTACACTAAGTCTACTTAAATAGTTCTTTATGATTTTGAAAATATTTGGTATATTAGATTTTTAGTCAAACATAAAATTTTAGCTTCAAAATAATAGATAATTATTTATAATTTATAATTATATCTTTTATTAATTTTTAAAGATTTTATCATGTCTTTAAAAAAAATATATTATAACATTTTTATGAAATTATGGTAGACACTTATATTTATTTATTTTTATTTATAAAGGAGGGGGAGTGGTGAGTGGGCTATTATCTTTGTCAAATTTTAGGGTTGTTTAGAGCAAATTTAAAAATTTTTTTTATGAAAAAAAAATTATTTATATAAGTATTTTTATTAGTTATTTTAAAAAATTAAAATAATAACTAAAAAACAAAAAACAAAATAATTTTAATATGTTTTAACTTGTTTTTATCTTTTATTTTTTAAAAAACACATAAAAAACTATTTTTAACAAAATAAGTTTTTAATTTTTTTATTTTATAAAAACTTTTTTATAATTATTTTTAAAAATAATAAAACGAAATCGTTTGAGTCCTCACCATCTCTCAAATCCCAATATCATACATAACCAGTTTACAAAATTTGTGAATGATATAATTAAATTAATATTTCTTGATAAGATTTGTCAAAACTACAATTTTCTTTGAACTTTCAAAATCATTTAATGTGAAAAATTATATATTGGTCATAGAACGTTGTTTGGGCTGAATTTGACACAATCTCAAGGCCCAGACTTTCCAGTGTTTTTTCTCGAAGAATAAGAACCTGTCCAACTACCATTTCTTTTAAGAAAATGCTAAGGGTTCTTTACGTAACATATTATATGAGGTTGAGGAACGACCCGCCAAATCGACCAACTGATCATATTAAAAAAATCCTATTCAAAGCCCTCGAGAAAACAATTCAATATAGGAAAAGAATTGTTGAATATTCTTCCTATTTGTCACCCTTTGATTCCGAAGATGGAAACCCAGGAAAATCTACCCCGGCGTCTCTTCTGTTTGGTGGGATGTTGTTGTTCCAGATGTGAATCTTGTTCTATAAGTTTGGTTCCTAATGCATGGTTGAGTTTTCAACTTTCGCTTGCATTTCACTCATCTGCTTTCTTGTATCCCCATCACCTACTTCTTCGCTTCACTTGGAATTCATAAACAAAGCTCTGTTCTTATCTAATTTTTATCGCCACCAAACTTGAAATCTCCTTTTGTGTTCTACTGCATTGCTGGTCCGTTTTAGAAGAAGTAAGAGACAGAGAGAGCCCAGAACTAGAGAATTTTGCAGGCTTCTAGAGTTCCTTTGTGCTCTTTTGGTAGTCATCTTCTATTTCTCAGCCAATGGCCGGCTATATATTCATTCTGATAGTATAAAAACTGAGGGAGGAACTCAGACTGTGTTAAACTGAATATTACAGCTACCTGAAGCTTCGTTGATAGATAATGGTATAATGGGTAAACAAGGGTCTCCTAAAAGTCCACGTCCCGAGTTTCAGAATGCTAATTTTGCCTTAGGAATGAAGGAGTACCAGATTAGATGTTCAGAAACTTTACGGGGTAGCAGTGATCCTCCTTCTTGGAGGAGGATAACAGGGGCTGATTGCCGTTGGAATTCAAAAGCTTTATTGCTTCATGGGCTGAGAACTGATTCTTCAAAATACAGTTCTTGCAAGGGACTTTACGTTGGAAAAAAGCATTTGTGGCTCCAAAAGCACATCAAGACCATTGCTGTCATGTTTGGATTGATGAGTTGCCTTTTCCTGCTTGATTCTCTTATGGTCTCTTTTTTTGATTTTTCAAATCTTCAACACACTACAGCCTATAATAATTCATCTGCCTTTCAGGTACACCATCTCATGTTTGTTAACACCCACGTCCAATTAATATCTGCACATATCTTAGTATTTGTTCTAGTAACCATGTTTATTTCAGGACATAGTGATTGAACCTGAGTTAACCTTAGTTTGCATTGCCCTTATTATAAGATTAGCTTTCTATGTTAGTTTTTATTCTCTTGACCATGTTTATGTCAGGACACAGTGATTGTTCATGAGTTAGCCTTTGTACGCATTGTCCTTTTTATAATATGCAGCATAGGGTCAAGAATGAGTTTTTCTAGCAATGATTCCTTTCTCTATTTGATTGTTCCCGCTGTATCATCTATAATTTAACTAGTATTTTATCCTGGTAGGTACTATGCATTTGTGGTTATGGAAAAAATTTCTAGAGAGAAATTTGAGGTTAACTAATAAGTCCAAAATCAACGTGATCTTTTGTATTGATACTCATTGGGTAACTGGTAAAGTAACTAATGAATTTATTGCTATGAGAAGGATGGAGGTTCATACGTTGACAAAAAACAATCACCAGTACAGATGTACGATCGGCTTCTAAACTTGGCTTCCAGTGCCCTTGCAGAGGTTTGCATCAAAATCTTCTAACTGATGCATGTTTTTGGATAAGCTCTTAGATAGAAGTTAATATTTTCGCAGTCCATTTCCACCTAGTCTGATAACTGAAACTTGTAATACTAGAGGGAGATCAAGCAAGAGTCATCAAATTTGTGGGTGGAACCATATCTGCAGGGATCTTCATGGGAACCTTGTGTAGACAAAAAAGTTCCGACCAATCAAGGTATCTGAACCACTTTTGCTCATTCGCTGATTTTTTTTTTTCTCAAATATTTACAATATATAGTCATGCCTATACTGCTATATGTAGAAATCAAATGCCCTTTACTCAGCATATAAATCCATAATTAAGTTATTATTCTGGTACAGGGAAATATGTGAAAAGTAATGGCTACATCTTAGTCAGTGCAAATGGAGGTCTAAATCAACAACGTGTTGCTGTAAGTATTGAAAGTTAGTGCACATTATTATCCATATTCGGAAATAAACTTTGCACATTTCTAAAGATTACAAATATAAATAAGGCTACAATTCTTGACCGGGTTCACGATTAATCAAACTGAACATGTTATACCATAAATTAAACTAAGTACACAAATTGAGGCATTGTCAACTTAATTTCAAGAGGAAAATTAAAGCCTCCTTTTATGTCTGTTAACCTATCAAAGTGACTTGTGTCCTATATCAAAAATGTTGTTTTAGCAGATGCAGAAGACTGTCATATTAATTCGTTGATGAGATGGCAGCATATATATAGAAACCTAATAGCAGATGTGGCCCCTGGAAATATAGTAAAGAACAATAGAAGATAAAATTACCCAAAATATTGTAGGTGAAGTGCTTTGTTTTGCTTCACTGATCTTCAGCTTATACTCTGAGGAATAGAAATGAAAGAATTGTATCTCACCTGCAAGGCTGGATCTCAAAAGTCTCTAAACTTGCTGGATATGGAAGTTCTTTACTACATAGGATCTCCAAAGGCTCTAATCATATGTGTTTTTAGATATTAATTATATGGTTCTTTCTTGTACAGATGATCCTATATGTTCTTTTAGCCTTTCATTGTGGCATACTATCTCCGATAATCAAGTGACTAGACTGCTCTAGTAATTGCAGATTTGCAATGCGGTTGCTGTGGCATCTCTCCTCAATGCAACCCTAGTTATTCCAAAGTTTCTTTACAGCAATGTATGGAATGACCCTAGGTATGATATCGTGTTTAGTATTATATTGAAAACAGAAAAATCATTGACACTTGTACAAGTTTTGCTGCTTCTTATACAATTCTCATCCTTTCATCCTCTAAGTCGTTCACTCAAGTAGATTGCCATGCGGACGTTGTAGTACACTAGAATAAGTCTCTCTCTTTCTCTCTCTCTTTACTAAGTATTCACTCAAGAAGAAGAGTACTATTATCTTATTGATGTTTGCTGATGTTTTTAGTCTTGTTGATCATCACCCTTCATATCATATCTTCTGTGAACATTATATTTAGGAATATGATCTCTAATTGATTATATATCTCCTCTGTTCCATTGCATCAGTACCCTCCTTCGCTTTTGTTTTTATCCTAACCAGCATTACTACTTCCTTGATTGAGAAATATTTAATTTCACGTGAAAGATTCAATTTTGATTCACATGTTTAACACGAAAAATGCAGCCAGTTTGGTGACATATACCAGGAGGAGTATTTCATGAATATCATGAAGGATGAAATCAATATTGTGAAGGAACTCCCATCTCATATGAAATCTTTGGATATAGAAGCAATTGGCAGCCAGGTTTATCATCTTACATTTAATGTACTTGATAACACAAATTGCACTTGCTTTATAACAATGTCAGTACATACTTGTCATTTTAGATTACAGATTCAGATCTTGTGAAGGAGGCCACGGCTGCTGACTATATCAAAATTGTGCTTCCTCCTCTTCTACGAAATGGAGTTGTTCACTTCCTAGGATATGGAAACCGCCTTGGTTTTGATCCATTACCTTCTGATATTCAGGTCATAAAGTTTCTCTGTCTATCTAGTTTTGCATATTATTACTTGCTTACTGGAAGCATGCCTTCTACTCAATTTAACTGCTTAGAAAAAAACACCCTTCTTGTCACACTCTCACTCTTTTAATAGCAGTTTTAAGAAAGCACCAATATTTACTTCTTTTCTTCCTTTATTACCTAATTTTAATCCTCATGACAGGCTCCTTTTCTTATATGACTGTCTTATGTTCACCAAACAGCATCTTCTTCCATCAACTTCTCTACCATTTAAAAAGATACATTCTTCTTCCACATTTCATAGTATTCAGACCCAGACGCCAAAAGAGCTATGAATAAGTCTGACTTGCTTCTGATCTTCATCCGTCATTCCTTTTCTAGTTTACAATTTATTTCAAGGTTTAAGGTATCTCACCTGCATGTGAATGATACCATTAGAATTTACCTTTATATTCTTCAAAAATTTGCAGAGGTTAAGATGCAAATGCAACTTCCATGCTTTGAAGTTTGTGCCAAAAATTCAAGAAGTTGGCTCGCTATTGGTCAAAAGGATTAGAAAATATAATGCTGCACGAAGTATGTTAGATACACAGTTGCTCGGGAAGTTCATCCTGAACAGGAAAGATCATGATGCTTCTAGAGGCTCAACCAAATATCTTGCTTTGCACTTAAGATTTGAAATAGATATGGTGGCCTATTCCATGTGTGAATTCGGAGGTGGGGAAACTGAGAGAAAGGAACTTCAAGCCTACAGAGAAACCCACTTTCCTCTGCTTCTTCAGCGCTTGAAGAAATCAACGTATGATTTACGCTCATTTTCTACATTATGCTTTCAAAAATAATGTACTTGTAATTTGGATAGTAATAATTTTCTAGCTTGTAATATTGATTTCTGTAGCCCTATATCTCCTACGGATTTGAGGAAGTTGGGAAGATGCCCATTGACACCGGAAGAAGCTGCACTTGTTCTAGCTGCTCTTGGCTATAAACGTGGAACTTACATTTACCTGGCCGGTTCACATATATATGGGGGAGACTCAAGGATGGATCCCTTTACTAGACTCTACCCAAACTTGGTCTCAAAGGAAACTCTGCTCACACCCAGTGAACTAGCACCTTTCTGGAATTTTTCTTCTCAGGTAATTATGTATTCTATTTATTTTAGTTGTAATGCCCCTCATTCTATTACAAATTTGTTAATTCTCATTCAGATCTTACTTTAGTGTTCAATTATTTTCTTGCTAATATTTGGCTATTTATTTTAGTTTGCTACATTTTCATATAATAATTCTATTAGCTACAATGTTTTTGTTGGGACTACTGATATCGTATTCAAATTGAAAACCACAGAAAGACCAGGAAAAGTAAAGTTCCTCAATGACAACTAAAATTTGAAATCTACTCCTAGTTTTTTTCATCTAACTGGAACAGTGAACTTAACCTGATATGAATCTGCTTTGGATCCTGGATTCATTGAATTATAACAACTCACAAAGAATATTTAATGTCAATGAATATGCAGATGGCTGCCTTGGACTTCATAGCTTGTGCAACTGCTGATGTATTTGACATGACTGACTCTGGTAGCCAACTTTCGTCAATGGTATCTGGATTTAGAATCTACTATGGCGGTGGTCATGCTCCTACCTTGCGGCCCAACAAGAAGAGGCTGGCAGCAATATTGTCAGAGAATGGCACCATAGGATGGAATAGATTTGAAGACAGAATAAAGAAGATGATCCAGGAAGGTCAGAAGCCAAGCGTAAGGAGATATGGTCGAAGCGTTTATCTACGGCCAAGGTGCCCAGAGTGCATGTGCAAACGCCAATAGCTACCCCTGGCAATCCTGAAACCTTGTAATATATGCAAGTCTTTTGAGATTGAATGTCATTAGCCAATGATATTTTTCTGGGCATTTTTGTCAGTCTCATATTCTTAACATGATCCTAGTCCTACATATTAAAATCGAAATTGAATTTGATTCAGTGAAGGCATTCTTATGATCTTATTCAACGTATTGTTATATGTGAGTTAGAAACTAAGAGGAGTAATTAGATTAGCAATTGTCACCAAAATATTGTTCAGTAATTAGATTTGAGGCTCAAATTCTACTGAATTGCTCCAAAAAAGTGGTTATACTTTAAATAAATAAATAAAAGAGAAAAACTGAAAATTTATGGATCAGCTATATAAAATAAATGAAAAATTGATGGAACAGAAAGCAGAGGTACCATTCCTCTGCAACTTGAAAATACATAAAGATTTTTCTCATTCTTCTTCACTCTCACACTGATCATCATCATCATACAAATCCTTATCTGGAAATGATGCTTTTCCTCTAACATCTGTTTTTATGACAACCAGTTTTAGGATGGAGGGAAAAACCGGTTGAGGTTGAAAGGTAGGGTGTAAAACTCTTCATTCCGGCTATCTCCTTTAAAAGTTCTAAATTTAGCCCACCATGGCATTCCCCTGTCTTTGGCGCTATCCTTGTAGTCAAGTGTGTTGTCCAAGAACACAGCAACAATCAATGCAACAGTTGGAGATGAGAAGAAGATAGTATTAAGGAAATCATTGAACTGCAAAAGAAAATAGGAGAAAGTTAATTTGAATATGCCCTTTAAGAAAGATATCTCATCTCATCCACCAAAATTCAATAGCATAGTGTTCAATAATATATCATAATATAGATGATGAAACAGAAAACTCACCCATCCAGCCCTGGTATGAGCAGGACCGTGAAGGGCCTTGGCTGTATACTCCCTGAAATACTCAGGAACAGACAAACCCAAGAAGAAGGCAACACCCGTAATAAAGAGGTTCCTCATTGAGTTCATGTTAGTAAACTGCAAAAATGATAGCCCCACAGAAGCTGGAAAAAACACAAAAAAGTAACTGTTCATAACTTAATATGAAGAGAGAAGAAGCAAAGACATGCTCAAATAAAATCAAAGGTGAAATGAACTCACACACAAGACCAAACAAAACACAGTAAACAGCAGCAAAAATAGGGAAGGGTATCGATGCAAATAAAGCTCCAAATTTTCCTGCAGAAACAAGCCAATTGTGTTTGAGTGGGAAATATGAACTGAAAAATTGTGAAAGGAAGTTAATCTACATAAATCAATATAACCATAGTTTGCCACTCACCTAGCATTGAGAAGAATATCATAAAGCCAGCTGAAATTTGAATGACCCTGCGGCTTCCAACACGAGTGCTTCCTAGAAGCCCCACATTCTCTCTGTCATGGGTCTTTAAAAAAATCAATATCTGTCCCTTAAGAAATGAAGGCTAAGAACATGCAGAAATAGCACTTACACAGAGACTGTTGAACCAGTCAGCGTTCCAAAAAGCCCATTCAATAAGATTCCAATTCCCTGCCAACCGATGCCACGACTCAGAACATGGGCAGGAGGAGGTGTGGCGCTTGCTAGACGTGATGCAGCTTTGTATGCCCCGGTTGACTGTCAGTGAAAAGGTTAGTTTTCTTTATCACTGACCATCCATAGATTTCAATACAGAACAGATTCATTTTGCAAATGTGATACCTCAATTAATGAGACTAAAACAGCAGCCATCATTCCAAAAGCATGACCAGCGTCAAATGTAGGAGCACCCCATTGAAGAGGATATGGGATTTTTATCCTGCACACAATCAGTTCAAGAGTTATTGGGATAGCTGAAAAATGGATATAATCTTTCTGAAAGTATGTACCATTTCTGTGCTGTGTATGTCATAACAGTTTCGATATATTTACATTGTAACTTGTAGAGCAAATTGTTGTGCGAAAACCCATTTGCGGTTGCAGAATTTTGGTTACAGTTCTGTGTGTACTTGCAGTTTAATATGTAAATCTATCAAATATATTCAATTGTTAAGGTATTACCAACCATGGAGCAGAAGAAACGAGGTTGGCCCTGTCTGTTCTGCAGTTAATTTGAGTTAACTCTGGGCGGTGTTTGTATGCTCCACTTGCTGTTAGGAGGTGTGCATATGCCCATATCACCGTGGTTGATATGAGCAGAGCAAATCGCTCTAGTATTGGTAGCTGTCTTATCTGAAAATTTTTCAAGTACTGCCATACAACAAAGATTATTAGAAATTTTCAAGTTTTTCCATTTGACCTATTTATTAATGATTGTAAGAAGTTTGAGAATAGAAGTGAATCTGATTAGTACCTGGGAGAAGGCTATAAACAGGATTAGCATGGGAATTCCAATTTCAACACAATGTCCAACCTGAAAGAATTTTCAAAACAGCATGTTAAACGGTGTGAGCCTAGGAGAGATACTTTCAAATTTGCTCATATGGAAATTCTGAAAACTGGAATTAGTGAAATGTGGATTATTGTTATACCACAGGGAACCCTCTATCAAATAATCCAAATCCAACTAATGCAATTACTGGAACCATTCCAAGCGGGCTGAAAAACCTGCATAGAAAGTAAAACGGCCGTAGTTATATGGTCTATAACACGTGATATCAAGTTTCATTCTTTGACTTACAAAGAAGCATACCTGGAACAGATGGCCCACATTTGACTATAACCCAAAATAATTTGTATGCTTGATGCTACTATCAGAGCACCTTGCACTGCTCTCATGGTGTTAAGAAATCTCTGGATAAGAATGGAAGAGAATTAGTTTTTGCGCCTAGAGATGAAAATTTTCAGGTTCATGTGTACGAGGCATCTTTCCTACAAGGACCAAATACAAATTTACACTTAACCCATATCACTTCTAGACAGTAATTATCTCTTCCCTCTTCAGTTAGGAGCGGGACACCTTGTCCTGGTAATCAGACAGTGTTCTTTTCAAGCTAGGATCGTACACAAAAATTTGGTTGGAACGAGTTGGTTTTGCAAGCAAGGATCATTAACATTTAACAATGATTTCGTTTAGATTTGAGTAGATTGAAGATTCATGTGCATAGATTGTAGGTCGTATCACATGTAGGACAAAACATGAAACATGTTTAGATGGAAGAAATGTTCTAACCACATGTGGGTCCTCGATCCTTGTCAGTGATGAATCATGAATTATCGATATAATGGGGACCATGAATGCATAAGACCCGCCTATCACTGTTGGTAACCGGGTTCCAAACAGGGTTTGCAGAAGTGTATTAATTCCTTCCACGAAAAGTAGAGTCTGTACCACCCTCACTTTATCATCCTGAGGCAGCAAATGCAAAATTAACTTTCTAGCTCAATTTGAAAGAAGAAACAAACCATGAGACTATTTCATTTTCTGGGTTTCTAATCTCCTCCTTTCTTGGGCCACCCCAACCAGCTCATTTGAGAGCATGTGATATTTGAATGAAAGAAGGGAAAAGAATTGAACAGTGGCTTACATCACTTCCACCCATCAAAGGAACAAGGAATGAAGGAATCATCACTGCAGTTCCCAAGGCCAAAATGTAATGCTGGAAACCCAGAGCTATTGTCTCCGCTGTGAACAGTGCAAAACAGAGATTTCACTCATTCGGGAAAAGAAAATATGGCAAAAGTGAAAATGCAGTTAAGTGAAGATTCAAATTGGCCATACCCCAAGATGGGTTTGAGTCTATACAGTACTCCAAGCCTTGAAGTTGGTCCATTGGTGGGTGACTTATCTCTTCTGGTTTTGGAGCTGCCATAATCTCTGCCCACTTTGCAACTCTTCTCTTGCCTCCAAATCTTACTGTTTATGGAGTATAAGAAACAAAACAGCTCGAGAGAAAGAGAGAGATAGAAAAGGTAGATTCTTAGGTTCTCCAAGGTAGATTGTGAAGAAACTAGATGATTCAACGACAGGGAAAAAGAAGGCTAAAACCTGACAGAGGGAGGAAGAAAGAAATTGATAGAGTCAATGAATGATGTTGAAAAGCAGAAAGAGAAAGCCAATGGGTGATGGAAAGAAAGGGAGGCTTTGAAAAAGTTTAGACAGAGAAAGTAGAGAGAGAAATATAAACAGTTGAAAGCAAGTCTAGTAGTAGTAAGAAATGGAGTGGGAACGGAGCACTTGCCTCCCATATTAATCACTCTCTTATGCTTTTGATTTATAAAATGTTCCGTTCACTTTTCCATGATCCCAAAAGTACCCCTTAAGGAACTTCCAAAACTCTGAACTGGATATTACCGTTGCCTTGCTTCACTGACACTGGGCCCATTAATTTTTACAACTCAGTTGCTGTGAGTACTTAGCTTGCAAGCGCATTGATCTATGGATATTAATAAATATAAGGGTTACATCAAGCGTTTCAATCTGCTTTCAGCTTTGGTATTATCGTTTCTAACCAAAACTGAAAATCATTGCTTTAATGTTTATCTATATATACAAATTTAAATTTTTTACCAAAGGGTAGAAAACTAGAAATATAAAGAAAGAAAAAGATGGTAGTTTTACTTTTGCTTTAATTGTATTTTTAGTATTTAATTTATTAAAATTATAATTATAATTTTTTTAATTTTATCATAAATAATATAATCCTCATAATTTTATCAAAATTATAATAAAATTTTAATTTTAATTTTTTTAATTTTATTATAAGGAATCAAAATTGTTATTTGGATAAAATTAAAAGATTATATTATTCATAATAAAATAAAAAAAATCAAAACTATAATTTTTACAAAATAAAGGAACAAAACCTTTTACTTTTAATTTTTGTTTGCAATCATTTCTAATGCACTTTTATGGAGAAGTTTGGACTTTCATAGGTATTTGGAGGTCTTAAGTTTAAATATTTACGTCACCATTTATACTAAAAGAATTAACTGTTTATTGTACATATATAAGAAACCTAAACTCGCAGGTTATTTAACTTTACCTACTTTAAAAATCAACATTTTAAATTAAATTTTTGTATAATTTACACATCACTAATAATTTGGTTAATAATTTTGTTAACAATTATGTTAAATTATCAAACAAATTTATTAATTAATGTATAAATTATATAAAAACATACTCTTTCCATTTTAAAATAATAGTCATTTTAAAAGTTTTAATTTATTTTTGTCATTTTATATTATCAATGAAATATTAATTAATTTTTTTAATTTTATTCTTATTTATTATTATCTCCAATGAAGTAACAAATAATTTAAATTAATTTTAATAAAAGTAATTTAATTTAAATAATTATTTTTTTATTACAATTGATAATAGTTAATAGATTCTTTAATTCTTATATTATTATCTTAAATAATGTTACGGGGAATTTAGCCACAAAATAATATTTTAAATAAATGAGTAAAAAAAACAAATTAGCACTTCAAAATTTAGAATACCCTCCAATAGACATATATTCTTCTCATCTCTCTTCTTATATGTTATAAATTGAATTAGAATTATTCTTAAAAGGTGTGGAGTTTATCATCATATTCTGTATAAATTCATCTCAGGAAAAATGAAAGTATATTTCATTCACCCACAAGAACAAGTCATATTTAACTTCATAATATTAGTAACGTGATGTGATGCAATGCAAATGACAATAAATAGAAGGAAAAAGTACTAAGAAAATAAATGTGATAGGCAAATATGTCTTCAAATTTATCATGTGAAGATTTTATTTTATTTTTTTATACATGTTAAGATTTTATTAATAGATATGCTAAAGATGAAGAACATAATTAAAATTCAACCAAAAACATTTACTTAGAAAAAAAAAATCTATGTCAACCTAAAACATATCCCTGTCGTCAAATATTTTAAGCCCCTTTTTTTTATTTTGTTTGTCTTTATTTATTTATTTTTTTCTTGAAGCTTTTGTAGCCTGAAGATGCTGAGCAGTTAGCAGTTAGGTTGAGTATAATAAAGAAGGATCTGACTAGGTTCCAACGTGTGAAGGACCAGAGAACGAATCTCCAACGTCTCTCTAAACATAAGCCAAGACAACAGACATTGATATTGGAGCCCTCCTTGTATGGTTCCATTTCTTTACTTTTTCTCTTCCCCTGCCATGCCCTTTCCTCTCCCATCACCATCTTACTTTCAAGATCAAAATATGGAATTTTAATATAGATTTTTTTCTTATGGTTTATTAGACATATACCCTCCAATCTACAGCTTAACCTTAAACCTTTGCAATTAAATATGCAGATTAAAACCCATTTCTAACTTCTTACTTAAGCGGGGTTTGAATCCAAATTTTGATATCTGCAGTTTTAATTTAATTCCAATATTTAAATTATTCCAAGAACCTGAATATTTTATTAATGATTCTGTGAAGGGCAGACAAAATCCATAAAACCTGAAAATATGCTGTGTTAATGGCATGATGCTTGGAATCATGAATCACACCGTAAAAGAAACAAAATTATCATCACTTTTGTTAACCCATCAAGTAGCTAGACAACTTTTGTCTTTCTTCTTTTTGTTCTCCTCTCTAATCTGCTCAAATTCAAGTCATTGCTGAGTCTGAACCACAAATGTTCATCGCCATCACTTAGAAAAGCAAAGCCTTTTCCTCTATCAATTAGAAATTAAAAACTCTAAAAATAAGTATATATGCTCATATTCCTAGACCCAAACTTTATTTTCCTTGTCTCTTTTAGAAAAATGAATAACTAAAGCCTCGCGCCAGAAAAGTACTTGAATAATAAAGTTATTTTGCTGAAGAGAGATTCTACAGTTTGAACAAAGCAAACTTCTTCTTACCCAACCCTAAATAAAAAAGAAAAAAAGAAACTTTTGATGAACTTACCATGAGAATATTCAAAGTACCTTTATTAGTTTATGACTGATCATACTAACAATGAAAAGAAAATCTACGTTCACATGTATTTTTAAAGAACTATTGATTATGAAGAGATAACAAAATTTGATCAAAGCACATGAAGGAAGAGACGTTATCCTCTAGCTAGCAATTATAATTCGTTTCCATCCCACATGATGGAAAAGTGGTCTGAAAAAAGTAGAGTTAGGCTTCTTTTCGGGACTAAAAGGAGCAAAATGATGCTCCTAAGTAATCTCCAAAGGCACAATGCCCACGTATATCCGATTAAAGACTAAGAATTTATTAGTAAGGCACAAAAAAGCAGGAGTCTTAGTGCTATCTTCGTGCAATAAAACTCTAAGATAACATGAAAAGACCTCATCTTTTCAGATGGGCCTAAACAGAGAAAGCAAGCAGGGAATGATGATTCTATGGAGTTGCTATGGATGATGATGACCCACGTATATGAATGGAATCCAAACACGGCAGATACTGTCATAAATAATATGACTGGAAGGTGCCTTCCAAGAATAGATGTTAATACGAAGTTAACGTATGGGAGGATCTGTCATGAAGATGACAAGGTGGGGTCTTTGCTTTTTCTTAATTATTTTCGTCCTTTCGGCTAGGACGACGTACGTGGAAACGATGCAAATGCAGTATGCAGAGGTAAAGCAAACATTTATTTTGACTTCAAACTCAAACAAAAACAGGACATGGGACAACTGTTTTTATACAAATCTCATCTAAGAATCATAAACACTGATACGAGACACCAAACAAACATCAATATCGACAAAATTTAAAATATTTGTATAATTTAAAGTATTGTACTATATTTTATATTAATATTTAACAGGTGTCAGACAAAGAGACACTTTGTTTTTAAGTACCCCACTCAGCTTTTGTGACTATGAACCGGGAAGCTCCAAGCAGCTGGTGGATACAGTTGAAATAATGCTTGTAACTGGTTAACAAATCTCATGATCAGATTCTGTGAAAACTGTTTGTGTTGAAACTTGATACAAGATAAGAATGGCAGAAATAAAGTTCACACTTCACAGTTCACAGTGGCTTTTATTTGGTATTTTCAAACGTTTTTCACTGCATATATTCTTTTAGGTATGCTTGGTACAAATTAAAGGAAATAGTAAGCAAATAATCATCAGTTGAAAATTTGATATGTTGAAAAATAATTAAGAAACAATTACAGATAAGATGGTTAATATAATCGAAATTTGTTCATACTCATTTTCCTGTCTAACTACGGTTGAGGATTGGGGGAACGATAATAATAATAATGTTTATCAGAAAGAATAGCTTTGGGATAGCCAATTGTTAATGATTAGAATGCTTATGACAAAGTGACCAAGACAAACATGAGCATGGTTTAGGGCTTTGGATTTATTGAGGACCTGGTTGGATATATATAGAGATTAGGGATTAGGGCATATATAGCTGGACAGCAGCAACTTGGTGCCACTTTTTCAACACAGCTATTTGGATTAACCTCGTTTTAGGTAAGATACCTTTTCCTATTTCTTTGCCGTACAGTCTTGCTGAATAACTGCAATTAGAGGCTCTCAAAAGCTCTAGTCTCCGCATTTTAATTGACATTATTTGTAAGGTGCTGCTTAAAATACATTCGAATTTATTAGTATATTCGAATTTTTTATTTATATTTTTAAAGTTTATTTATATTTTTTTAATTTTTTAATATAATTTTTAGTTTTTTTAAGTATTGTGTTTAATTATTTTTAAAAAAATTTTAATTATTTTTTAATTATTTCTTAAATTATTTTATTTTTTTAAATAAAATTTAAATTTAAATTTTAAAAATAAAAAATAAAAAAATATTTAAATATATTAATACATTCAAATATAACTTAATAAACATATATCTATAAGTACTATCAAAATTAAATAAATAGTAAGGAACAGACCAAGAATAAAAATAAAATAAAAGTATAGAACTAGAGAATATTGAGGAAAAAATTATTTCTCTTGATATCATAAATAATATTCTTTATAAATTTTACAAAC
>JASKGM010000005.1:2497030-2540464 GCA_034509205.1 Ceratonia siliqua | reverse complement strand
TAATTAATTGGTGGCGACTCCTATTTTCTCTGCGTTTTCCCTCACGCGCCCCAAAGTCATAAAGCGATGGCTTTTTTACCGGCTGTCACGTTGTGACAAGTCTCATATTTAACATGTTTATAAATAGAAATATGTATGTCTTCCCACGGCTTACATAATTCCTGGAACACAGTGTCAGCAATACTAATGCAAGAAAGCCATCTTCATAATCAATTGTTACAACGGTGGAGCCTCATCTACTGGTTCAACGCCAGTAGGATTGAGGGGAGCTGCATCGAAAGCCATCTTCTCTGGATTTTGCAAAAAAATATTTAAAATACCTTATAAAATTAATTTCCCTCTTAAATTACTTCATCCAAACACATTCTCAAACTTTGGCCAATTGGAAAATTGAGATCAGAGGCTATTTAATTTAATTTTTAAATTAAAATTTTTTATTTATTTATAGTTAGAGGCTTAACTGATTTGTTTTTCTTTTTCTTTCTTTTCTCTTATTATATTTGCCAAGATAATAACATCAAAAATAATTTTAGACAAAAAATCCCAAATAATGTTATTGAATAAAGAACCTAACTAAAATAATACACATATAGAGTATTTGATTGACCAATGATATTATATTTGAACTCTTGATAAGTTTCGTCGTCTTTAATTGAAAAATCTCAAAAAAATTATAATTTATAAAGTCTTACTAAACTTAGGCTTTAATTGTATCTTATTATTAACAGTGTAAAAGAAAATTTTCATTTTAGTAAATTATATTTTTAATAATAAATACTCTATATTTTATATATGTACAATAATTTTATTAATATATAACATAAAAATAAAATGACACCAATTGTTATATATTTTTTGGAGCCTATAATTTACTATCTTTTTTAGCTATTGGGTTAAGTAGTAATTTCTTTTTAAATAAAGTTTGTATATGTTTTTAAAATAGAGGAGAGTTGATTGTAATGTAGGATAAATGTAAAGAAAATTGGTGTAATTTCCTCTAATGGTTTTCTTGGTAAGAGAGAAAATAAGAGGAAAAATTATTCCATGTATTTAATTACTAAAGTTTCCTTCACTCTAAAATTTGCCTCCCCTTTATTTAACTTTTACATTTTGGCCATTAGTAGTAGAGCTTTCCCTCTTTTCATATATTCTATCTCTCATGCTCTTCTTCCTTTGACTTACAAAATTGTTCCACATTCAATCATATTATATACTTACATTAACTTACTTTCTCTCTCTAAATTAGGATTCTTTCAATTTATGGTGTCTGCTGAGGCCAAACATTTCATCACAAACAACAATGATATAAATTTTAAATTTTATTCATAAACATTTTAACATTTATCTTCAATTTTAACTTCTTTTTTTCTTTCAAATTTTCATGAAGAGGATTATTGGCAATTAATGCACGTTTAGTCAAAAGATAATGTAGATTTAATTAATACATGAACCTCTAATTTGACTTTAATAATACGTGTTGGAGAGGTGAAAGTGTGAAAATGGACATGAAAGAATATATATGGAAAGACAACGAGTAAGAAAGCTTTCTTTTTGTTATTTGGGGAGAAAAGAATATTCAAGAAGAAAGAAAAACAAAAAGAATTGAAGGCATTACTGTATTTGGACGGGCATAAACTAAATATAAATTTAGAATTTATAAAAAAAAAATATATGCCAACTATGTAGTCTATATATATATATATATATATATATATATATATATATATTGGCCCATATTGACGTGGTAGTTTTTTGTCTTAAAGGATTGATAATTAAATTATTTTAAAAATTAGATAGTATTATATATTTATTTTCTTTTCTGCTTTTAACATTTTTATTATTTTTTTCTTTTTCATACTTTCAAAAAAATTTTAAATTATGTGTATCCTTTATTCTTTTTCTAATTTTCACTCTTTCAAATTATTTCGATTGCTTATTTAAATTTTTTTTTATTACCTCTCTCACTTTCTTTCTGCTAGAGTTTCGTTTACTCTAATATGGACCATATTATCTCTCTCTAGCCATATTAGTAAAGCTGTCAGTTTTTTTCAGATCTTTATCTCTAACATAATTTTATTTCTTTGATTTATACAAGTTATGCAATTCTTAATTTTTTTTTTCTTAGATAAGGGATTTGTGGCTTCTGCGGGGGCCATGAAGAAGCCATCTCAACTATACACTTTTATTTTATTTTATTAAAAAATTGGGTATTTTATCTTTTTATTTAATTATTATTTAAGCTAAAGTCATGCATTAATTGCGCAAGATGACAAGATATCCAAATCATTAATTGTAATCTTCCTTTTAAAATTAGAGAATTGGAATCATTTTCATTTCTGTCGTTCCTGATACTTTTCTCTTATAATTTTGTAACTTATTACTTTTAAAGAAAATCGAAAGATTTTATATTTCCTTTATTATTCTCCACTTTTACTCTCCTTATTTTAAATTTCAAATTACATTTTCTCTGTCTCTCTTATTTTACACACACACATTGTAATATATTATTTGTGTGATACTCAATAAATATAAATTATGTATATATTTTAAATGAATTATTAATATATTATGAAATCCAAATAAATTTTTTTAAAAAAAATATACACATAATATATGGTTTAAAAGTGATTATGAATAAGAATTTCTCCACAAATCTGTCTCTTCTTTCTCTTTCTCTTTCTCTTTTGACTTTGGGCCACAATGACAAAGCTTCCCTCTTCTAGTCTTCTTTCATCTTCATCTCACATACAATAGTCTTCTTATTTTATCTATCAATTAATTGGTTATTATCTTTTTATTTAATTTATTTAAACCAAAATCATACATTAATTGCAGAAGTTTACAGGATATCGAAATAATTAATTATAACCTGCCCCTTTAAAATTATAGGATCAGATTTATTTTAATTTATTTTCTTTTTATATATAGTATGCGCTAAGTTATTCTTAAGAGTAGTCATGCTCCCTTACTCAGAAGAGATGAGACAGATATTGTAACTAGTGGAGGAATATTGATGCTCCTAGAGTAGGTTAGACGACTCCTTAATATATACTTTTCTTATAATTTTCTAACATTTATTTTTTCATAAATTTAAAAATTATACATGTCCTTAATTGTTTTTCATTTTACTTCACAAGTCTCTCTTATTTTTCTCAAGGTTCCATCTACTCAGAAATCTGTCTCCTTCTTTCTATCCTTTTTGTTTTTTTGCTTATTGTAATAAAGCTTCTCTCTTAATGGCACAATATATTCAAATAATTAAATATATTCAAATAATTAATTACAATATTCCTTTTTGATATTTTTTTAATAGTTTTATACTTTTTAATTTATTAAAAAAATTACCTGTCCTTTACTCTTAATTTTCCTTTTTCACTCTCTTCTCAAGGTGACAAGATATCCAAATCATTAATCACAACCTTCCTTTTAATATTAGAGAATCCAATTCATTTTAATTTCTTTCCTTTGTTTATACGTTTCTTATACTTTTCTTATACTTTTTTACTTTTTCATAAAATCTAAAATTTTCAGATGTCCTTTTATTATTTTCATTTTTCACTCTCTCCTTGCTATAAATTTCAAATTGCATTGTCTCTCAAGAAATCATCAACCCAAAAATATATGTGTCCTCTTTCTCTCTATCTTTTTATTTTCTGGGCCATAGTAACAAAGCTTTCCCTCTTCTTACATCTTCATCTCTCATAGTGTTCTTTTGTTGATTTACAGCTTACAATTACAACTCCTATTCAATTGCACTGGCTACTCAATTTTGAAGAACTCTCATCAAAGGTACTTTTATTAATAAATTGATCAGTATTTTAATTAGTTTTTTTTTTCCATATTTGATAAATTTCATGTATCCCATGGCATCTTTGCTTTTATTTTATATTTTATTATTATTTTTCTCTATCAGAAGTGTTTGCTACCTTGACATTATATTATAGGACACTTTAGATCTCATGTCTGAACACTAGGCGTGTTTATTAGTTTGGTTTGATTGATATTTTTAACCATTTAATTTGATTTGATTTAAGATTGAATTACTTTTTTGGCCTTCAAACATTTAAAAAAATTTTAATTTGGTCCTAAAAATCTTTTCTCTTAGTATGATCCTCCAATATGAAGTCAACAAAATGACTCTACCCTTAAGCAACAAGCATTAATGGCCAATCAAGTGTGTATTTAGTTAAGTCATGTTAGTGTGTCCGATAATGGCAAGATCATTTTATTAACGAAATATACGTTAAAAAATCTAAATTAAAAAAAATGTTCAGAGATTAAATTTAAAATTTAAAAATTTTTTGAAGAATAAAAAAATAATTTAATGTTGATTTCCATGTGATTGGCCGATAGATTTTCAACTTCGAATTAAATAGAGGTGAACTCCCAAATCATGAGTTACTTTTTTTTTTTTGTAATTATGAATTTTGATTGAATTTAACTTATAAAAGGGATCACGTGGAGTTGTTGTTGGTGTCCTTTCACTTTCAGCAATTGTTTGTGGACAAGTTATGTAGATTCATTATAATTCTATCAGTGTTAAATATATATTGTCAACTTCTTTTTTATAAAGCTTTACTTTATCATCTTTTTAAAATTTAAGGTAAATTATTTTTATCATTCTTAATATTTGACAATATAACACTTTATATTACTCTAATTTTTAAGAGGCTAAAATGCTGAGAGCATCTTTCAACTTAGAGGTTTGTGCAATTTATTTTTTGTACTTCAAAAGTTAAAAATGTATTCTCTAAACATAATATTTTGTTTAATTTAATTTAACTGTTAACTTTTATTTTAAAGTGACTCGCTCTAATGAATTATCCTACTTTATAAGTTGAAGATTGCAAATTGCACAACCCCTTAAAACGAAGAGGGTTATTTGCATTTTAGCTTAACTTTTTTAACAAAAAAGTTAATAGTGGGTAATTAAATTGAATAAAATTTTAAATTTAGGGATATATTGTTAACTTTGTTATTCAAGGGGATGAATTGCACAATCTTCTAAGTTGAAGAGAGTTCCTTGCATTTTAATTATTTTAAAATGACATTTCGCTATATTAATTAATTAATTTATCTTTATTTTTTAATCTCTTACTATATTGGTGCTAAAACAAAATTAGTATATGCACCGTTTCATAGAAAAATTGAATATCATTTTAAAATTAAAAAGAATATTATGTCTTATATTACCAAAATTGTAAAGAAAATAAAAATAATTTACCTTCTTTTTTATTGTTTCAATTTCATTATTTACTATTGTTATTTAAATTTTCTTTTTCAAATCGTGATTCTCTTGAGAATCTCTAATAGAATATTTTGAATTATATATTTAAATCAAAATATTTTCAGAAACGTTTGGCTGAGAAGCTTCCAAGATTAAAAAAATATCTGTACCCATAATGACAAATTAGCTGTTTGTAATGTTTGAAATGAGTAAGATTATCAAGTAAGAGAGGAAACGTTAACCTTTTCTTGCAAGTTGCAAGTGCGAGATGGGCACCGTTTACCAGCCACAGCCACAAAGCTGTGGTGGTGGGACCCAGATGACGTTGAGGAAGACAATGGCACGTGGGGCCCATTGGGTCCATAGAGACTGTGGATCGATGAGCCTTAGCGGCGGATATGGTTCGATGGATGAGGGTAAATATGTTAGGTAATGACCATACAAGTGAGTTCCAGGTTTTGGGCTTGGTGGGTGGGCGTGGTTTGTTTCTTTGTTTCAAAGAGTACATTGCCGACACCAATCACCGGGTGGAGGGTGGCTCGCCGGTGGTGCTTGGCATTGGCTAACCTTCTTGTCCTTGCTCTTTTCGTGGAACCCAAACTTTCCTCTACCATGATTCTCTTAGGTATCTTTAGAATTCAAATTCTTTTAGGTAACATGGTTCATGTTTCCTAAATTTCTTTCATTTACAATGGTCATGATTTTATTATATATAATTTATTTTTGATTATATGTAATTTATTATGATTATACAAAAATAAATAGACGGTTACATGCTATATTGTTTTAATTTTATAATAAATATTTTTTCAGTTACATTTGAATGTATCAATATATTTATGTGCTTTTTTATTTTTTTTATATTTTTTTTGTATTTTTCTTTAATTATTTTCATTTGCTTTTTTAAGTTTGTTTCTATTTGTTTTTTGAATTTTTTTATATTTTCTTTACTTGTTTTAAGTATTCTATTTTAATTATTTTTTTAAAAAAATTTTAACTTGTTTTTGAATTTTTTTGATTATTTTCTTAAAATAAAAATTATAAAAAAATTAAAAACTTAAGAAATAAAAAAAGTTGGATATACGGTACATCTGGATATAACTTAAGAAATACCTTTATAATATTATATATTTTTTATTTTTAATAAAAAATTATAATATAAATGCAGGTAAATCAAATCTTGAGTTTTAAACTTTCAAATTAAGTTGAATGATTTCTTTTTTTAAAAAAATTCAAATGGATATTTTATTTTTGTTTTTAAAAATTGTGTTTAAAGGTTGTGCTTGAAAAATATTTTCAAAAACAAAAAAATAAAAACAGAATCAAACAAGCCCATAGTCTTAATTTTCCATTTTCTTCTGTTACATTTTACTTCAAATGTTTTGGAGTCTTGTATTTGATTTTATAGTATAAGCGAACATATAATGCTAGTGTCTTAAATTTTAGTATTAATTTAAATTTTAGCGTAGTTATTAATAAAATAGAGGAATAACATTGAAATATAATATGAATAAAGTAGAGGGTAATATGGAAATACCTTTATTAATAGAGTGGAGGGACAATTTAAAATGTAAATTTGATATGTTGGTATATATGGGCTCCAAAATCATACATATTAGTATAGATATAGGGCGATTTTATGAATAATATGTTTCTATGGAGATTAAATTATTTTACCGTTAAATGCATGTAAAAATTTCTATTTCTATAATTTATTGATTGAATATTAAGTATTTTGATATACATTTTATTTTGAGAGAATTTTATCTCTTGAAAAGTTGAAATCTCAATAAAATCATCTTAATGTAAATTCAAACGTATAAAATAATACTATTTATATAATTATTTTAAAACAAATTGGGCAAATGAGTAATTATATTAATGTTTTGACTGAGCTAATAGCTCATATGACATTAAATTCAATTTTATCTTGATCTTTTACTCCCTAGCTACCCTTAAGACCTTGAAACTTTGTTTGTACTTGTAGTACAATTTTTTTTAGTTAAACTCATTTGCAATTTTTTCAATAATTGATGAAGAAATCAATATTAATTATGAAGTAAAGTCAACCATTTTCATGACAACACAAGATGAATTATATATATATATATATATAAAAGAAAACAAATACTCAATCCTACTAATGAAATCAGTGTGATGAGCAGATAATGTTTCTTTAAAAAATATATAAATCATGCATATATTGATACCATGTTTTCCCTCACACAAATATTTTTCATAAAATTCATACATATTTTATATTATTTTGTTATATGTTAATTAACTGAAAAAAATATATTATAAAAAGGTATTTTCTAAACAGACATTTTCTAACCTATGGTCTTACATTTAGACGGTAAGCTGTGCAGCCACTTATAAAGAATAATTACTCAATAATGTTACACAATTAAAGTAATATTTCCCTTATGCTCACATTATGACGGTGTGAGCGGTAGGGCGACAAGTGCCTTACAAAAAATGTTTCTATGAGAATTCTCTGGAAATTCCAACTTGAGCAATGTATAAATAATCAATTCCTTTGTTCTCCTGTCAGTTACAATTATATTTTTCTAAAATGTTTACTTTTTGATCAAATAGACAAGCGCTGAATCATTCACTGCTCAAGCAGAACTCTATTACTCATGAAGCCACTCTGTTTGTTGATCATTTTGGGCTAATTTTATAATTAAATTTTTCTTTGATGTTTTTCGAGGGATGTTATGAAATTTTAGTTTTTTTTTCTATTATTATTGTTATGAGATATAAAAGAAATAAATGTCATAAAATATCAATGTTAAATATAATATCTTAGTATGCCATTATGCAAATAATTTATATTTTGCTCCTTCATAAATACAAAATTTTATTTCATAGCTAACAGATAAAATTTTCAAATTTAATACTCAATCTTTAAAAAGTTGTTTAAAGTCATCTATTTGTCTGGTATCCGTCTATTTCACTAATATAATTGAATTGCATGACTGGTAAAAAATGACATTGATTAATGAATCCTATTGACTTGGATTATTTTGTCTACATAGACATCCTTAACAGCATAAATCGTTACATTTGATGGCTAAGAGCCCAAATTCGTCCTTCCTCCTAGCCATCAAGTACGGCTTTTGGATAGTTATATGTGCAAAATAATTAAGGTGAGTAAAATCATTAATCTTCATCATATTTTACCTGTCATATATGTAATGTAAGTGAAATAAACATATAATAGAGGTTGACAATGACTAACTTTTAAAGACTGAATATTAAATTAAAAAATTTATCTATTAGACATAAAAACTCAAAATTTATGTATATATATAAAAGACAAAAACATAATTTTACTCTATATTATCTTACTAGTAAAACAGAGATAATTGTAATTTTAAATTGCAGGCACAAGATTCAAGCATGTGGAATATCATAGAACCGATTGATCTTGCCCGTGACATGCAGACCAATACAATGCAAAAGAACTTTTCAATTCCCCCCGTAATGTAGTAACATTTGATTTTCCCCATAAAACAAGCTCTTCAATTTCAACACCCACAGCTTACACATAGCCCCATGGAATCCATCCTAGATCCCCCCAACTCTTGTCAGAAAATAAAAATCAGTGTCCTCTAGCTCCCCATGTGAACCCACCAAGTATTACTTTTCCCTTGAGTTTCTCTATCCTATATATAGGACCCATAAACCCAGACAAGTTTTCCTCACAGCCATTTTATCTCCCTGCTTTTGGAACCCTCATTTCTAAAATGGGTTTCAGGGTTTGTACTCTGTTTCTGCTTTTTCTTCTTTTCCAAGCTCTGTTTCTGTCTCTTCACCAAGTAAAAGCAGCAAAGTTTCACAATGTGAGTAGCTTGAGATGGGAAAAGCAAGCAAGTGGGTGTAATCTGTTCTTAGGCAATTGGGTGATTGACCCTTCGTATCCTCTCTATGACTCAAGCTGCCCCTTCATAGATGCTGAGTTTAATTGTCAAAAGTATGGAAGACCTGACAGGCAGTATCTGAAATACTCTTGGAAGCCTGATTCATGTGCTTTACGAAGGTACTCGAAGCAGTTTTACCATTGATTTCAAACCAAAAACTCTTCCTTTTTCCGTTTTCTATATTCACAATATTGCAAAATAGTATGAATTTTAGAACTTGGAAACTTGTTTGAGTAGTTGTTTGTTTTACAAATATTGGAATACAGCTTTCATTTTCCTTTTCCCCCTTTTGTCTTCTAGATAATGCGCAGACGCATTCAAAAGAATGACTAAATATAAAGTTTTTGTTAAATGGTTTTTGCCAATAATGGTTCAATTTAATTCTCTGCTGCAACCCAAATCCATTTTGTTTATGGATTTCATTTGTAATATCATACAAATGGAAACATTTTAAGTCTCATTCACATAGTTTTTTCTCCTATTCTTTACCAAACACTGCAATGATAGTTTTTTCTCCTATTCTTTACCAAACACTGCAATGAATAAAGACTAGCAAAACTTGTTTTCCAAGTGTTTGACAAATGGGTTTCGAGAACAAAGCTGCAATTTTTTTGTTTTTGTTTTTCTGGTGTAGGTTCGATGGGGTAGATTTCCTGAACAGGTGGAGAGGGAAGAAGATAATGTTTGTGGGTGATTCACTGAGTCTGAACATGTGGGAATCATTATCCTGTATGATTCACGCGTCGGTGCCGAATGCCAAGACAAGCTTTTTGAGGAAACAAACACTGTCCACTGTGACCTTCCAGGTTTGCTTTTTGTTTTCCTTTTCTTTTTTCTTGTTCCTCCTTGTCTCCTTTCTGGTTTAGTTTGGCACACAAAATCACTGTTGTTAGGTGAACATAAGACTACCCAACTGTCTCTATTTTTATCTCCTTGTTTGTTTCTCTCTCTGTCTTTTTCTTTTATGGTTCTTGACCCCATATTGGTCCTTCCACTATTAATTTTGTCAGTTTTCTCTACCCCAGTAATTAGAACTGTTTGATAAAATTAAAGGTAGATTTAGAGGGAAAAGAAAACAGATGTATGGATGAGTAGTAGTTGTGGGGAATGAGGTAAACATAGTGAATGGTAATAAACCTGAAAAGATTCCTTTTGCTAAACCTGTAGCAATCAATTTCTTTTTTTAAAGTAGAAATGTAAAAACTCCTTCAAAGAAAGAAAAAGAAAAATTATTGGGAGGTACTGTTTAGATATTATATTAAAAAGAAATAATATTTCAACATCTTTCTCTCTTATATATTTTTTATACTTCAATTTTTATTATAGATTTATTATAAAAAAATAATATATATAATTAATAGATGATTAAAAAATAATAAAATAATATATATAAAAAAATAAAAAAAATAAAAAAAGTATAAAAATAACATTGCCCTATATTAAAAAGCTTGTTTGATGCTAAAGGTATTATGTAAAAACTATGGAAGCACCAAACAAGAATTTAGATATTAGGAGGCTTTGTCCGAGAATACAGTATCCCAATGTTACTGGAAATCCAGTGATCCAAAAGAAAAAATATAATTTGGGTGTGGTTATCACACCTTTTTTTTGTTTTTCTTAATTTTTCTTAATTTTTTAATATTAATTAATTATTTTTATATCATATATATTTTTTAAAATTTTTATATATATTTTTATATATTTTTACTATTTATCCATAATTTTTTGTTTATTATTTATTTATAAGTTAAAAACTTTTAAAAAAATTAAAAAATTAAAAAAATATATGACATAATATATAATTAATTAATATAAAAACATTAAAAGCATTAAAAAAATTAAAAAAAATCTGAAAACTTTCCCTACCACTAATGTCGGCGGTGGAGGGTTTTGGTTTTAAAGCTTAAGCTATTAAGAAGTAAGGTTGATGAATAACTTTATTATAATTTTTAAAGTATTATATTATTTTAATTCAAAATTTTAAGTTATTAGTAAAAGATTTATAAATAATTTTATTATAATTTTTAATACATTCTCTTTCACAAAATTCATTGAAAGATTAATTATAAAGAATAAAAATAGTAATGATCGAACCCATCATGAAATTTATGGTATTATATTAAGATTTTTTTCAATTTAAAAACTCAAATTATTATGAAAAATTTAATGAAAAGTTTTATTATAATTTTTAATTTAAATTATTAAAAAAGGAAGAGTCCAGAGAATTCAGGATTGCTTTGTTTACCAGAATTAAATCAGAAAACTGGGTCTTCCATACCTATTCGCATCACTGTATGCCATTTAGTTCTTCAAAAAGGCAAGTTATTGCCCCTACTGGACAGGCTGTGAAGCAGAACACGCCAACCTGTGATTGCTAGTTGGAGGCTCTCAGGCTCTGCAATCAATTGCTTCAGTGTGTTTAGTCACCAAAATGTAAATGAACTCCTCTAGCTCTCACATATTAGCAAATAATCCCTTAAACTTTTGATTTAACCAATTAAGCATGTAAACTTTAAAAAATAATGAAATAAACCCCTTCATAACATCTAGATATTGGGAACTGTGCCGTCTGGGTTGACACCTAAAAACTGGTCATGTAAAAAATGGATTAAAAATTGATTTCGGTACGGCGGTTTTTTTTAATTAAAATGATATTATTTTATTATATTTTTTATTTTAAAATAATACTTTTGACAATTTCTAATATAAATAAATATAACGCATATTTTTTTTATTTTTATAAATTTATTTTATATATATTTAAATGATTTAATAATATTTTTTATATATTAATATGTATTATTTAATTATTTATATTAAATTATTATTATTATTATTGAACTTTCAACAACACTATCCTAACTATGCCAATATTTACTTGATTTAAGCACTTGTACTTCAAGGTTCGATGAATTCTAGATCCTCTGCCTCTTAAAATAACTAATTTTATTCCTGTACTTCCCATTTAAAATCAATTAACTTCACCTGTTGGTGAAAAATTATACAAAAAGTAATATTATATACTTAATATGTTATTTAATTATATTTAAAATTATGATGGGGAAGCTGTGTTTTAATTTTTATCCTTTTTTTATATCGAAAAGTGACATTGACATAACAGAGCATGTTTGTAGATTGTTTACTATTTCCCACGTGACTCTTGGTTGTTTTGCATTTATTATTATTGGTGACTAAGCTACAATCTCTTTAATTTTTTTAATATTTTTTTATTTTTTATTTATAATATTTTTATATTTTTTCTTCAAATTTTTTATTTTTTTAATTTATTATTATTAAAAAATTAAAAAAATTTTTTAATTTTTTTTGAGTTGTGGCGGTAGGAAGTAAGGGCCCAATATTGTCTGGCTGTTCAAGTACTTCTGTTTCATCATGTTATGAAATTTATTTAATCCCAACCGTGCAAGTTGGACGGTGGTGATTAATTATAACATTGGTGAGTTTGTGCAGGAGCATGGAGTAACTATACAGCTATACCGCACCCCATATTTGGTGGACATAGTGAAAGAGAACATTGGGAGAGTGCTTACATTAGACTCCATAGTGGCTGGAAATGCTTGGAAAGGCATGGACATGTTGATCTTCAACTCTTGGCATTGGTGGACCCACAGTGGAAAATCTCAAGGGTATGCTTTTGTTTAGAATAATTTTACTTTTAACCCAACCAATACAAGGCATAATATAGTGTTGACTCAGTAGAGGTGGGAGACTAGAAAAAACCGTAACTTTAAAAATGGTATCATATCGGTGTTGACACATGCCGATACTTATATTATATATGATATAATATTTTAAATTATATATAAAAGCTTTATGTTTTATCGTGTCATAATATATGTATTGGTGTCCTGTTTTGTACTGATTAACGTGCTTTTTAAATATTCGTATTTCTAGTACAAAGGGAAGCCGATCCAATGATGTAAATATTCTAAGGGCTTATTTGGGTGAATGGAAAGGAATGAGAATGGACCCAAATTGATATTTGAATGTGTTTTTATTAATGGAGTGGGATGGATGATTTTGTTCTTCTTGGGTCAGCTATAATGTTTGCATCCCATCCTAACCCTCCCAAAAAATAGGATCCAGGTGCGAGTATGATGGATTCGAATGGACTCCTAACTCGTCTTAACCCACTCTACGTCTCAATTTTCAAATTCCTCCAAATTAAAAGGTTTGAGATATTTTGGATTATTATTAATTTAATTATCTAAATAATGAAATTAGAGGGTTTGAGATATTTTGGATTATTATTAATTTAATTATCTAAATAATGGAGTAGTTAATCTCCCTCTTCCTACTCTATTCTAACCCACCCCACTACATTAATGACTACTTCACTCTACTCTCTTTAAAACTCCCAAACAAGTCCTAAAAGATTACCTCTGTACAATTAACTCTCATATTTCTACCATTAACTCTGACTCTAACATTTACACTGGATCACCACTATATAATTTTCCCTACAAGTAGACTCAACTGGATATAGCTCCACAAGTATTTACTTCTGAATCTAATTAAAACAACAACAAAAAAGCTTTTATGGACGATTGAGTTTAAAGTAGTATTAATAGCATTGTCCTTTTTTTTTTCTTTTTCAGTCTAATCTGACAGTTGTTGGTGTTTGTTTTATTCAGATGGGATTATATAAGAGATGGTCCCAAGCTGGTCAAGAACATGGACCGTTTAGAGGCATACTATAAGGGATTAACCACTTGGGCTAGATGGGTTGATCTTAATGTTGATCCTACCAAAACTAAAGTTTTCTTTCAAGGCATTTCTCCTACCCATTATCAGTAAGTAAATCCTAAGACCCCATCTCTTGATAGAAAATTTAAATGGATTAAAGTCATCTTTTGTCCTTTATAAGAATGGTATAGCTGAAATTAAAACTTCAGCTACTTTTTGAGGTTCATCATCTTATGCTTATTAATGACTAAAAATCCTTCTTTTCTAAAATTCTCATAGTAGTTTATAAGTTTGATTTATAAAGCACATATATATTAAGAATAGAGTCATGATGTATTTGATACGTGTATGATATTTATATAAAATACGACACAATATTTTAAATTATATTTAAACATTACATATTTTATCATATCGTATTATTCGTATCATGTCATGTCATGCACTCGTGTCAGTGTCTGTGCTTTTTAGAAATTGATTTAACTGAAATCAAAGCAAACTACCAAGATTTAGGTGAAGATGATAATTAAGTTGCAGTCGTAATACTATTGGAACATAGTTAGATTAGAGGGGCCAATGACCTATGGGTCTAGTGCAATTGCTTTTTGATCTTAAATATCATAAAGTTTTGATGTCAAGGGTTCGATTCCCACCATTATCCTTTTTCTAAATTCTCATGCATGGCGTTTCTTTATAACAAAATAAAGAAGTTGGGGATATGATGTATGAAACAATTCAAAAGGTTGACAAAATCACATTTTTTATTTACAGAGGCAAGGAGTGGAATCAACCAAAGAGGAGCTGTAGTGGAGAACTTGAACCATTAGGTGGGCCAACTTATCCAGCAGGTCTACCTCCAGCAGCTACCATACTGAACACAGTGTTAAAGAAAATGAAGAATCCAGCTTATCTACTTGACATAACTCTCCTCTCACAACTAAGAAAAGATGCACATCCTTCTGTGTATAGTGGGGATCATTCTGGCAAAGACTGCAGCCACTGGTGTCTACCTGGGCTACCTGATACTTGGAACCAACTCCTATATGCAGCTTTAACTGTGTGAAGTAGCTGCACACCAAGTGATTCTTCTCTTCATCCTTTGTTTATATGTTCACTTGCTCAGTGATTCTGTGAAGTTACAAAGGATTTCTTCATTATTTGGTGGGTAGATACTAATAAGGGTTGAAATTGGATCGTAAAATTATAGGCTTCTTGATCCAGAATAAGTGACAGATAATTCCAAAACGGAATAAGTTATTCATAGAGATCAAACAGTTACATGTCAATAAAAGTAAGTTACAAGGCAGTGAAAATAATGTTTAATCAGTCGCAGAATGATATTGAACTTCGCCATTGATTGTTGCACAATTCATGTAAAATATCAGTTCAATGTAATGAAGTATGATATTATTTTAAAAGATGTTACAGACTTTTATAGTGCATTCTAATTATGCATGCTAACTTTTTTCGGCCATGTTTCTTTGTTCTGTTATAATAGTCGTTTTGCTTTTCTATTTTAAAATTTGCAAAACAAGCTAAAAGCTATGAACTTTGGTTAATTTTTATTGAGAAATGATATGTGTACACCACATATTTGTACACTTTTATACACCATAAGAAAGGAGAGGAAAGAGAAAAAGTAAAAAAAATTATTTTTATAAAAAGTAACATGTGTTATAAGTTAAGTGGTGATGTATAGAGGTGTATTTTTAAGTGGTGTATATCTATCATTTCTCATTTTTATTAGTCTAACTGTTCCCTTGCGCCCAAGGAAACAAAGGAGGCTTCCCTATTAACATAAGGGGAAGAAATCTTGAACGCTTTGCGATGTTTATCACTGAAGAAAAAAAAATCATACTGGATCAGTTGATTATATTATTAATGAATAATCTTTTTATTGATTCGTTCAAACCCTTAAAATTGATTAACAGAAAGTCAATGAACTAGATTAGTTCAAATAATTTATTTATTTTTTAATTACTAAAATGATTTTGTTTTGGCATTTAAAAAAAATTGAGTTAAAAACAATATTATATTGACTATTTTTAATATAAATAAATATTATACATGTGGTTTATATCATTTTAAACTTATTTATGTATATTTAAGTGATTCATCGAGATTTTATATATATTAAAATATATTATTTACTTATTTTCACATTAAATTATTAAATTATTTAATTTTTGCACATTTACCATTAATATATAGTGTTATATATGACTTTGGCATAAACTCTAACAGTCAAATTAGTCATGGAGTGTTTAAAGAGATCATTAGCACCAAGGTTTCACAACCTTAATTAAAGGGGTTTTAAAATATCTCACAAATTATGCTACACCAAATTAGTTTTTCGTAAAATACTGTGTAACAAATGGATTAAAAAGAAAAAGAATACACAATATGCCCTAATATTATCTCATTCATTTTTCACATACTGTAGATAAAAAAGCCCAAGAACATGCTTGAAGCAAGTGAGGCCCAAGCAAAAATTGCAAACCAGCATGGCCCAAAATCAAATCCACATTTAGCCCACTCTGCAAAATTGAAACATCAGCCCTCAAGTGTACACGTTGGCAAGAATTAAGAAGCCTGGGAAAGAGACTAAATAATTCAAAGAGAAAAGCACGTGATAGAGAGAAAGCAACTTCCTCGAATACATTAATTGATATGCTGACAAGTAATAAATGAAAAGATAAATCACGTTGATGGAGAAATTGACAAGTATTTATTGAAGTAAACTTAGGATGAAGATAAAGGAAGCATGGAGTGGATGATAAGTAATCACGAGGAAGATAAAAGAATGGAGGAAGCCGCGCGTTTCAATGAGCATAAGTAGAAAACCAAATTCAAATTAAAGAAGATCTTTCTTGATCAAGAGATCCTCAATGCATGACTGCATTCATAGCTGCTAACAAGACTTGAAAGGTACAAACCATCAGCAGACTACATAAAGTTGAAGAATATAAAGAAATATAAAGAAGGAAAGCTCAAAGAGGAAAAAGGCTATAAAGAGACATAGAAAAGAGAACTTGCAGCCTACCTAATAAAGGACTTGGGAGACGTTGAAGACATAGAAGACAGAAGCTCTCTCAACGGCTATTTGAAGCTAAAAAGAAGAATAAGAAGAAGAGTTGTTTTTGAAGAGAAAGGTGAAGAACTGAGACTGAAGAAATCCAAAAGAAAGTGAGCTATTCCACTTCTTCTCTAAAGATTACATCTTTCTTTTTGATACAAATTTGAGAGTGTAAAGTAACATACAAGTCCTTCATTCATATGATTTTCACATTATTTTGTGAGATTTAATGTGCGAGAAAATCAAAGTGTCCTTATAAGATTTGTATATGCTCTTCATAGAATATTTTTCTTCGTCTTGAATTTTTTAAGATCATTTGTGGTAATCAAGAGAAAACCACTTGTAAATGGAGTAATAGTGGTGAAGGGGGAACCATTGTAAAGTATTGTGGGTGAGCATGAGAAAACCTATTTGTTTGTGGTGATTAAGGAAAACCACTTGTTGTTAGTGATCAGAAAAAATTACGTTATAATTTGTTTTAAAGATTAGTGAAAAAATTCCTTGAGAGTTAAGGGGATTGGATGTAAGTTCACACAATATGAGTTGAATCAGTATAAAACTCATGAGTCAATTTTCTTTCCCTCTTCTTACTGGTTTCAAATTTTCAATAAATTAGTTTTTCTAACTAAAACTTTGATTGAAGTATTGAAACTACTTCTAGGTCATTAAAATGAATTTCAGATCAGCAACATTTTTAAAATGTTTTTAGGCAAATGAAAGATCTTTCCCCATCACTAAAGAAGTTTCAGGTAATATGTGTTATAAGAACTATTGCATTAAAATTGTTTTAGCTCACACAATTCTTAACTATATACTTATGTTTGTGAGAAAATTTATATCATAAATTTGGGAACAAATTTTAAAACACCAGTTTATCTCCCTTCTTGGTATTTTCGTGACTTTCATTTGGTATTAGAGCAAGTCTCATTGATAATGCTTAACTGCATGAGAAAACATCTGTTTGAGGAAAATGTCTCAATACCAGATTGAGGGGTTGTATTTCTCTAAAGCTTACTCTACAAATTGTCCACCATTCTTAAATGGGAAACACCACAACCACTGGAAAGCTAAATGAAAATTTTCTGCTATTGACTACACTGCTTGGGAAATGATACAAAATGTCCTACAGTTCCAAAGAAAACCAATTTTGGAAGCGAAGTTGACAAACCAAGGCAGGAATGGACTGAAGATGGTACAAGTTAATGCTCGTGTTATCAACATAATGTTCTGAGTTATAAGTACAGTTGAGTATGATAAAATCTCAAGTTGTGATAATGCAAAGAAAATGTGGGACAAGCTAGAAGTAACTCATGAGGGAACCAACAAAGTAAAAGAGACCAAAATCAACTGGCTGGTCCATCAATATGAATTGTTCATGATGAAAGGATGAAGAATCAATTGAAGATATGTTTGACAGATTCTCCAAAATTACTGTGATCTTAAGGGGCTGTTTAGAAGTGTTTCCGTTTTATAGTTTTGTAAAACAATTTTTGAGAACAAAAACAAAAAATAATTTTTATAGAACAAAAAAAAAACACAAAAAGTTGTTTAGGAAAAACACTTCAAGAAACAGTCTAAAAAAACATGTTTGGTTGCAATAGAATCTCAAAAATGTTTTTTAACTAGTGACATTTTTTTTATCAAAAAATGATAAATCGAAGTCCTTTTAAAGTGATCAATTGATTAAGTTACACATTCATGCATTAACACTAAATACTAAATACTATTAGGTTCCAGCCAAATGACCTTGGAGCTTTAAATTCACTCACATTTATGGCAATGCCTTATTTTAGTGTTTCTAACATACAAAATAGAACAACAAAGAAGCACCCATTAAATTAGCTATTAGATTTTTGAAATTGGTCACCACAGAAGAAAAGGAAAAGAAATTTTCCAATTCCAAATAGAACAAAATCACAGTACTAAAAGAGCAATACCAAAGACAAGATCGATTCAGATAGAAATGTATAAGAAAAAAGGGATTATAGGAACACATATTTGCGTGATTAGCTTAATTCCCACAAAACATTTCAGGTAAGAAATAACTTTTATTAACTCCTTTTGAAAATGAGTGAATTTCAAACTTAAAATATTATAATAATCAAAAGGGGTCTCAAACTCTTAAAACCATAAGCTTAACTAATAAAAACCTGAGTTGCTTTGGCCAAATCCTAAGTGCTTTGCAAATAGCTACAGCTAGACAGTCATGGACATGGAACTCACAGTGATAGACCCATTTTTATATGGGAAAAAGACAAAAAGAGAGATAGAATATGTTTGTTTGCTTCTTTCCCAGGTAGGAGAAAGCAGTGGGTGATGGTGGCCGAGATTCTCGTTTATGGGCGTGCTGGATCAAATATGAAGATGGGTGGTGGACGAAACTATCGTGATAGACGTTGGACGGTGATGGTGAGAGAGACAAAAATGGAGAAAGCCATAAATGGAAAGAGATGAAAATGCAGATAGTGTCGGTGAGAGGAGTCAAGCTTGAAAATAAAGCTTAAAGCTTAATGAAAATGAAGATCCCCCAAGTCTTGAAGAGGAGTCAGGCTTTAATGAAAGTTGTTTCTCCATTTTGTTCTCTATGTTTTTTAGAAAATGGGGAACAAAAATAAGGAAAACATATTAAACTTGTTTTAAGTTTTTTGTTTTCTTAGTTATTGTTTTAGAAAATAGTTTTTACGAAACAATTGATAAAAACACTAACTCAAACAAGTTTTTTTGTTCTTATAGAACAAAAAAATAAAAATAAATTTAAAATCATTCCAAATAGGCCCTAAAGCTATTGGAAGACCATACTCATATCAAGTAGTCAAAAAAATCATACGGAGTTTGCTAAAATAGTGGCAATCCAAAGTGGATACAATTGAAAGTGGAGATCTAAACTCCATGAACTTTGATGAGCTACAAAATATACTCATTGCCTATGAAAAGATACATCTGCAAAGATATGGAAAAGAAGAAACTAAAGCTGCAAAAATTGTTGCTCTAAAATCAAGTGAATGACAGAGCAAAGAACTTGATGATGAGGAAGAACAAGATGAAAGCACAATGGAGGATTGGGAACTTCTCGGTAAAAAGTTAATAAAGTTCTAGCAACAATGCTAAGGCAAGAAGTTTGTTCCTAGAAAATCAACAACAGAATCAAGTAAAGGCAGTGTGACATGCTACGAATGTGGCAAACATGGACATGTACGATCTGAATGTCCTTACCTCAAGAAAAACAACAGAAGAAGATCTCATAAAAAGACAACCATGGTGGCAACCAGGAGTGACAAAGATGAAGACGAAGAGGAACAAAATGAAGAAGATGAGAGCCAATATCTTATGGCTCTTGAAGGTAACAATGATGAGGTAATCAACAGCTTATTTTAATCTCCTTCTTATGATGAACTTAATGCTACTGTAACTAAACTGCTAAATGATCTTGACACAGTAATTGCATCCTGCTCTAGATTAAAAAGGGAAAAAGAAACTTTGGAAAATGAAATTTTTTTTTAGTTGATAACATGTCTCTTTCTTAGAAGGTTGCTTTCTTGAAAGGAGAAATTAATAAATATGAATATAACATTGTGAAAAACCTTTTGGAAGAAATTGAGGTTTTGAGATATAGAAACAAGTTTATGGAGAAAATGATTCACAATAAAGTAAAGCCTGATAATATAGATAGTCCTGGTGTTTCAAACAAAGAAAAATATCTTATTAAGCTTAAAAAAAAACAAAAAATATTCTATTGAAAAATGTGATCTTTGCCTATAAATTTGATCATACAATGGTACTTGGACAATGGATGTTCTCAGCACTTGACAGGAGACTCAACAAAATTTATTAGCTTGCAAGAACAAGATGGTGGTTTTGTGACCTTTGGTGGCAATGGAAAAGGAAAAATTATTGGCATTTAAAAGATTATGTTACATGACACTTGCTGTATTAGTAATGTTGCATTAGTTGAAAATTTTAAACAAAACCTCATTAGCATTAATCAGTTATGTGATAATGGTTATAAAGTTCTGTTTGAGCCAAAACTCTGTATTGCGCATGACATTACCAATAACTATGTTGTCCTTGTTGATCATAGATGTGAGAACGTGCATGTTCTTGATGTTGAAAATTTATCAAAAGAAATAAAATGTTTTTCATCTATACAAGATGATTCATGGCTTTGGCACAAACGTTTTAGACATATCAGCATGCATCTCATTTCCAAAGTTTCCAAACTTGATTTAGATATGGGGCTTCCCAAGCTAAACTTTGAAAAAGGTCATATATGTGATGCATGCCAATTAGGAAAGCAAACCAAAACATCTTTCAAATATAAAAATACTATTTCAACTGCCAAGCCAGTTTAACTACTCCATATGAATCTTTTTGGACCAACACAAACTCACAGGTCTGATGGCAAGAAATACGGTTTTGTTATTGTAGATGATTATTCTAGATATACTTAGGTATTATTTCTTGCACATAAGGATCATGCATACAAAGCTTTTGAGATACTTTTCAAAAATATTCAAGAAGAGCATGAGTTAAACATTTTGAAAATGCAAAGCGACCATGCAAGAGAGTTCCAAAACAAAAATTTTGAAAATCTTTGTAATAGCAATGGTGTATCTTATAATTTTTCAAGTTCTAGAACACCACAAAAAAATGGTGTGGTAGAAAGTACTTGACATGCCTAGAACCATGCTTTGTGAAAACTCCATTCCTAAGCACTTTTGGGCTGAACTTGTAAATACAACATGTTATATTTTAAATAGGTGTCTCATTTAGACCAATTCTTTAAAAAACACCTTATGAGCTTTTGAAAAAAAGGAAACCCAATGTGGGATGTTTTTATGCTTTTGGTTGTAGATGTTTTATTCACAACAGTGGTAAGAACAATTTAGGCAAGTTTGTTGCAAGGGCTAATGAGGGAATTTTTATTGGGTATTCTACCAATAGCAAGGCATACAGAGTATACAATAAGAAAACTTTTGTTATAGAAGAATCAATTCATGTTATCTTTGATGAATCTAACCCTCTTTTGAGCAAAAGTGTAGCAATAGATGCAGATGAGGATATACTGGATAGAAATGAAATTAATGAAAATTACATCAATGAACAAATTGCTGAAAATTAAGAAACTGAAGAGATGAACCTACTTTAACGAACTAGAAAACTACTAGAGAATGGAAAAACAATGCAAACTACCCTATGAACCTTTATCATTGGTGATCCAAATGAAGGACTAAGAACAAGATCCTCTTACAAACATGCCAACAATCTTTCATATCTCAAACTGAACCTAAAGATGTTGAAGATGCTCTAAAAGATGAACGATGGATACCTGCAATGCAAAAGGAGCTAAATCAATTCACAAGAAATGATGTATGGATTCTTGTCCCTAAACCTTCTAATCATACGATCATGGAACTAGATGGATGTTTAGAAACAAACTTGATGAGCATAGAAACATAACTAGAAATAAAGCTAAACTTATAGCTCAAGGTTTCACCCCAAGAGAAGGAATTGATTTTGATGAAACATATGCACCAGTGGCTAGACTTGAATATATTCGTATACTTCTTGCTTATGCTTCAATCAAAGGAATTAACCTGTTTCAAATGGATGTAAAGAGTGTGTATTTAAATAGGTATATAAATGAGGATGTTATGTAAGACAACCTCTTTGTTTTGAAGATGAAAACTATCTAGATCATGTTTTCAAACTTTCAAAAGCTTTATATGGTTTGAAGCAAGCTCCTAGAGCTTGGTATGAAAGGCTAAGTAATTTCTTGTTTGAAAATGGCTTTAAAAGAGGACATAGAGACATTACTCTATTCATTAAATAGTTAAATAATGATTGCTTACTTGTACAAATTTATGTTGATGATATTATATTTGGAAGCACTAACAACTCTTTATGTGAAAAATTTTCAAATCTCATGAAAGTAGAGTTTGAAATGAGCATGATGGGGAAGCAAAATTCCTTTCTTGGACTTCAAGTGAAACAAAAAGAAACTAGAACCTTCATTAACCAAGAAAAGTACACTAAAGAACTCATCAAAAAGTTTGGAATGGATAAGGTTAAAGGCATGGGTACACCCATGAGTCCTTCTACAAATCTTGATAGAAATGGAAATGGTAAAGTCGTTAATGAAAAGAAATTTAAAGGTATGGTTGTTTTTTATTATATTTGACTACCAATAGGCTTGATATATGTTTAGTATATGTAAATGTACTAGATTCCTAGCCCAACCAAAGGAATTTCATTTAGTGGTTATCAAAAGAATATTGAAATATCTCAATGGAACTCAAAGCTTTGGCTTATGATATCCTAAAACTAATTATTTTAGTTTAGTGGGATATTTAGACCCTGACTTTGCAGGTGATAAAGTGGATAGAAAAAGTACCAGCGACTTATGTGAATTTCTTGGAAACTCACTTCTATCATGGCATAGGAAAAAGCAAACAGCAGTAGCACTCTCTACTGCTGAAGCATAATATATGGTAGTGAGTAATTGATGTACTCATATTTTATAGATGAAGCAACAACTTGAGGACTACTCACTTGTATTTAAAGAAGCTCCCATCCTTTGTGATAATACAAGTGATATACATCTCATCGAAAATCTTGTGCATCACTCTAGAACAAAGCATATCGAGATAAAGCGTAACTTTCTTTGAGATCATATTAGAAGAGGTGACATACAAAGTCAATATGTGAATACTGAGGAACACCTAATGATATATTCACAAAGCCACTGCTAGAAACTAGATTCATCTCCTTGAGAAAGGAAATTGGGATCATAAAGGCATGGAATGAGCTTGGTATCATTTTTGAACTTTACATACATTTTTGATAAGTTATTGCCTGATTTATTGAACTAAATTCATAAGAATGTGTTTGACTTTTGAATGTTTACCCATCTGGGAAGTTTTTGAAAATTTATACATCTTTTGAATTTCTTTCATCTTGGTTGACTAAATCTGATTTTAGGCTACTAAAAGCTTACTTAGACCCTTGAATATAGCTTGAATATCCATAGAAAATTTAAGTGATTGAAAGATGACTAATTGATGCTTTAAGTGCATGATAAATGAATATATTTAACTATAAAGAGTTTGATTTATCGATATATGTGATCATTAGTTGCTTAACTTAGATTGATATCTGTCAACTCATGTAAATATGAAACATTGAATTCTTAGGTTACTAAAAGTGGCTCTAGGGTACTAACACGTAACTTAGGTGACTAAAACTGGGGACAAAATAATTTTGATTTTTGGAATAAATGAAACGATAAGTTTTAGGGTATGTCTTTTCAAATTGGTCTTTCTTTTTCTCTCTTCCATTCAAAATTGACAAACATCCATTCATATCATGTCTCTTCAATTTCCAAGATCATTATGTCATGTCCCTTCATCACGCCTTTCCACAGGTTTTAAAAAGCACCATCCTCTCCTCTTTCATCCACAACCTTCTCTTTCATCATACTTCACCATTCTCGGTTTCATTTCTACCTCTTTCACTTGCCATTGTCACAACATGACGACAAGAAAAAAGGCACTGTCATGATCTTAAGGCGACAAAAGGAAAAAAAACACATAGATAAAAATTGGAGTTGCCACCAATTAGTTAGAAGAATAATTGGAATCCTTTAAAAACCAAATACTGGCCCTTGAAACCAGAGGAAGGATTCTGGAGTCTAATTATGTATGGGGAAGGTGTTAGGAACCCCACAACTTCCATCCCTAAAGATTCTTACCCTAAATTATTTATACTTAAATTTGTTGTATTTAAATTACCCCTTTTGTTATCGCAATTTAGAGAAACATAAAGAAGCGAGAGAACCAGATTTGTCTTACAATGTAAGTGCCTACGTACCCTTAAGGGATCAAGGTCAACGTAGTTTAAATGATTTTGATTAGAATTGACTTGAGAAGGATATAAGATCCTTTACAGGGTAGAAGTAATTTTAGATGGTATGAGAGAAGAACTCTTCACATAAAATTTTAAGAAACTTGACAATATGAGAAAATGAATTTTTACATATAGCCTAACAAAATGAGAGAATAATTCTCTACATAACGTTTAACAGAGAAAGAGACAATATAGGAAAATGGATTTCCACATAAAGCTCAATAAAATGGAAGAACCACTCTCCACATAATGTTTGAAAGAAGATGAGACAATATGGAAAATGAAATTTCACGTAAAGCTCAACATTATGAGGGAACAATCCTTCACATAATGTTGAACATGTCAAAATTTAATTTTCAAAAGCTTTTGGGCTGAAATTTGTGATTTTCACAATATTTGGGTTCAAAATCCAATTTTTGAGAGTATTAGGGCCAAAAGTCAAAATTTTGAAGTATAGGGGCCAAACTCAAAATTTTGAAAGTATTGGGGTCAAAATCAAAATTTTAAAAGATATTAGGGTGAAACCAAATTTCTAAGAAGAATTAGGATGCAATTCCCAAAAATAATTTAGAGGACATTGGGCCCCCTCTTTTCACTTACAACCTTTAATTGGGCTTTTTTGAAACTTATTTTCAAAGTCAATTCCAATGAGCCTTTGGAACCCAATTTGAAAGACTAAATTAAATAGGCTTTTGAAACCCTTTTGATAAAATTTAACTTTATTAAAGTAAAATTAGGGTCATTTGGGGATCTTTAAATGAAATTTGGCCAATTGGGCCTTTAGCACTATTTTTGAAAGATAATGAATTGATTGGTCTTCTAGTCGTTAAAATAAATGGACAGGCCTTTGGAACTCAAAATAATATGGGGTTTTTTTACCTTAATTTTTAGAACATAGGACCTAACCTTGGCCTTTGGAGTCCCCCTTGACCCTAATAAATTAGGCTTTTGCGAATCCTTTCTTTTGAAGTTTCATCCCCATCTACTTCCAATAATACGCAGTACCCTAGTTACCTTAGCCTAAAACCACTAGATACAACAATAAAAATCAACAACATCAATATGAAAAATAGAAATATCAGACAACAAAATGAGAAGTTAGTCTATAAATGAAAAATACATGGACCGAAAATAAATCATTCAACCCACCATAAAATAGTATACTCATAATATTGAGGAAATGAAAACTCAAACCAGTGCACTTATGAACCATCAAAAATGGAATCATCTAAACAATGTAAATAGTACTCCATAGTTTCGGATGAAAGACATGGGGGTTTTAAACATTACGTTTCAGATCTTGCCATAAACAGAAAGAGTTAAACACCACAAATTAACCAGAGACTTAAACACTGTGTATGATCAACTTTGAGTAACGCAATCATAACCCACTAGCTACATAAACTAGGAAAAAATCTCAGCAATCCCTTTCTAAATACAACTTGCCCTGTAATCACCTATCAAACTAGATTTGCATCTTGCCTTGAACTGTCAACTTCGAATCGCAACTTGGAAAAGGGGTTTTACCTAAGTTAAGCTTTGAGCCAAAGATAAGACTTACTCTTGTCTCTGTATAAAATACTTAAACCTAGAGCCAAATCTGCCTAGTACCAAAATGACATTTCAAACCCAACATCCAAAGTGTATTTTACTAAAATTAGATTTGAGTCCCACGTTAACATCAAGATGAAGTTAGAATAAAATTCATATTTAAGTTTCCTAATTAAAATTCCTTACTAATACAAACATGAAATCGAACCAGATTGGATCAACCATCTAAGTTATATTAATTTGGCATATTGACCCAACATGGAATTAAATGAAAATCAAGCAATAATCCTAACTAAATTAGAGTGGCAAGTTAGCACAATCCTAGAGCTGAATCAAAATTAAATCACCATTCATGTTAAGACTCAGTGCGCATAAACCAGTCACAATATTTCTTTCATTACCAAAGGAATTAAAAAGGGAAAATAAAAACCTTTCTTCTTTTTTTTTGAAGATCCGTAAAACCCAACCTCGGATTCATCCTCTTTCTTGCTGCTCCAACACTCCAGCTACAATAATGATCTTTTGAAGTTGATGCCCCCTAAAAAAAATTCCCCTTCTTCTCCCTTCTATTTTCCATTTTATAGCCTCAGCCCGAGACCAAATCTCGTGGAAAATTGGGCCTCAAATGTCGAGAATCAACTAGGCATATATTGTGTCATGCATGGATGTCACAAACCGTGGGTTAAGCAAGGGAACGGGGGACCAAAAAGTACAATAAAATACCTTACTGTAGAGGCATGGGGTTGGTGCAAAGTAGAGGAGTAGAGAAGCAGGGGCGCGACGTGAAGGAAGGGAAGTGATACAGAGGCGGCTATGGCAGAAGAGTGGCTATGGTAGAGGATGCCAAAAATAGTGGGACTGAAAGGTGTAGCAGAAAGAAGACTGCCCGAATTCTAATTGGGGAAATGGCTAAGGCATAGAGAGGAAAGAGGCGTAGGGGAAAGGGAGATAGCTGCTAGAGGATGTGGAGATGCAGTAGTGTGAATCAGGGGCTTGGGGTACTAGAATGACGAGGCTATGGTTTATTTAGGTGATGGCTGAGTGTGATGGACCTGGTATGGGAATTAGGTAAGAGCATATATTAGGCTACCAAAAAACAAAAGAAAGGGGAGATGTTGGGCTTTGGTGAGCTGGGTTAGCCATTTCTTTATGTATTTTTAGTATTTTCTTTTTCTATTTTCTTTCTACTAATCTTTATATTTTGTTTCAAACGAAACTGCAACATTGTAATTAGTTTTGGCTTTATTCTTTTTATATTATTTTTTTTTGTCTTGATTTTCTCTTCTTCTTCTTTTTTTGGTTTTTTTTCATAAATAAAATAAATTTTTTGAAAAAGATAAAAATAGTTAAACAAAATTGAGTGTTTACGGCCATTATTTCTCAAATATCTTTCAAAAATGGCAGACTTGTGGTTCCTCAAACTTTGCTTTTACTCGAAGAAGGAGTGGTTGCCAGAGAAAACAAGTTCATCCTCTTTCTTCTTCCACTCCTATAACTGTTAACCTGAGTGATGAAGAACTCATTGTGGATGAAGAAGAGGAATACGAAAGACCATCCTCTTCTACCAGAAATGAGTCAGAATCCATGTCAGAGAAAGAGTTTGAAGAACTTCAGGAGGAAATGATGCATAATGTTGGGTTGTCAAGAAAACAAAAAGGTAAACATCTTATATGAGAAAGCTCTCGACACCCCCCTTTCCCTTCTCCAACCAGAAACCAACCTAAAGGTAACCCACAATCTAGAAATTCCCAAAAAATGTTCTGTGACCTAGAATACTCATTAAAATATGAAAAATACTTCTCTCAGAAACCCATAGCTAGGGGTAGGATAGTTGACTTCAATGTTCTACAACAAGATAAATGTGACGTTAGGGAATAATTTTCTTTTCAGGATTGAGACCTTTTGTTTAAAATTAATGAACCTGTTTATGATGACTTTATTTGAATGCTTTATACAAATTTGAAAGAAATTGATGATGGAATCGAATCCCTTGTTAATGGAACTTTCATCTTTCTAAATGAAACCTTTTAAAGAAGAATTTTGGGTATGAATTTTGAGGGTAACAACTGGTTTTTCAAGAAAACATAGGCTACTGATTTCAAAAAATCCTACATTAATGCTAAACATTTTTCGATTGAAAGGCATGATCTAGCGACAAGAAACTCCTTTAAGGCTATTGCACTCCCTTTCAAATTTAAGATTATAGGTCACATCATTGGTTCTACCATCCTTCTAGAACAAAGTTCTATGATACTTTGAACAAGAGAGAAGTCTTTCTTCTTTACTATCTAGTCAAGAAACTGAAAATCAACTTATCCACCTGGATCCTGAACGATATGGCTGAGAGTGCTAAAGTCATGGACCCTATAAATAGCCTCCCATATGGTATGTCGCCAAAGTCTTGAAATTCTTCATGGTTAGGTTGCACCCTATTCATAAACAAAAAAGAATCCCAGCTTATAGCTATCACATTTGGGCATATGAATTATCTGCTAGTCAATGGTTAATGGATAAGAAAAGTTTATAATGATAACCTGGAAACATCCTAGGCCACATCTTCTACTTCCACTTTACAACCACCACCACAATCTGCTGCACCTGCAACTACATAACCCCCACCACAACCTACTATCAGTACACAAACACCCCTATAGCTAACTGCACCGCCGCTTACCCTTGAGGGCCCCATTCCAGAGGTAGAGAAGGCTATCAAGGCCTTTCAAAGGATTGAGAACAAGATAGAGTATCTCACCAGTCAAGTCCAGAAACAACAAAGGAACACAATGGTCATGACACGTGCTCTAAAAAAGAAAGCAAAGGAATTAGCTGACCAAAACTGAAATTTAGGGAATGCACTTGTACAGTTCTAAATTGCCACTTAAGCTACTCTTGTTTACATTCTTCATGCTGTTACTCCCCAATTAACTCTTCCAAGCAGGGGTCGTTCCCTGAATCAACCAGTCATTACTCGTTGCTGCTTTTATTGAATGATGTTCATTAAGTTACTAAACTTTTTGATTAGCTACTGCTTTTAGACATCTATTAGGATAGTTTATAAGTTTATGTTTGAACTACTAATGCTTCTTATTTGGATATTTTTGATTGAATCATAACTATACTATCTAATGAATTATGCTTAAATGTCATGGATGGTTCATATTTTAAATGTTTAGATGGATTTATGATTAATCATAACATGCTTGTCATTGATGCCTTTGAACCACTGCATATGGCATAAAGGTGTTATGCTATACTTTGATGAACAAACTAAGATTAGGATGGATAAATCATGCTATATTGCTATGATAAATCTTCATAATTGTGATTAGCATTTTGACTAGACAATTTGTAGTAAATATACTCCCCTATTTTTATAACGTCAAAGGAGGAGAAATATGTGATGTAAATTTGTTTCATTTGCTTGTAAGAAGTATGCAGAGAAGCATACAAATGCTCATTGCCATTGCCATGAATATGCAAGTATTTAGGGGAAGTTTAAGACAAAAAACTGCAATCACTCTAAGAGAGAAAATATCAATAACATGGAGATATTCTTAAACTCATTACTTAATTTAAATCTCTGAAATACCACTTGCATGGCAATATGCTAAAATTGTGATTTTTGACCATTTGTTTGACATCAAAATATGTTCTTATGCTACACCAAATTAATTTATCATAAAATACTATGTAGCAAATGGATTAAGAAGAAAAAGAATACATAATATGCCCCAATATTATCTCATTCATTTTTTCGCATACTGTAGATGAAAAATGCCCAAGCACATGCAGGAAGTAAGTGAGGCCCAAGAAAAAATTACAAACTAGCATGGCCTAAAATCAAATCCATATTTAGCCTACTCTGCAAAATTGAAACATTAACCATCAAGTGTACACGTTGGCAAGAACTAAGAAGCCTGAGAAAGAGACTAAATAATTCAAAGAGAAAAGCACGTGATAGAGAGAAAGAAACTTCCTGGAATACATTAAATGACATGCTGATAAGTAATAAATGAAAAGATAAATTATATTGATGGAGAAGTTGAGAAGCATTTATTGAAGCAAACTTGGGATGAAGATAAAGGAAGCATGGAGTGGATGAAAAGGAACGAGGAAGATAAAAGAATGGAGAAGAAGCGATGTGTTTCAATGAGCATTAGAAGGAAACCAAATTCATATTAAAGAAGATCTTTCCTGGATCAAGAGATCCTCAATGCACGACTGCATCAGTAACTACTAACAAGACTTGAATCTTACAAACCATCAACAATCTACACAAAGCTGAGAAATATAAAGAAGGAAAGCTCAAAGAGGAAAAAGGCTATAAAGAGACATAGAAAGGAGAACCTACAGCCTACCTAAGAAAAGACTTGGAGATGTTGAAGACATAATATAAATGTTTTTTGGAACAATTTTAATTTTATTATTTTTTAAAATAACTTTTAATAATAACTACCAAAAATAATTTTTATAGAACTAAAAAACCAAAAAGTTGATTGGATGAAAATAGTTTTCATAAGTTGTTTTTCATATTTTTTAAAAAATAGGAGACAAAAACAAACCAAAACATATTAAAGTTGTTCTTTATTTTTTATTTTTTAGTCATTGTTTTAGGAAATAATTTTTAAAAAACAATTGATGAAAACATTAACCCAAACAAGTTTTTTTATTTTCATAAAACAAAAAACCAAAAAAAAAATTTAAATTCATTCCAAACAATCCCAAAAAAAGGAATATTTAGTTGTTCTTCATTCATCTAATTTTCATAATACTTTCTGAGATTTAATGTGAGAGAAAATCTGAATGTGCTGATAAGATTGTATTTGCTCTTCAGAGAGTATTTTTCTTTATCTTCAATTTGTTGAGATCGTTTGTGGTGATTGAGTGAAAATCACTTGTAAATGGAGTAATAGTGGTGAGGGGTGAACCACTGTAAAGCGTTGTGAGTGAGCGTGAGAAAACCTACTTGTTTGTGATGATCAAGGAAAACCACATATTGTTAGTGATCAGGGAAAACTATGTTATAATATGTTTTGAAGATGAGTGGAAAAATCTATTGGGAGTAAGGGGATTGGATGTGGGTTCATACAATGTGAGTTGAACTAGTATAAAACTTCTAGTGTCAATTTTCTTTTCCTATTCTTCTTATTGGTTTCAAATTTTCAATAACTTAGTTTTTCTAACTAAAATTTTGACTGAAGTACTGAAACTACTTTCATGTCATTAAAATGAATTTTAGATAAGCAAATGTTTTAAAATTCCTTTAGGCAATTGAAAGATATTTCCATCACTAAAGAAGTTTCAAGCAATCTTTTTGTTCAAAGAACTATTGCATTAAAAATCTTTTAGCTCACAATTCTCAACTATATACTTATCTTTGTTTGTGAGAAAATTTATAAATTTTAAAGCAACAATTCACCCTTCTCGATATTTTCTTCACTTCAAGAGAAAATTTAAAAGGGGCTAACAAAAGAGTGATAACAAAAGTATGGTAGCATTATCTCGTGAGATATACTGAGCTTATATAGAGTATTAGGTACGATTGAATTAATGAGTACATGCCATGTAAATGTAAAATTATTAGAAGGCCATTATTAAGCCTATGTAGTATAACCTTGGACAACATTTTGTCATGGAAGTTTTCACACCCTACCACATAGTGCCACGCAGGATACAACATCGCGCCCAATAAGCAAGTCATCCATGCAAACTTCCTAGAGAGTTCCAGAAGGCTCTAAGGTTTTTTAGGAAACTCTTATACATTTTTGTACATAGTAGAATTTTCTAAAATCCTCTAGAGTAGTATAGAGAAGTCTTGTAAATTTTAGTATGCTAGAATGTTCTGGATGCTAATTGTATATCGTTGGATCAAATTGATCTTAACCGTCCATTCTAGGGAGAATACCTTTATAAACCCCTTACCCCCTCATTTGTAATCTATCCATAAGTTCTTCAAGCTCTTGATAATAAGAGTTTTCTAGCATTCTCCAAGTTTTCTCTTGTTTACTTGCTAGCATTAGTCTCTTAGCCTATTTTAAGAGGTGTATTGGGGAAGGCTAACTTAATTAGCAGCCAAGGGAAGTGTTCTAGTTAAGTGCCGTACAGCTCCTACTCGTGAGCGAAGATTAAGGTCGTGACAGTTGATATCTAATGGTATCACTTGCCTTTTCCTATGCAAACACAAAAAATATAAAAATTTGAATAAATTAATCCTTTAAATATATTTTTTTATTGGATAATTTTGTGACTTCCAAAAATTTGGAAAATGTGAAAGAAAATAAAAGGAAACAGAAAACGTAAAGGATCCTTGAAAATGGGGTCCATCTTGAGAATAGTAAGACAGACCTTGGACCACTTATTTTATGTGTTCAGTTTGATATTTTAAGCTGTGACTGACTCAAGTACTAAAGACACTCTCCAATTCCTTTTCTTTTGTTTGTTTGCCGATTCACTCTCTTTTGCTATTCACAAGACAGGACAGTATGTAATTGACATTTTCACTTGCAAAATTTAAAATAGATTTATATATAGTGCCACGAATGAATATGCCGATGAAAAATTTTTTTTATTAAAAATATATAAATTAAGTTAATTATAAATATATAAATATATCAAAAAAATGATTCTACTTTTAACGTATCTAACATATATATATATATATATATATATATATATATATATATATTTATAATTAGTCTAACTTTTAAAAAATATAAATTAAATTTATCTAAAATTTTCTCAAAAAAATTTATTCATTTAATAGTTTAGTTTGATTCAATTTTTTTTTATTTTTAATCAACTGAATATGGTGCACTATTAAACGTAGAAATCAACCGAACTAGATTGATAAACATCTTACTAAATACAGTCTATAAAAAAAATTCAATATATAGCATAATTACATAATTACTTATAATTAACTTAATATATATACTTTTAATAAACGATATCCACCCACGAATGATTGGTAGTATGTTTTATCAACTTGTCATTCCTCGCTTAATAATGCCAACTTGCTACGTAAAATATATGTAACATAAATTTTGTTGGAAGAAACCGGCTGAATCTTTAGGCCCAGCCCATTTTGAGAATAAATGGATAGGGAATAGTCCCCGCCCAAATCCTTCCTTATAAATAAAGTGAAATATAAGGAAACAAATAACCTGCCTATGCATCTAAATTTGCTCTTCTCCCTTTTCTCCTTTGCTTGGATATAATTAATCGTGTATGGCTACACGGTTAATAAATGACAAAAAGAAAAGAGAAGAAACATGAAGAATCCATTTAGACAGGGAGATAGATTTGGGGTCATGCTTTTAATTTCTTGCGTTAGACTAATTTTTATATCTTATAATGGAAAAAAAAGGGGCTTGGTTTTCTCATTTCTAGGAGTAATATTAATTTTGTCAAGGTTTACCCAAGAAAAAAAAAGGAATAGATTCATGAGGAAATAATTAATCTATATTATTGGGGACATTTGTACGGAGGTTTCAGATTCTAAATCTTATTCAAGATGAAGTTTTTATTTATGGTAAATTACAGTTTACGTTATGTGATTTGAGATGAAATTTATTTGCTTCCCATGTATAACGTGTGTCATTCTACTTTTTGTAGTTGTTGCATCAAAAATATCCATTTTTATGTACAATAAAAGAGTCTATTTATAGCTATTGACATAATTGCAATTATATTTAACAAAAAATAAAAATGAAACGAAGTTACTTACACTTAAATATAACAATCTTAATAATTTGTATGTAATTTTAAATAAAATTGGTATAAATAACGTTATTATTCTCGTTACAAATAGGTGATTTGATGAAAAATTTGAGAAACTATTGAGAAGAGGCTACCATCGGTATAGAGGGGCTATAACCTCTAACTGAAAGGTTACTGTTATGAAATATTTAAAATATGTTGTTACTCAAAAATAATTTTTTATTTTTTATTTTATTTTAAATTTTGTATTTAAAAAAATATAATGAATTATATATATATTTTGTTCCAAAAAGCCATTGTCACATATTTAAATTTTAATTTTGTCAATTTTTTGGGATTAGATCATAAGGAGTTTGCTTGAAAAACTCATAGTTTCAATATGAATGACCTGCCTTTGACTAAAGTATAATTTTGGTTCCTTAATTTTTTATTAAGTTTTAACTTAGTCCCTTAACTTTTTTCGGTTTTATTGATGTCCTATAATTTACAAGAGGTAGTCATATTGTCTTTAAATCTAATTCCCTTAGTATTATTAAAAGAAAAAATTGATGTGGCATCTAGGTGTCAAGATTGCAAATACATGACTTTTTTCTTTGTTGAGTACCTATCTTTTTTTTCTACTTTCGTTTTGCTCTCTCTCTCTCTCTCTCTCTCTCTTTTCTCCTTCACTCTCTCCGAAGAATTGGTTTCTTCTCAAAATCAAATTCTGAGTCAATAACAAAATTCAACGAAGAAGCTCATGTTAGAAATATTGAACAATGTCTGAAAATTAGAACACTATAAAATAGATAATAAACATACTCGAACTGCTCATTGTGATCAAACTCAGAATGCTGTGAGTCTCACGGTCTAGGATCTTCCTCTCCAATCTCCAACAGTAATAGACAGCTTTCTATGGGGCAGCCAAAATGTGTTATAACACATATATTTATATTAGAAGTGGATATGGAACCTAGCCATCACACAAATAACATAACAGACCCTTCCATTACAGGCTTCTGATAGGTTTAGGGCTACACTATAACTGCCCAACCACATAGCTCAAAGTAGGTGTGCATAGCCTACAATCAAATTGATCAATTAATTATTTTTGGTTTGTTGTGCTTGTCTTTATATATATTAATATATATCGAATCATGTTATTAACCCGTTTTATAAAATCAAATAAATAGTATTTAATGGAAGCTCATAATTTTAACAATCTCCTACTTAGGCAACATAAATTTATTTAAAAACATTTTATTTCGAAAACGACTCTCGGGTTGAACGACAAAAATTTTGTCATGTGGCCACGTTTTGGAAAACTCACGTGATCCAAAAGACAACACCTAAGATCATGACTCTAGCCAATAAAGTTAAATGATATTGAATCATGGCAGTAGTTGTATCATTTGTTGACACAGGATTTTCCATGGTAAAAAATATCACTAACCATACCGCATGAGTCTCAATGTGTGGTAGTGTAGCAAGAAAACAACATCAACATGTGATTAACAATATGCTGTTTCAATGTCAGTCCTTGATTTCTCTTTAAAAAAATGCTCTTTAGAAGCAAGAGAAACCCATTGATTACAAAGAATCAGTATACTCAAGATCTAGGAATGGTGTTAATCAAGAGATCACAAAATAATGTCATTCATAAGATCAACACTGAGTCTCTACATTATTAGACATCATAATATAATCAATATATCTCAAGATCTAGAAATGGTGTCAATCAAGAGATCACAAAACAATGTCATGCATGAGACCAACACCGTGTCTCTACATCACTAAAAAAAAATTTATAATTTTCCCAAAAGGTACACATAACAACATGACAAATATGACTCAACAGGTGTACCAAATCAATTAGAGAACCAAAATATAATGTTATACATCAATGATGTCACCAATGGGGCTTATAAAGCAAAATAGCAAAAAGGAAAAATACTCCCACTAGCCAAATGTACTAAAAGAAGTAAAATAACCCATATTTTCAGTATGCCTCTGAAACACAATGGATATTTGGTTAAGGGGTCAACCATCATTAAATCTGTGTTAATGTGGTCCACACAAATAACTGATTTCTTCATAAGTTCTCTAACATGCAAGTACTTCAGCTCTAAAAATTTAGACCCCTTAGTGGATTTATTGTGTTTAGGAAAATACACTATGAAATTGTTATCACAATAAATCACTAAGGTCTAGAAATGGAATCAATGATCCGAAGTCCTATAAGAAAGTTTCCTAACCATATTGCCTAAGTAGATGCCCGAAAACAAGCAATGACCTTAGCATGCATAGTGGAGGTGATAGTAAGATCATATTTAACACTTTTCCATTATACAACTCCTTTAGCGAGTATAAAAACATACCCTGAAGTTGATTTCATGTCATCACTACATCCTAATAGATCATAGTCAGTGTATCCGGTCACCTTTAGGTTATCAGCATTTTTATAAACAAGCATAAAGCCTTTAGTCCTTTGCAAATACTACATACTTTCTTGGTAGCCACCCAATAATCAGTCCCTAGATTAGACTGGTACCTACCAAGAACTCTAACAATAAAGGAAAAATCAAGTCTAGTACAAGTTTGAGCATATTGCAAACTTCCCATTGCATTAACATATGGAATGTTTGACATGGCTTGTTTCTCAAGGTCATTTTTAGGGCACTGTTTCAAGCTAAATTTATCTCCTTTGATAACAAGAACATCTCCAGGCTTGCAATTCTGTATATTGTATCTCTCTAAAACCTTCTTGATATATGAATTTTGTGATAATCCCAACATACAATGAGATCGATCTCTGATAATCTCAATTCCTAAGATAAAGGATACCTCACCAAGGTCCTTCATATCAAAAGTCTTGAACAAAAATTACTTTGTGTCATGTATCAACCCCAAATCATTACTAGCAAGTAAAATATCATCAACATAAAGTACAAGGATAATGAATTTACTCCCACTGACTTTGAGGTATATATATTGATCAATCTTATTCTTAACAAAACCCAGAGAAGTCACTACCTTATCAAACTTTAGGTACCACAGTCTAGAAGATTGTTTCAAGCCATAAATGGATTTTCTCAGTTTGCAAACTAAATGCTCACCCCCATTGACTTCAAAGCCTTCTGGTTGTTTCATATAAACTTCTTCATATAAATCACCATTCAAAAAGGCTATATTAGCATTCATCTAGTGCATCTCCATGTCAAAATGTTCTACTAAAGCCATGATGATTCTGAACAAGTCTTTAAAGGACACAGGAGAAAAAGTCTCAATATAATTAACACCTTACCTCTGATTGAAACCCTTGGCCACAAGGCTAGCCTTGAAGCACTCAATTTTACCTTTAGAATCTCTCTTGGTTTTATAAAGCCATCTGTAACCAATTGGTTTACATTTTTCAGGAAGGTCAACAAGCTCCCACACCTCATTTTGATACATGGACTACATTTCGTCTCTCATAGCATCTATCTATAAAGCATGATGGGGACAACTCATAGATTCATCATATGTGACAGGGTCATCAAAATCCCTAAGAACATAATCATTCTCTACTACATACCCATAGAAATAATCAGAAATCGCATACATTCTTTGCCTTTTAGATATTTGAACAAGAGTTAGAATGACAGGATCGACTGGTGGTGCAATTTCAGTTTGAATAAGTTATTCGTTTGATTCATTCTGATTATGTACTTCTCTATCAACTACCATAAGTGGTGGAATCTCTACCACTGCTTGCTACTCTCTATGATCAAATTAACTACATTCCCTCTATCAGTAGTTGTGGGCAGAAGGGTCTCACATGATATAGGTAAAGAAATAAATGGCACAGGAATGGGGATAGAGATAATCTCATTCAAAATGTTATTGCCAGATACTTGTGTATACTTTGTATCAACCACATCAAGTTCTAAGAACTTCATAGTTATGGATTCTACAATTCTGATACCTCTCTTAAGATAATAGAATTTGTACCCTTTTTCATTGTCCAAATACCTCATGAAAAAACACCAAACTTTTCTAGGGTCAGTCTTTTTCTAAAAAAGGCTATAAATTCTCACTTCTGCAAGACATCCCCAAACTCTAAAATGGTTTAAACTTGGCTTTTTTCCCACCCAAAGTGCATAAATGTTTTAGGAACTCTATTAAGGCTGTACAAGGCAGTTTTAATAGCCTCACCCTAAATATATTATAGGAAGTTAGATTTACTCATCATGCTCCTCATCATATCCTTTAAGTTGCAATTACGCCTTTTAGCTACATCATTTTACTCAGGAGTACTAGGCAAGGTATATTACGGAACTATTCCAGTCTTATAAAAATATAGCAAATTGACCCATGCGCAACTCAGTAACATCATGTTTTCCATAATATTCACCCCCACAGTTAGATCTCACAACCTTAAAATCTTTTCCCAGCTGTTTTTCAACTTCAATTTTAAATTTTAAATTTTTTAAGAGCTTCAGATTTTTCTTTTATGAGATAAAGATAGCCATAGTGAGAGAAGTCATCAATGAAAGTAAAATATTTTTTACCATATATTATAGCGAAATATGGCCCACTAATGTCAGTGTGTATTATCTCTAGGAGATTTCAGTTATGAGTGGCACCTTTTCTCTTGGTTTTAGTCAATTAACCCTATATGTAATCTATACAAGTAGACATGTCTCCAAAATCAAGAGAATGTAAAATATCATCACTTATTAATCTATCAATCCTTTCCTTAGAGATATGTCTCAATCTTTTATGCCATAACATAGATGATTTTTCTTTAATCCTATACCTCTTTCATCCATAATTTTCAACAGCAAAGACATATGGATTATCAGGCATTAAGCACATTATAAATAATCTATTATAATGGAAGAAGCAATAAATTTGGAATTAAAATTAAATCAACTTTATTATCACCAAAAATGAAAGAGTGTCCAAGTTTCATCAAACGAGTTTGCGAAATCAAACTCCTTCTAAAAGGAGGAACATAGAAAACATTCTCCAAAACAAGTTCAAGAGAAGTATCTAAAAGAAGTCTAACAACTCTACAAATTCTACTAGAACTTCAACATCATTCCCAACTTTAAGTTTAGACTCTCTTTCACTTGGTTTCCTTTAGCTAATGAACCCCTACAAAGTCATAACAACATGGTTTGTAGCAGCACTATCAAGCCACCAAGAATCTATAGGGACATTAACTAAATGAGATTCACAAGTTACTAAGGCTAGAGAATTTTCTCCTTGTTTCTTTTTCTTTTCTAAATAAGATGTAAACTTGTGACACTCAGATTGCTTATGCCATTTCTTCCTACAAAGCTAACACACTGTCTCTTTCTTAATAGTAGCTTTTAGACCTCCTACAACATGGTTCTGCCTATAATTGCTATCTTGCCCTTTGGCATCCTGAGGCTTCTAAGGTGCATGATGATACTTAGCCTTTTTCTTTCCCTTATATGGGTTTTTTCAAGATTTATTCGCAAGAGTTAGCTTGGATTGGACAAGGAAAACACTCTCACTCTTTTCGTTCTTAAGTTTCTCCTCCTCAGCAACACACTTAGAAATAAGCACATTCATATTCCAAGATTCCAAGTGTTATAAGCTATTTTGATTTGAGAAAAGGTTGTGGGAAGAGAGTTCAATATATAAGGCATAAGAAAAATATCAGGTTAGTTAATTTTCAAGTCTTTCAGTTTAGACTAGTAATGGACCATTTTAAGGATATATTCCCTGACACCACCAATACGATCATAGGTCATAGACGTCAGTTCTTTCGTGAGGAATCTTGACTCAGCATTGTCAAACACAAGTATATATCACCTATAGACTTAAAAAATTCCTTAGCATTATTAGACTCTAGAAATCCACTCAACAAATGTTCTAAAATTGACTTTTTAATGGCAATGAAGCTAAGCCTATTTAACCTCTCCCATTTGGCATGTAAATCTCTCTGTTCAACTGAACTTTCAGCAGTAAGCCTCCTCCTTACATAAGGCCAAATCTATATCAGTAATCCTTAGTGCAAATTCAATGTCTTGCTTCCATCCCTTGAAGTTTGCAAAAATCCATGAAATCCAAGTTAATAAAGATGTACTTTTGCAAGAAATCAAAACTTCTCAACTTTAAAATATTGCACAAAAAATAACCAATTTTATACCATTATGCTTGTTTAATTCAAAAATTAACGGATGGGTTTTGTTCATTTGGGTCATAGAAAGAATATACATGAAACCCAACTGAAAAACTACAACCATTGAGAGTGAATCAAATTCAAAAATTTCCCCTTCTATAATGGAACTCGATTTAAAAAAAAAAAGAATTATAACCACACAGATCCCAAAAGCTAGAATTATATACATCAATGAATTCGATTTGATCTCCATTACAAAAGCCCTAGTGAATCAAAACTCAATTTGAAGATATGCTCTCAATTAAATATATGAAATTTCATATTAGTTAGGACTAGATGTTGAAAAATTAAAAGCATACAAAAACATAAAATTAGGACTAAATGTTGAAAAATTAAAAGCATACAAAAACACAAAATTAGGTCCTAAAATCATACATTACATGGCTCTTATACCACATATTAGAAATATTCAACAATGTATGATAATTAGAACACCATAAAATAGATAATAAACATACCTGAATTGTTGATTGTGATCAAACTCAGAATGATGTGAATCTCACGGTTTAGGATCTTCCCCTCCTATCTCCAATAGTCACCTATGTCCAATAGCAATAGACGACTTTGAATGGAATAGCCAAAATGTGTTATAACACATATATTTATATTAAGAGTAGAGAAGGGACCTAACCATCACACAAATAACCTAACAAGTTCTCCCATTAGGGCTTCTGATAGGTTTAGGCTTACGCTATAACCGCCTAACCACATAGCCTAAAGTAGGTGTGCACAGTCCACAATCAAATTGATCACTTAATTATTTTGGGTCTGTTGTAGTTGTCTTTATATATATTGGATCATGTTATCAACCCGTTTTATAAAATCAAATAAATAGTATTTAATGGAAGACCATAATTCTAACAGCTTAAGCCACAAACCAAACATAAGATATTGATAAATTATTAGCAGCAGCATAAGGTGAGAGACTTTTATTTTTCTTAAAGTTCATTAGGCTAAATAAAATTCAAATAGAAAATTCAGTTCAATTGCCAATGACTCAATTTGCTTCTAAAATCCAAAATGTTCATCTCATAAGATGAAATTCCAAGTACATGAATATTTCAAAAGAAAAAACCCACGAAAAGAGAGAGACTAAGGAGATGAATTAGAAACAATGTAGCAATGGATATTTTTTATCATTGATTATCACTCCTCCTTTACTTTGCTTTCATCCTTTTTGTCTTATTCTAAATCATTTCCACAATACAACATGATAATTAATAAATAGAAGGAACAAAAGAGAGAGACACATGTTGGGAATTAGTCAAAAGACTCAAAACAGAACTAAAATACCAACTCCTAACAATACAAAACATAACAAATCACTATTAATGACAAAGAATTCAAGCTCATCTCAGTTAAGCATTGGGTGGCACAGATTAGAGGTTAACGTTGTGATTTTGACCTTCAATATAACATAGCATTAATGGTGGTTTTGGGCAAGGGTTCTTTGCAAATTTTGCTTCCTTAAGCTAAAAACCAAGGGACCACAACAAAAGCAATTGTTCTATCTAAATTTCTCCCTAACGAAAGTTGCAATCAGAGGAGTGGAAGACCCAAATCCCCTATCTACTTTGTCTATGTGTCTCAAGACAGAGAAACCTGAGGGTGAGAGTAGTATTTTTGGTGGTTAGGCGATGATGATGGTGTGGTGGTGTGCAATGGCATTCTCTCTGAGTAGGTCTGCACGTGGGTGATAGACCTAAAATATTGTAAGGAGATGAGAGATGAAAAATGTGTTTATGTGTTGTATTACTTCTAACTTAGAACTGAGTATTTACAGGAGCAAAGAAAATAAAGTCACTAAAGGACAAAGAGCATTGGTCAAAGTAAAAACAACAAGCTTTAGTAATAAACAATGGTTTACAAAGAAATTAACAAAGACTATTTAGCCTAAGAGGGCGTTAGGTGACTAAGAGCCTGTAAAGGGCTACAGAAGTCATTTCCATAAAGGTATAAATCTCTAGAAATATACAGCTTAACAACTGGTCTCCATCACCCCTTTCAAGTTAGAGCATGCAAATTTGCCATGCTCAACTTGGCAACAAGTAAATCAAACCTCTCCCTACCCAAAACTTTGGTGAAAAAGTCAAAACTTGTATGGCAGCTCAAATCTTGGTTGAGGAAATTTCATGGGATTAACACATTCATGAACAACATGGCAGTCCATTTCTATGCGTTTTGTTCATTCGTGGAACATTGGGTTGATGTTAGAGCCTAGTTGAGTTGCGTCCAAATTTAAAAGTAACCATATAAGCTAAAGAATCTCACTGGTAGTGGCTGCCATGGCTCTATATTCTGCTTTAGTTTATGACTGAGCAATAACATATTTCTTCTTTATCTTTCATGAAACTGGTAACCCTCCCATCATGATGAATAGCTTGTGTAATATAAGGACATCCACCCCAATTAGTATCACAATATGCTTGAATGTCATATCCCAGTAGCAGGTAACAAAATTCCTTGTTCGGGTGCAAGCTTTAAATATATAAGGACACGAATGGTGACACCTATATGTATTTATCGTGGCAACCTTACAAATTGGCTTAAAACATTGACATCATAGTTTATATCAGGTATAGTGACAATCAAGTATAGTAAATGACTAATCAATCATCGATATTGTGAAGCATCACTCGTGAGGCTGTCAGTATCAGCATATCACCGATGGTTCTACTCCATAGGAAAGGTGCAGGGTTTGTAGGCTTTCATCCCATATTCTCTTAGGATGTCAAGGGCATACTTGCATTGACTAAGCACTAGCCCATTATTCGATATATTTACTTCTATGCCTAAAAAAATACTCAAGGGGACCAAAATTTTTTATGGTAAATTTAGGTATTCAAGTAGTTCTTGACGTCCTGGATTTTATGAGTAACATTTCCTACAATAATAACATCATCAACATATATTAATGTGTGGTACCAGTTGCAGGAAACTTGGCAAAGGCTATAAAGGGATTTTTGTAATTTGCATACCTCTGTCTCCTCTGGCTTTGCTTAGCATTATGGAATCTGCATGTAGACCTCTTCATCCAGGTCACCATATAAGAAGGCATTATTCACATCTAATTGGTAAGCAGCAAAAAATGCAACCAATTTGGAGCTAGTGTATTTGATTTAATAATGATACCTAAAGATGAAATTAGAAAATA
>JASKGM010000005.1:2476150-2496930 GCA_034509205.1 Ceratonia siliqua | reverse complement strand
TATATATATATTTGTTATATATATTTAACAATTGAGTCATGCATTTTCTTTTTTCCTTTTTTTTATCTCTTCTTATTTTTCTCTCATCATAGATTTTTAACAATACTTATATATATGATTAATATTGAATCAATTACTACTACTAAACATGAATGAGAAACAATATACGCATAATATAATGCACCCCAAAGTTTTGATAAACTCTTTATTCACTCTTTTGTATAATATAAATTGTTTATTAATTTCCTGCTTATTTGAACTTTTACCAAATCATCAAATCATTCTTTACTCTTTTGTATTGTATAATTATGCTTATTATTTTACAAAATTATTAAAGAAATAGAAGAAACAAATCACCATTTTTCAAAAACTGAAACCTTGGTTAAGATTAATTATGTTAGATCCAAAATGTAATATGAACAACTATGCAAGAATTTATTTTATAAAAACAAAAGAGATAATTTTATTCATGTATATTCAAAAAAATTTATATTTCAACTACTATTTTATAAGATGTACCTTTTTTGGTATCATTTTTAAAATTTTAGTGTCATTTCTGTTTAAGGCTGAGCTATCATTGAGCTTCAACTCAATTTAAATTCGGGCGAGCCCGACACATCCCGAATCTGACCTCCAACCCGACAAGCCGGAGTAGCTTGTTTTATACCTCTAGGTTGTGCATAAACAAATGGCATAAGTATCAATTAGGGATGAGCATATGATATATTAAAATCAGTCAAATATTTTGATTCATTAATTAGTAAATTTTATCAATTTTTAGTGTTATCAATTATTTTTTTCAATAGATAGTATTTTACCATTAAGGAAGAGCTGGAGTTTCAACCTTGACGTTAAAGTCAAATAACACTTGCTAAGAAGAAATGTATCACTTGAGATAATATTCTTAGAGATCAATTTTTATTATTCGGTCTTTTATTATTTAACCAACTTTTATAATTGATGAAATTTGTTCTTTAGGAATTTCTTTACATTGACGAGTATTCATCATGACAAATTCATTATGTGAATCATTTTATATACTAGTGCTTCATATAATATTGATTCACTATCAAAAATATCTTCTCCAAAACATTTTCAATTTATTTATTTCTAAGAACTTAATCATTTTTTTTTAACATGATTTTCTTTCTAGTTTTTAAGGACAATATGAGTAGCTATATGACTTTCTTGCTTGACCTGTGATGCAATTGAGGAATTCATCCCACACATCCTAGTTTCTTGCCCTTTGGCGAGGTCTGTATAGTGTTCCTCCCTTATGCAACAACTGCGTGTAACGATCTTGCTCCATGACTTCTTTAAAAATTGGTGGATCAATCTCTACTATCAGTTGACACAAACTTACTGGAGTTCTGAGCTTCTCCCACTTGCAGCACATATACTACAACATCTTTTGAAATAGTGGAATGAAGCAGACTAGCAGTGTTCAACCAAGCGAGCTACTCCGGCCAGCATCCGGCAACGTGCCCTCTCTTTAGCTGAAGATCAGTTCTCTATCAATTTTTTTTGTAAAATCTTATTATATTTATTATTACATAATTCATTATAAGGAGGAACATATTCACTTAACCAATAATTTTTACTACATTCAGTTAATGATAATAATTTTGAGAAAATTCAGCGTTTTGCTTTTTAAGATTATGCAAATAAAAGTTTTTGAAATGTGGTTAAAGAATCTCGTTATATAATAAAAACTACATTAAATCACAAATTAAGGAAAACTTAATTTTCTACGATCATGAAAAATCTGATCATGGGACTACCCCGGAATAGTAAGAATCTATAACAATTATCAAATATGACAAAACTCTAAAATTATGATCTATAGGTAGAGAAGTACTAATTTTGGATGAAACAAAAGAATTTTTTTATTATAAAATATAAAAGTCATTCAAAAGTAACTGACCAAAGACACTTAAAACAATTATAAAAATATCATAGGTAATAATAAAAAATTAACATCTAATAATTTCTCATTGAACTAAAACTCGAACATAAGCTCTATTGGTCCTATAAATTGTTGGATGAAAATCTTTCACTATCATTATTGGTGTTGCCAAAAGATAAATGTATCATATCTAACAGTTTTCATAATAACATAAGATTCTTGAACCATAAAAAATAACGATTAGGAAAATTTTAATTAAAATAAAAACAAACTCCAACTAAAATTGTAAGATTAAAAATCTTTTCAATTTATCAAAAAAGACAAAATGAAAGATAAAAAATATTTCAAATATATCACGATATTGAAAAATTGTCATTAGATTTTCCTGACATATTCAAAGAATTTATTATATAAAAAAGAAAAAGAAAGGGAGAGTCTGCTACCAAGTATATGAAAGAATGAGAGAGAGAAAAAAATCCTAAAGCAAAAAAATTGTTAAGAGTATAATCATATGATAATGATTCGATATGCATTTGAATTATTAAATTAAAATTCATGTTATTATGGAGAAAAAATAACTTAAGAATTCTATAATCCATTCTATCCATTTGGTTACTCTTATTTTAATTTTCTCATAGCTTTCCTTTTAAATCTTATGCATGTCTCTCTGCGATGTTGCTAGTCTCCATTTATAATTCTTTTATCTATATTAATATGATCCAAATACAATACAATTTAAACTGCTTTGATACAAATAAAAACTGGTAAGAACCAACAAATCCGATAAAGACTTGCGACCCAGATTTTAAAGTCCGGCCAAATCATTATTCAATGTAACATCTTGCTATAATTTTAGACTCTTAGATTATTTTATATTTTCTTTAATAAAGCTCAATAAAATTCAATAACATTTATTATAAAATTAAATTTTTAAAAATTGAATCAATCATTGAATCAATAAAAATAAAAATTTATAATTTACTTATTTGATCATAGTCCAACCACAATCAAATCAATAATAAAAATATTTTTTTAAATTTTTTATATTATATAATACTATATATTAATAATTTAATATAACAAAATTAATAACTTAAAATTAAATAATTAAATAATACATATTAATATATATATATATATATTATAATTAAATTATTTAAATATATATAAAATAAGTTTAAAATGATAAAAAAACATTATATTTATTTATATTAAAAATACTCAAAATAATATTATTTTTAAGCCAAAAATTCACAAAAACGATATCGAAACAATGTTGTTTAAATAAAAATAAATAAAAACAGGCTCACTGGTTTTTGGCTGGTTTTAATTAGTTGACAAGTTTTCTAACCCATTTTTTCTTTGTCAGTCTTTAGGGTCAACACGGAATCTTCATTTTTTCAATCCAACCAATTGATCTGTCTAGTTTTCATTAAATGGATAAAATATTAAAAAATTTCAAATTTAAGTTCAAAAGTAATTATTTTTGTATTTCTTACAAAAATTAATTAAAATATATTTATACAATTATGATCTTATCAAATTTAATCATTGGTCCAATCAATTAAATCAGTGAACCCGCTTGACCAAAAAGAAAATAAACCAATTAAACCGTGATTCAATGGTCTTTTCACTTTAAGTTTAATATCTGGACTGAATTTTAAATTTTCTAATAATTCGGAATGATAAATTGATCAACATGAATTTGCCTTCAATATCTAGTCTTGTTCAGATTAATTGGACCTCGTTAGTATAACTTTTACTGTAAGGAGCTATATCTTCTTAAATTCAGATTAATTTTAGTTGTATAACATTGTTATGCAAGATGAGAAGATAAATCTGTTATTTAATAATGTATTTATGATTTGAGTCTCATAGATTTATAACAAATAATTTAATTAAATTTTAAATAAACTCATTTGAGTCTCAAACTATATTATCACATATCCTAATAGGGAGTTACTTCCCGCCTCAAAAAATAGGGCAGTATGGGGAGTTTGAAATTTTTTTTAAAAAAATTATTTAATTATTTTTTAATAATTATAAATTAATTATAAATTAAAAAAAATTAAAAAACAATAAAAAAATTAAAAAGAATCATACATTAAAAAAATTAAAAATTTTGAAGAAAAAGTAAAAAAATGTTAAAAAAATATCAAAACATCTCAAAAATACTATAAATAAAAAATAACAAAATTTGATAAAAAAATAAAAAAAATTGATGAAAAAAACAAAAAGAGAACCGTATGATAGTCTCCCCTATCTTAATATAAGTTATGGTACTTTATATTCGTTTGGGTGACTGCGTTACAACATCATTTTTGTTGTTATAATAATATAACACATTCTTTTATCTTTTAATTTTTTTTTTTAGTATTATTTACTCACTGTCTATTTCTGATTTTTTTTAAAATATTTTTAAATATTTTTGAATATTTTATACTTCTTGTACATTGAACAATTTTTTTAGAATTTTGTTTTTCTTAAGTAAAAGATTCCATACAAAATTTCAAAAAAAAATTCAAAATTTTTTTTAAAATATCATAAATAAAAAATGATCAAATAATACCCAAAAATAAAAAAATATATATATATGAATGATGAGAGAGTGTACCGCATTGTTACAACACCAAAATCGTGCTGTAACAACCATTCATTTGAGTATCATTAAAATTCCCTTTTTTAATTGTCTATAAATAGATTTATAGTAACTTAGAATATGACCCTTAATTATAAATATTGAATTTGGGTTTACTTAAGTACTTTATTATTTTTCTTATTCTTTTCCTTCGAGTCCTGCAGCAAGTGTGAAACGACAGGATTTCTACACAGCAAAAATTCTTCCTGTTACAATAGACAGCACAAACCAAGGACTTGAAAGTTTCTGAAACACAAAGCACCCCTGGTTAGTTCAACTTATTCCTCAATTATGGTACATCTTTCCTGGGCATGTCCTCCCAGTGGAATCCAATACACCAACATAGTTAAGATAAATCTGAAATGAACAATCTATTGAGGATTTGGAGGACGGCTGTTAGCAGCAGCAACACGAGATCCCCATTCCAGCAACTCCTTGCTGGTGTCATCCTTGTGTACAAAAACTTCTATAAAACATAGTGAATCTTTCTGTGGCCCTGTAGCTGTTGCAATTGCTTCTACCAAGTCATCCTCTGTACGCACCTACACTCACAGAAATACATCCATCCATCAGTGCCATTTCAGTACCATGATCAAACAATTTATAGAAGAAAATTCTGAGGCATTCAGAGATCAGAACAAGATTGTCAAAGTAGTGAGTTTTTTTTTCCCTTTCTTGGTTCATTTGGACCAAAAAAGTCCATAATGAATGCATGAATTTGCAGTTTCAAAATCAGCATCCAGCTGAAATGGGGTTTTAAATGGGTCTTGCTTTACCAATGCAAGCTTGTATATTAACTAAAAGTATAAAGCTTTTGGTAGGATCAAACCAGCAAGGCAAGCAAACAAAACAGAGGTTCTCTTGAGTCTTATCCTTTCAATAGAGCATGAATTTCTTCACTATCAACTTATTAGAGCCCAGAAATGTAAAATATTAAGGACTATTCATCATAATCAGCACCATAAGTTGAATTAAGGAAAGTAGATCAGTAATTACATAATAAGGCAGAAGCAGATAAGAGCAGAGACATTCGTGTACGGGCACATGTGTAATGCGTCATTATTAGGCACAGACTCATCAAATAATATCAATCAATTCAAACTTTTCAATTTTTTGAATTTGTGGGAATATAGTTTTGATTTATTTATTATTATTTGTTGGTATGTGCCTAAAACATCACTCTTAGTCATGTGTCAAGAAAATTTTAACGAGAATAAACACTAAATATACAGAAATGGGTAGCCAAAGAAACCTTCTCTTCTATGATAAATAAATAGAAACCTCAATATCATCTGTAGTTCTACTGCAATACAAGGTTCAACAAAATGTGACTTAATTGAAAATTAGCTCAAATTATGATGCATACACCTTTTACCCAATTATAAGGTGATAACACAAGATGAATTATTCTATTTATGCTAACCTTAGCAGTCCAGCATTTGCCTTCTCCATTATGGATGGCATCCACAATGCCAGTGTAGTCCCAGTTCTTGATCACATTGTATGGACCATCATGAATCTCAACTTCAATTGTATAACCTCCATTATTAATGAGGAATATGATGGTCCTCTGTCCACAGCGGATCATTGTTGAAACATCCTGTGCTGTCACCTATATAAGGGAAACCATAAGTCACTATGCTTAATCCAGCAGAAAATAAATTATTGAACGGGTTTACTAGCTGTTGATGCTTATCATGAGTCACAGACAATAATGGTTTACATTGATTAGGAAATAGAAGTAACTATGACCTCATTTCAAAAGAAGTTACTTTCAATCCTTGTAATTTATTATTCAACCAATTGCATAACAACGTAACCAACTCAATCGACAAAAAAGGGGTGTCATGTAGCTAAACGAATACTTTCTTTCTTGATACTGCAACCCCACCCAGCAAAAAAAAAAAAAAAAAGAAAAGTGAAGATCCCTAATTTCATAATCTATTAACATTCCATGAAATAACATGTACGACCATTATTATAGCAATACTTTCCATTTTGCACATATGCTTTCACACACTAGCCAACAAATAAATATGTAAATAGAAGGCTTCTATGCTCATAATCTTGCTAACCTGAAAACTCCCGTCGCCAATGCAAGCAATCACACGCTTATCTTTTGCAGCCTGTGCATATCCAAGAGTAGCACCTACTGACCAACCAATAGATCCATATTGCATCTGGAATTCATAACTGAAAGATGGAATTCATAATTGATAATGTTAATTCATACAACATAAAGGGCAAATGCCATATAGCCGTAAGCAGTGTATTGCTCGACATAGGGATAGTATATGACTTACCCACAATTATCAGGGAGACGAAGCTTCTGACAGTTGAACCATGAGTCTCCAGTTTCAGCTATTATGGCAGTATCTCCACTTAGCAGGTCCTGTTGTTCATTAAATAATTACTGAACTTCAGCCAAAAGCTCACTGAAATAAATAAATGTAACGGAAACCAAACAAATAACAAAGTACATTTAGGAACTGGTTAAAGCAATTTACAACAGAGTCTGAATTACTAAGCATGATATAGGATGATTTAGTTTGCTTCCCTGTTTATGTGCAATGTTTTACGCGATTACTAAAATCCCAATTAACATATGCATACACAAACCATGAAGCCACCTATAAGGGACACTCTGTTACATGATTCATGAGGATGAATCTGATGAAGGGATCATCTGGTTACTTCTATGATACATCAAACAAAAAAATGGCCTAAAAGCTTAAGATGTGAAGTTTTATAATTAAAATAATTTTCATAAATCTAGCACACCCCATGTGAAGTCCTCTCGGCTTGAATCCTAGATAGAGAACATACTCACAAGGTAACAATGTTAGAACTCCAACCCACTCAGTCAACCATACTCTAATACCATGTTAAAGAGGCACTAGATATCTTGTTATCTTAATTGCACCAATCATTCTTCAATAAAGCAGTTAACAGGCCCTGAAGTTTTGATCCTCCAAGAAAGTACTTAGTGTTCTTTTACACTTGTTCAGCCATCAATAGATTGATACATAATATAGTAGAACACAAACAGATTTCTATAGCCTTCAGCAACATACCTGTATGTGCTTAAATAGAACGTTAACTCTAAGAGGTTCATCCTTCTCTCGCTTCAAAGGAATGCCTGGGGGAACATAGATACGCCGGTAATTCTCCACAGCAGTGCTGTTTTTCTTAAGCTTCTTAGACAATGCAGTTAAGAAATCATCCATGAAAACCCAGCCAAAGGAAGGACCATTTCCAATGGTTACCCTATTAGGCTGCACTATAACTGCTTTCTCCTTCTTTATCAATAATGAGTATCCCACAGAGCTGTAGTCATTGAAGATGGGGCCAACAAAAATATAGGCATCAGCAGACTCCACTATCTCCCCACAAAAGCTAGTACTGACAGCACCCCAATATGTCCCAATGAAGTGTGGATGATGCTCTGGCACAAGCCCCTTCCCTGATGGCATAACAGCTACTGGATACCCACTGGCTTCTGCAAACTCTATAAAGGCCTTTTTCGCTTTTGTTACCCTTAGTTTTGGCCCACCTACAATGACTGGCTTCACAGCTTTGTTCAGAAAAGCAGCTGTTGCTTCCACTGCTGCTTCTAATCCTAATTTATTGCTCACCCTGCATAAAAGATTCTAATATGATGCTAAATGTGTATACACGTGCAAACAGGAAATATTGGGGAAAAGGAAAAGGAAAAACATTCTCAACCATCTAGCCTATCTCTATTTTCTATTTGTATTTAAATAAAGCATTAGCATACAATATGAGTTATACATGCATTGAGATTGGTGATTAATTATATAAATATGATTTAATAATAATTGTGGATTTAACGTAAAAGTTACAACATACAGTATTAGAAGGATTGGATCTTAATATGAAACCAAGGGAATCTTTGAATCAATAATTAACAACACAAAAATAAAATAAAATGGAGCACCACATGTGTGTTACATGAATTAAAAAGAAAACTGATGATTTGATGTGATTCAAAAGCAGGTGAAGTATAGACTACATACATTACACGCAAACCTCAAGAGCCAAGATATATATACATACATGATACATAGATACACTTTTATGCATAATTGATACATACATACGTAAGTGTTTTTCAGAGTGTACACACACACGGTAGACTTATAGAGCCAGAAACACCAGAGTCCACATGACACAGGTTAAGGATTTTACATCAATATCATACTCTTCTTTTTTGTTTTTTGTTTTTTGACAAAATATCATACTCTTCTGAAAAAAGTGGGTGCAAAATTCTAAGTAAATCCATGGAGAAATGTTAAAGGGTAGAACCTAAGAACACATGACATGACAGCCACTGAGCAGTGACTACTCATACTCAAGACAAATCACATCTTTAATGTAATGTGGGAATAAGCTATAAAAAAACAGTGGATGATCAACAATAGACGTCATACCTTGGTGCCAGAAAAAATGGAACAGGGTCTCTGGCAAAAGTTGGATGCGGAATTCCAGGCAGATTACAACTTATGCTGATAAAAACAGGCTTGCTTTCCTTCAAAGCAGTAGATATTGCTGTATCAATAAGCTCATGTGCATCATCCAAGTTATTCACCACTGCCTGATACATCATCAAGAGAATCGCCAAATCAAGATCAAGCTTCATAATCAGTATCAGTAAATTATGACTGAAAAATCCCAACTCACCTGAGAACATGTGATTGTCTGAAAGCACCGAAGCTCTTGGCTGAAATCGGGCAACCCAATTGTGTGATGGAGGATCCGGTTCGTCCCAAAATCATTCGAATTAGGTCCCCCAACTATGCAAATCACTGGCAGGTTCTCACTGTAAGCTCCGGCAATGGCGTTGAGAACGCTGAGCCCACCGACAGTGAAGGTAACCACACACGCTCCGACGCCCTTGGCACGTGCGTAACCGTCTGCTGCATAGCCGGCATTGAGCTCGTTGCAGCATCCGATCAAGTTGAGCTCTGGCTCGCCGATCAGATGGTCCAGAAGGGTCAAATTGAAGTCACCGGGAACAGAGAAGACATCTCTAACGCCAATCTCAACGAGCCGCCGAGCCAGGTGGCGGCCCAGTGTGCCACTGGAGACGGAAGGGCGCACTGGCGCTGGTGCCGGCGCTGAGGTGGGATGAACCACTGAACCAACTTGAGTCCCAGCTTCCATGTAAAGATTTGGTAATGGAAATTCTGAAGGTGTTGAAGTTATAAGAGTAGACCACTCTTTCTGGGTTTTTGAAGGATTTTGAGACGATATATAAAGGCTGTGACTTGTAGGAAAATGAGTACTTGGCAGAGAGAGGTTGACATCAGAAACTATGGGCAGGAATAATTGAATATAATGAAATCTTGGAACAGGGGAAAAGAAACAGTGGGAGGGAAAAGTATAAAGTGGGACCACTTCTCGACCAACAGCCACCAAGTTTCTTCCTCCCCAGAATAGTTTATGCAGTGTCGAGGTTCAGTGGACTATTCCTTTTTGAAAATAGGTTGGCTTTTGGAGTGGTTTTGGTTTTCCTGCTGCTGGGTTTTAATTTTTAATCTTCTTAGAGGATTGGGGCTAGATAAAATACATTCGGTTATGTTATTAAAATGATGATCCTTTATTAATTTTTAAATAATTATAATAGATAATTTATTTTATTTATATATAAATATAATTAAATTTTAATATAAAAATAAAAATATTTTATAATTATTTAAAAATAAATAAATAATTATAATCCTTTCCGGCGTAATCGAATCCAAATACAAATCCAATGGGTATGAGAAGGTAATCTAGAAAATCTTGGACATGTGCTGCTTGAATAAGAAATTCAACATTTTATAAATTTTAAAAAAATTTCCATTTTAATAAAGGGAAAGATCGAGACAATTGAGAGAATAGAGGTGAATGTATCGCCTGCCTGATTGCAGGTTTCTTAACACCAACCGTTTCTAGTTGTTAGCGCCTTTGTTTTATTGACAAATTCCAACTTAATTATTCTCTTTGGGACAGACTTTTCTTGATGGGAGGGGCTAGCCCCTCCCCTTTTTTTTTTTATTTGTTATGTTTTTTTAATTTTTTTAAAAAATTTTTTAAGATATTTTTAAATTTTTTTTTGAATTTTTTATATTCTTTTTATTATTTATCTATAATTTTTTTATTATTTATTTGTAACTTAAAAAATTTTAAAAACAAATACAAAAATATTTCAAAAAATTTTAATAAAAATACATCATATAATTAATTAATTTTATAAAATAAAATATTTTTAAAAAAATTTTAAATTGTGATTATAGGAGTACTTCTCTTTTTTTATAGATATAAAAAACATATTTAAGATATTTATATATTTATTTTATTTTTTATACATCAAATTTATATAAAAATTTATTATCTTCGACTTTTCCAAAGAAGAGTGTCACTTATAGAGTTTGGAGCTTGTTAGGGCGATAAGACAAACTGATCTGGCTGTGGATCTTGGGTGAAACCACAATTATTATATTTGTATACTAATTTTTTTACATTATCTTTATACTTTCTCTTATATTTATTATTTTATTATTATTTATAATTTATTATTATTATTTTATATTAAATAAATAATTATAAATAAAAAATATAAATAATCTAAGTTTTTAAGGTGTATAATAATCAATTTCTAAACTTTCATTGGGCATGTAGTCATTTTTTTAGAGTGGCTGCGTTTTAATATTACGGATGCCAAATCACATGGATTGCGGTAGGGAAAGAAGGAAAACTTGCATTAAAAAATATAAAGAATTGTAGATGGCAATAATTTTTTCTCCAAGTAGTCAACAACGATGGCATATATATCTTTTAATTATGAATAGTATATGATATATTAATAAATTACATTGTAACGCTTGCATATAGTATGTACACAGGATGTTTCATTTATTTTTTTACTAACTATTAATATAATATGGAAAGAATAATTTAGAAAAATATTGACCCGCATTATAACATGCTATCCAACATAATAAAATTTCTAATATCAAAAAGAAATCAAACAAACTATCATATACTAAATAACATAAAAAGCAGTTCAATATAATTATTAAATAATTTTTTATTAAAATATTAAAAATTTTTATTAAAATTTTTAATTTATATTATAACTTAAATAATTTATGTTATGTCATTATCGAAATTTATGTAATTTGTATATTAAAGATTTGATATAATTTAATGATAATTAAATATAATTATTAAATAATTTTATAAAATTATTAATTATATAAACTAAAAAAATAAAAATTTATATAAAATATGAGGCCCATGGACCATGAGTTTCTAAGGGCTAGGAGAGTTTTTACTTTTTAAGCCCTTATTAAATCTGCTCAGTCCATATTTTGAAAGAATTAAATGATCAGAGTTGAGTTAGGCCGAGTTGGCCCATTTTAATAAAGATATCATAGTAAATTTTTTAAGTATTTACATTCAAAGTCAAACAAAAAAAAAACACAAAAACATAAAACACTTTTATAACAAATTGCAAGTTTGTGGTTCCACTCCAATATTTGTAGCAAGTTTGTGGTTTTACAATCTTGCACTATTTTTTGGTTTTGATACAAAATAATTTTGAAAAATGTGGGACTAAAAGTGTACTATTAAGCCTAATTAAAATTATTAAATTTAATATTTAATTAAATAATAAAATAAAATATAACTAAATTATTATAATTAAGTGTTAATGTGTTATAATTAATATATTAAGAAAAACATGATAATAACAAGTAAATATGTAGGTAAAAAATATATAAATTCTCCTAAATAAAATATTAATCACATATATAGATAAAATGTGTTTTACAATTTAAGTGGTATTGAAATTTATATATTTGAAGACGTAATTGGAAGCCAAAGCGGAAGTTTATGTTGATAGTGAAAAATTAAAATCACCGCCATTGGAGACCCAAGTTGTTCACTACAAGAAAATCTCAATTTATAGGTGAAATTTAGAGGCGAAATTTGTTTTCTCTCTAAATTTTGTAATTCCACTTCTATTTTTGTCTGAAAATTTTATTATTTTGAGTTTCTACCATCATCACTTGAAATTTTTAAACCCAATAGTTACGCAATCGGGAGAACAACCAAAGTGAACTGATCAGGATGGAACTCAAAGGTTTAAGGCTTTTGTTATGAGTAGCATTTTATTTTTTTTATTTTTTATTTTAAATTAATAGAATCTAAAAAATTAAAAAAAAAGGACAAATTTCTTTTTTTTTATTTTTTTATTTTTTTAGATTCTTTTAAATTATTTTTTAAAATAAATTAAAAAAATAAAAAACTACTTATAAAATATTACTATTTCATAAATAATATATCAACTACCAATGTATAATTAAAAATGTGAAAGATATTATTATTTTTTGCTGATGCAGTTCATAATACGTCAACTAATTAGTTTTTCCTGTTCCTTACTTTTGTCCCCTGAATTAAAAATATGGTTTGAAGGGAATATGTTAACTTAGTTAACATGTTTAGCAATTAATGTCACTAATTTCCTTTTTTAACTTAGCTTTGTGTTCTTTTTCCTTTTTCTCCCTTCCGATTCTCTTTTCCTGCAAAGGACACAACATGATCGATATCAAATTAATAATGAGCTTATACGTTTTTTTTTTCAAATTTATATATTTTCAAAAATATATTTTTAACTAAAAAATATTTTTTAATTGGACTTAAAAAAATATGATTTCTATGCTAAATAACAATACTTCATGAGTAAATTTTATTTTTTTATTTTAGTTTTTTAGTTTTTTTATTCTTTTATAATTTTTATTTTAAGAAATAATTTAGAAAAATATAAAAAATTTAAAAAATAAAAGATTTTTTTTACTTTTTCTTTAATTTTTGATTTATTTTTTAATATTGTGTTATGATTTTTTTTTTACTTTTTTCAAAAAAAATCTTAAATTATTTTATGTTGTTTCTTAAAATAAAAATTATAAAAAATTAAAAACAAAAAAAAAAAATTACTGTGACTCATGAATAACATAGTAACCACCTTAAAAAAACATCAACAATAAAAAAAATACAAAATGGCTTTTTTCACGAAAATTATCATTTCAAATAAAAGCATATGTTAGATAAATGACCAGTCATCTTTTAATAAAATTTTTTGAATAAAAAGATTCTTTTAATATTTATTAATTACAACTCTTACTTGTCTTTTCAATAATTTTATTACTCAAATTTTTTTTATATTTTTACATTTAAATAATTTTTATAATTTAAATGTACCTTTTAATTATTACATTTAAACATAAAATAACTTTTGTTTTTACTAAAAAAATTTTAATTAAAGTGCCCTCATAAAGCCCCTTTATATGCCACTGCAAAGTTTGTATGCTTGTTAAAAATAAGGCGTGTTATGCTACTGGCGGAAGCATAGTTATTTTTGTTGTCATATCTCATTTTTTTATTTTTTTATTTTTTAATATTAATTAATTATTTTTTATGTCATATATTTTTTGAAAATTTTTTAAAATTTGTTTAGGATTTTTTTACATTTTTATACTATTTATTCATAATTTTTTTGAATTTATTTTTTTATGTAAAAAATTTTAAAAAACAAAAAATGTTTCAAAAAATTCTTAAAAATATATGACATAATTAATTAATATTAAGAAAAAGATAAAAAAAAAAGAGATAGAGACAAAATTGTTAAGTTACTTTATTATAGTATCTTAGAATCCTCTTAGATGATTTCCGTTTGATGCTTGCTATGGTGTAGCACAAAAATGGGACTCCACCATTTAAAAAATGGGGTTCCATCATTCAATTTGACATCTAAATTTAGTATTTTTTTAATTTTTTATCTTAATTTTTTTTATTTTTTAACATTAATTAATTATTGTCTATGTCAAATAACTTTTTAAAAATTTTTTAAAACATTTTTAAAATTTTTTTACATTTTTTATATACTATTCATCCATAATTTTTTTAAGGATTTGTCTAAGCTACACCCCACCCCACTTTTTTTTTTCTATTTTTTATGTTTTTTTTCAAAACTTTTTTAATTTTTAAAAATAATTAAGTATTTTTTATCTTATATATATTTTTTAGAATTTTTTAAAATATTTTTCCATTTTTTCTTAAATTTTTTTTACATCTCTGTTACTATTCATCCATAATTTTTTTTACTATTCATTTGTAACTTAAAAAATTCTGTAAAAAATACAAAAACATCTTCAAAAATTCTGAAAAAAATTTATGATATAAAACTTAATTTATTGATTTTAAAAAGTAAAAAAAATTAAAATAATTATGAAAATTTTTTTTAAAAATACCTTATCGCCTACACAGTGAGCGGTAGGTAGTTCTCACCTTTTTTTAATACTATTTATTCATAAATAAAAATATTTAAAAAAAATATAAAAACGTTTTAAAAAACTCTTTAAAAAATATATGAGATAAACAATAATTTATTAATATTAAAAATAAAAAAAATTTAAAAAATAAAAACTAGCCCTTTCCGTTTGTATGTCCTTGTTTCCTTAAAACAACCATAAAAAAGCAAGCAGCAGGGGTACTTAAACTGTTGGTTTCTTGGCCTTTTTATTCGCGGGCTGATATTTTGTGAAGACTTCTAACAACAACATATGTTAGACTTTCCTCTTCATGATCTCTGTGTTTTCTGGTTAACGGTGATATGGTTGAGTTTCTGTATCTAGTTACTCACTCTTATGATATTTAACATGAGCTTAGTTTACATCATTTTTAAAGTAAAAGAAAAATTATATTTATCCACCATGATCTATTGTTTTAATTGCAATTTTTCCTCTTATCTTTAAAAAATTATAATGTTCCCACTAATCTATTGACCTTATTACAAAATGTACCCTTTCTTCTAAATCAAGCATTATTTCTAATATTTTTCATGTCACAGTGCACTTGTATAGTAACATTATTTTTATTTTGATAATTTTGTACTCTCTATTATGAAAACTAGTCATCACTCCTATCTTTCATCATCTTCTTCATCTCCAACCCACCTCTTGTTATGAGAAGCAATTATTTCTAAAGACATATCCCACTTATTTCTTCACAAGTTATTAAAATATTATATCACTTCTTTATTACTACATTCATTTTAAAATATTTAATGTTTAAAATAACGAAGCAAAAATTAAGAAAATTATTAAATAACCTTAATTACAGTAAAAAATAATTGTATTAGACTAAATTACTTATTAATGTCAATTTAAACTTTTGTTACTACATTGAACATAATAATAAATAAGGGTAAAAAATTAAAAAAAAATAGTAATTAATGCTTCATTGGTGATGTAAAACAACAGATAATTTAAAACAAATTAAAACGACTATTATTTTGAAATTGAGGGAGTATTTTCTGACATCATTAATGCGTCTCACTATCATTTCTAACATTTATTGTGCAACGATAATTTTCCAACGCTCATCTTTTTCTATTACTATATATTTAGCCTTCTATCTTCAAGAGGGATAGAAGAACAACATATATAAAAACTTCCTTCATGAGTCTTCTAGTTTTTCTTTTTTGCTCAAAATACCGTGAACTCTCTCTTCTTGTTGGGTCTATCGTTTATTTTTTACTGCTTCTTGTCTCTTGATTGTTGAGTACACAATAATTGAAAGGTCTGTCGTATCCTGAGAGGATTGCTGCTGTTGTGTCTTTGCACCATATAGAGATGCAGAATTAGGGGTGAGCAATTGGATTGGTTAAACCGCCAACCCGCCTAAACCGAACCAAACCAAGAGGAAAAATAACCAAACCAAACATTGAATGGTTCGATTCGATTAAATAGTGCCATAACCGAACCATACACGATTCAATTAACGGTTTGAAATTTTTAAAACCGCGGTTAATTAAACCGAACCGTTTATACTTAATTAATTATATATATAATATTTTATTTTATTTTATTTTATAATTTAAAATATATAAAATATAGTTATATAATATTATAATTTATAATACATATATATATATATAATATAATAATAATAAATATATATTAATTATTATATTTAAATAAAATTCTAAAAATCAATTAACCGAACCGAATAATAGTTTGATTCGGTTCAGTTTTCACACCAAATTTCAAAAACTCAAACCAAACCGTCTAAATTTGATTGATTTGGTGGTCGGTTTGGTTCATTAACCGAACCACACCACCGATGCACACCCCTACATAGAATAATCATTCACACGATCTATTAAGTTTGTCAGGTGAGTCAATCACAAGACTTAGAACAAAGAGATTTAAAGACAAGTTAAATGGGCTGTTCAACAAGTTGGTGAGATAGCAAATACATGGAGGCCCGGCATAAGCCCAACTCAAATTCAAAGGAACCTAGTCACTATGATTAAGGTTCTAGAATATTCCAATTGAAGACTTTTCAAACTTTGGGAAACTTCCTTAATTTAGAATTGTCATAGGAAAATATTCTAGATGACAATCTTTGTTAATTTCTAAATTAGTTATGTTTTGTTTTAAGAGGAGTTTGCCATATGTCAAAATAACATTGGTTTACCTTATGTTATGGTTAAAACTTAACTCCTATATAATATAATTGAGCCTTGAACTTTTTTATTATTATCAGAGACATTTGAAGATAGTGTAATACATACCTTAGACATTTATTTTTTATCTTCAGTCTCCATTCATCATATTTTACAACACCTATTTCCTAATCTGCAAAAACGCAGAGGGGAAGGAGAAATTCTTCTAGGTTCTTCACTCACTTAGATCAAGAGAAGCTGGGAGGAATTTTGTGGATGTTGATAACTGCATAATTGAGTAATATAATTAACACTCCAAACAGATATATGAGCTGTGTTTTATTACATTTGAAGCATATTAACTGAATTTTCTTTATTATTCTCAAAATAGATGAATTGGAAGTAATGCAAGGAAAAGAAAGAGAAATTATAAGGCTAAAGTAACAAAGCTCAGCGCTGCAGTGCAGGAGGATGAAGCTACAGCGTCAGAAAAAAAACGTGAGGAAACATGAAAGCCAAGTCAGAAAGCATGGCGCCGCGGCACCGAAGTCAGAGAACTCGGAGCCGCGGCGCTGCAGCTAAATTTCAGGATTGTTGATTTCGCACACCCGAGCCGCAACGCTGTAACCTAGAGCCGCGGCGCCATGAGGGCTGAGTCATTTAAATAGGCCGAAAAAGAGATAAAGAGGGGACTTTTGCCCCGGAGATAGACGAACAACTTGAGAGAGGCATCTTGACAGAGGAATTTGGTGGCTGGAGAAGTAAAGAGACAGGAACAATGGCTTCGGAGTTTTTCTTCTTTCCTCTTTATCATCTATGCTGTCATCACTTCTGATTTATTTCCCTCTTCTGAATATGTTGAGTATAACTCCAGTGATGGAGTAGTTTTTATCTAGGATTGCAAATTGAACCCACATGTGATCTAGTTTTGATTGATTCTTAATAAAGTAGTGTTTTTATTCTCAATTACTTCCTCTCTTTTGTGCTTATTGCAAGTAATCTATTCGCCATAGATTAATTTAGGGAACCTTAGATCTACTGAAAGGGAGAAATTGGGGTTTTGCCATAAAGAGGGGAATGTGTGAGCATTTAGCGGAAGCGGTGAGATTGTATAGGATAGGAATATATCTATGCAACACATATGGCTGCTAAATGGGGATTTGCACTTAATGAACCACTTGATTAGGATTTGCTCATAGGAATATAGGGTGAATTTAATTAAGGGTAACTCCATTTAATCTCAGAAGGGATAATTGGTTAGTTAAGAACCTGACTGGTAATTAAGGTAACTTGTTAACTGTATTGGGGAGAGAAGTTAAGCTGGTGAAGTGTGGAGGAAATTTGTAGTCCTAGTCATTTGCAAAATTATTATCTTACACCTCTAGTTACTTGATATTAATCTGTAGAATTGTTTTCAATTAGTTAATCGATTTGAACTACTATCACTATTGGTTTGATTAAGATTAAGAAAGATAAAATTTAGTAGTTAACAAAATTCATAAAAGTTCTTTGTGGGAACGATAATTTTACTTATTCTATATTACTTGTCATGATAGTGTACACTTGCGTTTGCATAGTTATAAAATCGCGAATAGATGTTAACACCTTGGTTCTTCACTTTGTTCGTGGATCTTTATACCATTTCTATAAATTATTGGCGAGGGAGCAGATCTTGAAGGAGCACCCAACAAAGCCTTATTAATCAATGACTAATAAAAAATTGTAGCCACCTAAGCTCATGAATTTGAATTATTAGTGAAGACTAGAGAATCAAAATCCTCCGTGATAAACCCACTTTCATCTTTTATTTTTGTTCCTGGAGAGACTTTCATTTTTTGTCTCTCTTTTCAATATTTTGGATTTATAGGAGTTTATAAAAACTTGAGCATCAGTGGGAGTCATGGGACAAAATTTCATATTGATGGGTCAATACTTAAACTATTTTACTTTCAAATATATATAGAGGTTGTCATGCCAAAATTTTGAGTCCAAGAGAAGTAGATTGCCATTTGCAACAAGACACCAAGAATACTATAGTTCAAATTTGGAAGATGCAAAAAATAATGGTGCACATGCAGAGCTGGTTTTGAAGGAAACTTGTATTGTCAAGATGCTTGCCATGGTGGTTTCCATTTATGGGTGCATGAAATGAGTGGCCTTGTGCCTTGAGCGTTGGATCACAAATGACAGCTTTATTTTACAGGGTTAGCTTAAGGAGGAAGAAGATGAAGAAATAAACAGGTGATGTATTTATAGAAAAGGAAGGGTAAAATGGTCAAAAAAAAATTTATTAACCAAGTCACGTGATAAGCAGATAACACCTGATCTGATTGGTAGAGTGTATTTTACAATATGATCAATAAATTAAGGCGGACATTACAAATTGTTTAAAGATAAGAAAGAAAATTACAATTGAACCAATAGATCATGGTTGGTAAATGTAATTTTTCCTAAAGTAAATTAATATATATATATATATATATATATATATATATATATATATTTTTTTTTTTTTTCAATTGAATCACTTAAGCTAAACCTTTTTCAATTGAGTTCTTTACAGAACCAATTTAATTCTAATTTAGTCTTTCGGTTTGAGCTTCAAAACATACAGAACTGGCTCCATATGTGATACTATGTTAGAGTTGCTCCATGACAAGAATATAGTTGAGGGAAAATATTATAGTATAAATACCTAATTTTGTCCAGTTATTTAAATTAATTGATAACAAAATTAAATAATAAAATCTAAAAAAAATAATAATAATTATTATTTTTTAAAAGGAGAGATAAAAAAAAGAAATAAAAAAGCAAATTAATTAAATTTAAAAAAAAAAAAAAAAGAAGTAAAAAAATAATAAAAAGAAATGGGCCTAGACCAAACAATCAGCAAAAAAAAAAAAAACTAGATAGCCCAACCCATTGAAGCCCAAACCAACCAAGGTCCAGCCCACTTCACCAAAACCATAGCCCAAAAACAGAGTCCAAGCCCATGAACCCAACCGGGTCAATCCACCACGACCCAGAACCCCACCTCTTGAGACCAGACACGCACTCCTCTTTCCCCAAATTTCTTTCTGCAATCTCGGCCCCATTCCTCCCTGCATCATGCAGCTCATCTCCTCGTCCCTTTCGCCTTTCCTTCCATACGCCTCTATGAGCTCTCCTGCTAGACCCGCACCTCGGGTGACCTAATCCTTCAGCAAAACTCCCTTTGTGTGATTTGCCTTTGATCTTGGCGCGTTTTCGCCTCTGTCTACCATCACGCGACTGACTCCCTTCCCCTGTTTCTTCTCGAATTTGAATCATCACGCCTCTGTCCGGGGATTTTGTTGCTAAAGCCACGGGATTTTGCCTTCCTCTTTGGGATATAAAAAACGAAGAGCAGAAGGGAGAGAAGGGGACAGCCAAGAGGATACCCAAAAAAAAGCGAGCCTACGGGGGGATCTTCGAAGACCAGAAAACCGAGAGGATCACTGAGAAAGGGAGATTCCACCGAGGGCGTAGGAGGAGCCAACGAAGTTCTTCCAGGAAGAGTAAACCAGTTTGTCTTCTTCCTCTGTTATGGGTATCATTTCACTGATCTCGGATAGGGTTCATGTTTTGTTGTTTTCTGATTATTCGAATTCATGGTCTCAACTTTCGAATTTTCTTTAGTTCATTGGAGATTCTGTAAATTCCATTTTAAAAACAAAGATATAAAGTTTTTCTGGTGATTGAAT
>JASKGM010000005.1:2462606-2476050 GCA_034509205.1 Ceratonia siliqua | reverse complement strand
CAAAATATAGATTCTACTTTAATTAGAATTTCTCATTTTACTTCTCCTTCTACTTCAAGAAGAAGCAGATACGAACAACTCAAAAAATTACAGAAGTCATTATTTTCAAAATTTTAACTTTTCATTTCTCCTTAAAGGAGAAACGAACGGCCCTTAGTCTTTCATTTTTGCTTTGTTAGGGCTTTCCTTTCACTTTCGGTGTTTTACTCTTTCTAATTTTTAAAAAGTAAAGTCCTGTTTGTTTTGATTTATTTTAAAAATAAATTATTTATTTTTAAAAATTAATGTATTATGATAAAAATATACCATTTTATTTAAACTTATAGAAAAAAGATGAGTTAATAAAAATAAAGAAAACCTCCTATAAGGAGAAGTTAAAAAATGTAATTTCTCATGATAAGAAAAAAAATAAAAAGAGTGAGAAACTTTCACTTCAATTACTGTATATAAATACAAAATAATTTTTTTTAAAAAAAAAATTATTCCTCCTATAAGAAGAAAATTTATTTTTTAATAATTTCAAATAAACAAACCTTAAAATAGACGACATTACGACAGTTAACCGACATTATACGTTAAGCGCCAACTCAAAATACATCATTTTGAATTTCGATATATTTTGGAATCAACTACTTTATCAAAGAAAAAGTTAAGGTGGGTTAACTCGCGGGTAATTAGCCCCAAACAACCCTGTCGCACCAAAATTAATGAATTAAAAAATTAAACCCAATCCATTATTTTTATTAAGTCATGCAAATCAACCCAACGTACCTTAGCTCATTTTGACAGCCCTGCATATTCCTACCTCAACAAGATGGTAAGTTTTGGCAACCCTCTCCAAGTCCATAATTAACGTTAATTGTCCAATTATATTTTCCCAAATTGATTGATTCACACCGCTCGCGTCAATCAAGCAATCAATTCTTCAAATTCTTTATATTACCACTCGCAAGCATACGCGCGTACTCAGTTTGAAGCTTGAACTGTCCAATTTTAATTTGTATGTTTTACTTGTTATTTTTTCCGCCTCTCAATATTATGTATATTTTATTTTTAATTTATAAAACAGATGTTATTAAACATATACTCTTTATTTCTCCTATTATTCCTATCTTTTAATTATCAAACTTTTCTTGCCAACTTATGTGATTATGAAAAATAAGATGGTTTAATTTTTAATAGATGGTTTAATTTTTAATTAGTGTATATTAAAAGAGGTTATATAATGATTTTTTTTCTGGATAAAAACAACTATCCTACGATTTGCTCTATAAAATAGAAATGTAGACAAATAAAAATCATGGTCATTAAATAAACTAACTTTATAAGAAACATTTTCCCAATAATTCAAAATAAAAAGCTTTTCATGTGTCTAATGCGTTCACAAAATAAATAAGCCTTTTTCTATTTATATTTTCAGTCTATTTTTGTTTTACTTTTGCGTTAAATTATGTCTTTCATTGTCCTTATCTATGAAGTATGAACAAATGAACCAACAAATATTTTTAAATTTAATAAAAATAACATAATTTTAATTTCCTCATTTAAAATAATAATTTTTATAGTATCTTAAAGTATTTTTAAAAATATTATATTTAAATATAAATTTTGTTAATATCCGTACAATTTAAATGATTTGAAACAAACAAGATTATAGAATATCGTTCTGTATAAAATTATTCCCTTCTTTTATGATTGTAATTCTCTGTTTAATTAAAGAAAAGAAATAGATGTAGATTTCGTGTTGTCTTCCTCGGCGATTGAGAGTTTCGTCGCGGAGAGAGGAGAGAGGAGAGAGAGAGAGAAACCCAGCAGTTTGAAAAATGGAGCTTCTGTTGAGTATTGGCATCAAATTTCAAGGTTAGCGTTACAAACAGCACGCACCTCGAAGGCTCGAACAAACGTGAAAAGCAAACTTACGTTAAGGAAAGCGTGTTTATAACTACAGTATTACACCTAAACATTATTTATATTTGGAGAATTCTGTCCTATTTGGCCTTAAATTAATGAATTTGCCAACAATTAAAGCGAATCTAAACATTCGGCTCAGCTCAGCTCAGCTCAGCTCGTTTTCTGATGCCAGAAGGGCCACGCCACAACCCACAACTCTCTCCCTTTTCAACCCTCAAACCCGGTTCTCCCCTCTCTGCTTTCCTCCTGTCCTTATACCTTAAGATGAAAATCCAATAACTTTGAATCTTTCTTACTTCAAACTGACTTTCATCTTTCTATTTATTCTGAATCTTCATTGAATCCTCTATGCCTTTTTTGGGTTTGGGTCATTTTTCGCAGTAATCCCACTGCTTTCTCTAAAATCTAGTCCTCTTTTCGGTTTCAAGTTATCAAAACTTGCACTCCAAGTGTGTTTCTGTTCTTTTTCTATTTCTGTATATAATTTTGGAGCGACATAGATCTTGGGCTGTTTGCGGAAAGAATAGAAAAAACCAAAAAAGAACAAGCTGCATTTAATTATTTGCAGGTGAAATCTGAACTGAAGATTATTCAAATTCCCATTGACGTTACTTGTAAAGAGACTGAAGGGTGACTTGCCACGAATTTTCATCCGTCTTTTACACCTTCAAGTTTGTTCCTTTCTAGTGAGGTAATCAATTCTGAGCCTATTCTCCGGAGCTGGGTCCCAAAACCAAACGTTTGTCATATGTCATGGTTTTTTCAGCTCCCAAATCAAAATCTTAGCATTTGTATGGATTTATCCGAAGTTAAATCAAGCATCTTTGCTTGAAAACCATGCTTTATCCTGCAAAAAAACGTCGCTCGTATGCTTAAAAGCTAATTATTCTTCTTTAAAAGGTAATTTTGGTTCTGTTGCTGAACCACCATACTTCTGATTGCTCTCTCCTCTTCTAAAGATTTGTCGGCGTTGCTTTGGTTCATCTTACCTGCGGAAGCTGATTTAGAGATCTTGGTTAGTGTCACCACAGCGAATAGTTCATATATTCGATTTTGATTTAGAAGTGCTAGAAGAGTATGAGGAAAAATGCTAATTCTCATTCAGGAAGGATTTTTAGTGACAGGAAGTGGGTTATCCCATTTTTTGCGAGTTTGCTGGTGTCTGTTAGTCTGGTTCTGACAGCTATTCTTGGGGCACTTAGTTCTTCTAGCGCGGGAGAGCAGTCACCGTTTGACATTATTTCATTTGCAAGATCAGAGGATTCAAGTGGGTATTTTGTGGAATCGGATTTGGAAAGATCGTTAAATGTTAATGTGCTTCACAAAATAGAGGCACCTAGGTTGGCATATCTTATTTCAGGCACGAAAGGTGATAGTCATAGGATGATGAGGACTTTAGAGGCAGTGTATCACCCAAGAAATCAATATATTTTGCATTTAGATCTTGAGGCGCCACCCCGTGAAAGGTTGGAATTGGCAAGCGCAGTGAAAGCTGATCCTACATTTCGTGAAGTAGAGAATGTGCGTGTTATGTCTCAATCCAATTTGGTGACTTATAAGGGTCCTACAATGATTGCTTGTACCCTCCAAGCTATTGCAATTTTGTTGAAAGAGAGCTCAGAGTGGGACTGGTTTATAAATCTTAGTGCTTCAGATTATCCTCTTGTGACACAGGATGGTTAGTAACAGACCCTTCCCTGTATCTACTTCATGATATTATATGCCGTTATTCTTGTCAAAATGCTTGTATAAACTATCGTGAGCCTTTATGACTTCAGGGAACATTAACCACATTATCCTTAGTGTTAGAACATATGCTGTTTCAGAGTTGTTTTAAAAATTTGAAAATCATTTTTCATTTGGGTTATTTTGATATTTTTGTATGTTTTACAAGTAATAGTTAGGTTTGTAAATGTGTTGTTTGCCTGGCATTTTTAGCATGCCACCCTGGTCATCCTCAACTAAAGCCTAGTTTTGTTGAGTAGTTTGGGGATAAGTCATGCTCCTAAAGTAAGACAGAATTTAGCTAGATCATGTTACTTTAGAGATTTGCTTAAGAGTGATATACAGTCACAGTAATGCAAAATGCCAACCTTTATTATCTTACTATGGTACCATTGAGGCTATTTTGATATTCCACATTGTGAAAATATGGATATAGAAGACTTAATAGAAGAATTTTACATTTACAGAGGATCATCACATTGTTGGATTTATTGTTCTTATAAGTGAAAAAAAGAAGATATATCTGAATAGATACTTGCAACTTTTTAATGTCAAAATTTGTAATCTTATTGTTAAAGGTATTGTCAATATCCTCCATGTGCACCTCATGTAGATTTTTAAGGGATTTGTTTCTGATGGTGTGCTTGGTTATTCCTACCAAGCGCACCTAAGTTCCAAGTCTCTTAAAATCTTAATACCTTCTCGATTGTTTTTGTGAGCTGGGCTTCTTGTTCAGATGAATTTATCAAGGGATTTCGTATCTTTTTAACCACAACAGAAAATTTAGATGATGCTTTGTTTCCACAAATAGTTATTGATTTGTTGAAAGGTCTGACTTTTATTTAATATTGTGAACACTTTTGTGCACTTTAATTTAAGCAGTTGCCGAAGCTTCTGAGGCATCACAACTTCAATTTAGAATATATGTGACGCATGCATTATAATATGATTAAGTTTCTTCTCCTTTTCATGACAAGAACCGTTGTATAATGAAAATGATAGTCATGCACATGGTTTTGGACAAAAGTGCTCGAAACTTGAGATAATTGTCCCTCTGTTGTAGATGATTTAAATTGATATTACACATCACAACTAGTGTTGGATGGTTGTCAAGTGCAAAATAAATGAAGTTTCATATTAGTTTTGACTCAATAAGATTCATAGTACCTGCATATTAAATTATGTTTAGGTTATTTTGCAGCCAGTAAACTGTAATCTTCTGGCATCAAGATCTTGTGGGCTGCAAATATGCAGGGATATATCCTATTTGGGTATAAATAAAGATTCACATAGCTCATTCCACGCCGTTGGGATTAAGTCTGTGTTGAGTTGAATTCCGTACAGATATTCGCTCAAACATGCTTGCAGTTTAGGGTTTAAACTCTCCCCCTTTTATTCCCCCCTCCCCCTCCCTTGTAATTTCTAATTAACCAGTTATGAAAGTTTTCCATTTCATTGTCTTGGCTATTTGTTGATTTTAAGGTTCAATACATTGATAAAAAATATGTGTGCTCTTCTGTTGCTCATGAATCAGCTAGTGCTATAAGTCCACACTAAAGCCTGGTGTACATTAGATATGAAGGTCTACTCTTTATCTTTACCTAGTACAATGCTTGCGTATTTCTCCTCTCAACAATACCCTTTTCTATTTGTTGGCTTTATTTGAAAAATATCTATCTGGTCCAAACATAACTTTCTCCTGTTAATTACTTTAGCTGATTCTAATGGATATCAATATATGAGAATGAGATGCCACGACTAAAATTATATGAGCACTATTTACTTAAATTCTTTTTTGTTCTCTTGTAACATGCAATGATCTTTTCTCAGAGAAGTTGTTTCAGCATATGTAATCCTTCTTGAACCTTCTAGAGGCCTTAGTGAAGTAATGTGATACTTGTTTCCTGGTTTTGCAGATTTGCTTCATATGTTCGCTAATCTGTCTAGAGATCTCAATTTCATTGAACATACACGCATTGCTGGTTGGAAACTGTAAGTGAATACAATCTGAAAAATAGTGTAAAGTATGTTCCTTTTTTAAGCACTGCTTTACCTTATAAGTTGATCAAGTTCTTTCTGATTATGTCTTCAGTAACCAAAGAGCAAGACCAATCATCATTGATCCAGCCCTTTACTTATCAAAGAAATCTGATATTGCATGGACTACTCAACGAAGAACACTTCCCACCTCTTTTAGGTTGTTTACTGGTATGTCTATATGTATGATCCATATATATTTTGATTGGTTCATTTTCCATCATAAACCTATACGCTAGAAGGCCCTTTAGAGGTTTAGCACTGCTTCTATTGTACCATATCTGATTAGCTTGCAAGATTGAAGTTCATTTGCTCTTGTATGGACAATCACCATTGTAGATCCTTATATTTTGTCTATCCTTCTGTGTACAGGTTCAGCTTGGGTTGTGCTGACCCGGTCTTTTGTGGAGTACTGTATATGGGGGTGGGATAACCTTCCACGGACAATTCTCATGTATTATACAAATTTTATCTCCTCTCCAGAGGGCTATTTTCACACTGTCGTTTGTAACACTGAGGAATTCCGCCATGCTGTAATAAGCCATGATCTTCACTACATTGCTTGGGACAATCCCCCAAAGCAGCACCCTATCTCTTTAACTATGAAGGATTTTGACAAAATGGTTAAAAGCAAGGCACCCTTTGCCCGGAAGTTCGCCAAGGATGATCCGGTCCTAGACAAGATTGATAAAGAGTTTCTTCGACGCACACATAGATTTGCACCTGGGGCATGGTGTATTGGGAACTCAGAAGGTGGCGCAGACCCGTGTTCTCTACGTGGCAATGATACAGTGTTTAGGCCAGGCCCTGGTGCTGAGAGGCTGCATGAGCTGTTTCAAACTCTGTTATCTGAAGACTTCAAAAGCAAGCAGTGTTTGTGACTGGCTTAACCCTCCAAGTATGACAATCGCAAGTGTACATGTATGTAAGCTATAGATCATATATTTGATTCAAAAGGCGAGAATTATGTTCAATGATATTTAAAGCTCAAAGTTAAAATCAACAAGCACTCTGAGCAGCAGTTTTCAAGTGCTTGTTTCATTTTTGTTACCCTCTTGGTTGCCATGCCTGCCAACCATTCAGGCAATTACAACTTGTTTCTTTTAGGGGTTACAGAGGAAACTAAAACTTCAAGGTTCAATTTTGATTGGCTATTTATTTCACTTAGCATAACAAGTGATGATTATGATTTGTTAGCAGAGATCAAGTTCATGTATTTTTCTACGATCATTTCTGGAGAAAAATCAGTGAAATATCCTCTCTCTATATCCAATCCTTCTTGAGCAGCCAGCATCTCTACTCGGTTCTGCACCCTGTCTGCTCCAATCTGGTTAGGCTCCAACAGCATGCAAGCTATCTCAGTTGAATCTTCACCATGAAGGAGCGCCAGAGTTTGAACTGTTGGCAGTCCACCGCCACGAGCACTAACCATCCTAGCAATCCTTCTTGCTGCTGATACATCTTTGGACAGGATGGGTATGTTGTAGAGTGTAACCCAAGGGCGTGCACCGATCATTGAGATGCCTTTGGCTCGTGAAACTATAATTGGCCCCTCATCTGGGTTCTGGGGAAGGATCTCAGGCAAAGTCCACCCTGCCCATTGGTTGCCCATGAAATTTGGCCGAAAATATCCTAGCTCGCGCCTGATGGTGTCAGGGGCTTTCCCTGTTGGGTGTGCTGCAGCGTACAAAAATACTGGCACTGCATTTCACAGAAAAAAAGAAAAGAAATTGCAGTGTTTCTACTTGCACAAACAAAAACACAAAGCAAAATGGATGAAGTTCTCTTGCATCAAAGTTTAGTCCATGATGACACTTACTGGTCAATGACTGAATATTTTGTACTCTTACACATTGAGATTCAAATTTCATTTGGAATTCGAGAAATTATATATGTCAAATCAAGTTTTCTGAGTAACAGGTTCACTTCTAACATGTTTATGTCTAATTATAATAGACTTGGTCTATTTATTTTTTGTAAATTGGGGTTTCTTAAGAATTTCTCTTGAAAGTTGAAACTAGTGAATGAGATTTGTGGCAGGTGGGCAAGCCTGCTCATGAGTTTTGTGATACGAAGCACGAATATACAAAAAATGGATGTGTATTTGTGTCGAATACAATAAAATACTTAGACATTGAATATTTTATTGTATTGCAGTATTTGTATTGTATGATATCTTATATTTATGTCAATGTCTCTGTTTCTTTAGAAACTTACCATTAAATCGGTTCCCAACGTCAGCTGCTACTGCTTTGGCAAGCCATGCAGCTTCATCGAGTGATGCACGAGCAAGTGGATGGAAAAGAATGTCATCAACCGCGCCAATGCGGGGGTGAGCTCCTTCATGCAATTCTAGGTTGATGGAATTGAATGCAGCCTCAGCCATGGCTACGACAGTTTGGTGCAAGGGGCTGTATATGGGATTTCCTGTGCAGTCATGCAAAACGTAGGAGACAAGGGTGAACCTTGTCCTGTTGTAAGCTCGATCATCAAATCTGTTCAGAATCAAGGTTTCTGGGTTTATCCTCGCCGCTCGTTCGATGGCATCAAGAGTAGCCACGTTACGTGATTCAGAGACGAAGAACTTGCAGCACAATAAAATGGATTGGTCCACTGCTTTCTTGTCCTAATTAATATGAAATGTAAAAAATAGTCCAACTTAAGGCAGTAAATACATATTGAAAGATGATATCTGTCTACTCAACCAAAATAACGAAGGAACACAATTTCTCTTTTGTTTCCTAATGATCATTGCTACACTAAATTCATCGTTGTTCTATGACAGACATGTTGTATGAAAAGAGTTAAGGACTTCAAAATTGTTTTGAGTCACGAGAGTTTTGGTATTTGAGTTTATTCATTTTTTATATAGCAAAAGAGAGAAGAGATCTATGATCTTTTCCCTTATTCCTAGCAAATTAAAAAGAAGCAACAAATAGCTTCTGTTCTGCCCTTGGTTATGTCTTTTTCCCAGTATCTCTGCGATCCTCTCATTTTGATATTTCTCCATCGAACTTCAAAAAAATCTAGGATTCTTTGAGCGTGTATCACTTGTTGATAGTTATACAGAAACTTCCGGACGGACTAGGTACAACTGTACAAGTTGTCAGTCATAATTTCTGTCCCCACAAGGTCACTGCCAATTACTTTTCTGATATCATTTGGTTTCACCAAGATTAAAAAGAAAATCTTATCCAGGTAATTAACACACGTGAATTTTCTGCAGTTTCTATGTTCACAACAGTAACCTATACCCAGATGGAACAAGAATATACTTCGAACTACAAAAACAAAATGAAAAGTGGCTGATAAACTATCCATGGATATTTCACGAGAGGAAAGTGGACCCACGTTCCCCTCTATTGTTAGTAGCTCAGAATGTCCCCAAATGAAAATGAACTTTCTGGTGTGGGCATTTCTTCCGTGTCCTACCTAAGTCACACAGGTTGTTGATTATTGTTTGAAATTATTTAAGGATAAATAATTCTGTTATGAAAGTAAAGGCAATGTATTATAGAAAAAGGAAAATGAAAGATGAACTTTCAGAGTCATTTAGGGAATAAACAAAAAAGAAAAAAAGAAAAGAATTTGTCGCCAACTGTAGGATGTCTTTTTCAGGAGCGATTGATGATCAATGGTTATGAATCATATCTTCAATCTACAGGAATACAAAGATAAATTTGTTACTTTTTATATCCATTAGAGAAAGGATAGATTAGCTCTGTACCCATTCTTTTCTTATACTTTTGGCCATTGTTGGAACCCATTAAGCAATTTCTGCGTTACATTCTTCAGCTGACACAGAACTCAAGAAGACCGCCAAACTACTTCACTATCCCCTTCCACTTCCCTTCATATTTCGCTAACATATGTGAATAAGAACGAAGTTTAAAACTTTGAGCAAAGGAAAATTTAATGAAGAAAACCCAAAAGATTTCACTGCAGTGACAGAGACTCCCACCCAGAGACAGATGTAAACAAAAACAGGGGAAACAGAGAGAAAGAAGGATCGTAATAATAATATGAGTTTAATCTGTAACTGCAATGTCTGAATTGACACCATTAATTTCTACCATGTATATCAGATTGAAGTTAAAAACTCAGAATCAAAAGGAGAAGTGGGATTTTCTGACCTTGGAAAAGGGATTGAAATCCATTGTCGCTTCAGCTTGGTCTGGTCTCTGTTTCACGAGAAGTTTAATAAAATGGGAAATGGTGGTTGGAGTAATAAATATGGTAGTGTGAGTCAGCTTTCATCAGCCCACAGCATTGCAATAATATATAAGACGACGTTCCGGCGTGTTGCCATGTCACACACTATAAATAAAGAAAGGAAGACGTTGCTTGTCCACAGGCAATTAGGCATGAATCGCATGTTGCTATTCCGCACCGTCTCAAATGCTCTGGTTTTGCAAAAACAAGCTATATGATAACCTTATCATGATGACTAATTTAATCAATATATGCTGCTTGACCCATCTCTTGAGCAAAACCAAAATACCTTTGTTATTTTTATTTGAGTAAATTATTTTTTAATTATGGAATATAATTTGCAAGAATGTCATATAAAAATCTCAACAAATAAGTTCAACAACCTAGACTGTTACGTTACTTATCATTAATAGTTTGTGATTGATATGAAAGAAAAAATTGATAATACAAAAAAAAAAAAATAAAGCCTCATACAAAATTAACGAATGAAAAAAATAATTTAACCATATAATAAAATATTATTTAAAATATATTTGCGTGTCCTGTTTTGTCAATACATGATTGAAGGCAAGTTAACTTCCACTATAAGTTTGGCTTGTTTTCTTCTCTTTGTTAGTGACCTAATTGTCACGATCTTATTCTTTTTTCACGAACAGGAGTTGTGTGACACTTAGATAGAACACTCCTCTTAATTGCTAACTAAGTCAGCCTTCGCTAACACACCTCTTAGAATAGGCTAAGAGACTAAAGCTAACAAGTACACAAGAGAGAACTTGGAGAATGCAAGAGAATTCTTATTACCAAGAGCTTGAAGAACTTTTGTAATGATTTACAAATGAAGGGGTGAGGGGTTTATATAGGCAATTTCCCTCAAAATAGAAGGTTAGGATCGATTTGATCCAACGGTGTACATTTATCATCTAGAATATTCTAGCGTACTAAAATTTATAAGATATCTCCATACTATTATAGAGGATTCTAGAGAATTCTATTATGTACAAGAAGTTATAAGAATGTACAAGAGTTATCTAAAAAACCCTAGAACTTTCTGGAACACTCTGGACGATCTGCATGGATATTTGTTTACTGGGCGCCATGTCGTGTCCATGCAGTGTCAATATAGCGTTGATGTGACGGGATGTGACATAACGCTTGAATTCTGTAGAACTAAAACGAAAGTTCCACTGCATTGGATCCTTGTTAGCTGATCAAGAATTTTTTTTTTTAAAAAAAAATTTATCACATTCCTAAATAATTGAAATTTAATGGCTAGTAGCTTTCAACCTTCAAGAGATTTGGACCTGAGATGTGATGTTGTCAACAAATAACTCATGAAATCCTTCAGGTGTTTATGGATTGTAACTTAATGCTACTGTTTGTAATTAAAAAATTGATACAATCTTTGTTTTGGAGTTGATGTATGTCATTGGATACTAATTTTGGGGAATTATGGATCGAACTCTATCCAGATCATTGAGATTCATGGCCGCGGGGAGGGAGTAAGAGTCTATTTTTCAGTATAGAGTCAACTGATATGAAATTTAACCTCTAAATTAAGAAAAAACTGTCCTGGCTATATTCCACACCCGGGTCAGAGTCTGTGTGCTGACTCATTCAGATTACCTCCAAATTCAACTGCCACAATTATAAGCATACTATGTGATAATTCCCACTATCTCTTCCCCTCCATTAATACAAACTTGGGATGTGGAGTGGAGAACAGGGGATTCAGAGCCAGACCTGTTCTGATGATGAAAGCTGTGTGGCTTTCATACAATTTAAAGCTGTAATAAGTAATAACTGATACTAACCCAGGACCATCCTCTTTCCTTCTTTTACTGTTTTTCCTTTTTATTTCTCCGGGACCATTTTATTCACAAGGTTTACTGTTTTTATCTAATGATAACGATTGGCATCGAGTTGCAAAGCCAAGATGATTTTAGCTGGGATGAGGCTTGCGACATAAAGCTAGATGCCGATGAACAGTGGACCAATATTTGAAGCAAAATAGAAAAATAAATGGATAAGGTTGGAATGATATGCAAATATCAGACAGAAAACGTCAAACAAATGGGGTATATGACACTGACATGGAATATGACTAATGACTGACTAACCAAAAAATTTTCCATCAAGAAAGTAAGTAGTTTCTACACCGATAGAACATAGAAGCATAGCCATATTTCTTTTCATTCGAAAAGAAAAGGAGGCAAATGATGTATCTCAAACATCCTTTATGTGCTATCTTAACTAAAAATGAAATTTACACGCTGCAAACTTGCCAACGTAATGACAGGTATCAATAAACTCACGTCCTGGTTATCTTTATATGTTCTGTAGGACTGTTGGTTGGAATGATAAACAGAATTAAATTCCTCTTACAATGAAAATTCACAAAGTCACAAAAACCTTTCTACACGAGAAAGTAATATTTCATCATGAAATTCCGTAGTAAATATTCTATACAGGAAATAAAGGTTCTTCGGCATCTCATTCCCTCTTCAATCAGAAGGACCTAGCTTCACGTAAGTTTGAATTATTTCTTCCTGCGAAAGGTCTGTAAAGTATCCCTTCCCCACAGAAATACCCTCTTCCCTTCCGAGGCGCTCAACTTCTTGTTGTACTCTTTCTCCCCCAATTTTACTTGGATCCAACAAATTACAGGCTACCTCAATGACACCTTCACCATGTGCTAGCGCCATGGCCTGTACCGAAGGAAGTCCACTACCTCTCCCACTAACTCTTTTAGCAATCCTACGAACAGCACCAATATCAGAAGATAATAGAGGGACATTGTAGTTATCAACCCAGTAGGTTGATCCAATGACCACAACACCTTTTGCTGGAGTAACTTGAGATGGACCACTATCTGGCTTCAGTGGCAAGAAATCTAATTTTGGACCCCCAATCCACTGGTTTACGCAGGAATTCGGCTTAAAATAACCTAACGCCCTTCTGATTGAATCAAGTGTCCTCCCCTCTTCATGTGCTGCTCCATATAGAAAAGTAGGAACTGCAGGGAACTTTTATGGTCATTATCAATAACAATGTATAAAACATAAATTTGGAAAGATAATTGACATACTAAAGATAGTTCTATAATCACTTCACTTTATCAGTGTACAGCATAGTGATTGTGAAATTCAGTCATGTATGAATAAGGAAAGATCTGACAAACGGAAACTTGGAATGCTTTACAAAGAAATTCTTATAAGAAAAAATAATATTACCTAGAGACAATTCTATCAATTAAATTGCGGTTCAAAAGATAATTTCTCTGTCAAATTGAAGAAATTATCAAAATAAAATATTAATTCCATTATTAAATGCACCATTAATCCATTCAAATTCCATGTACAAATGTAATCATGACGCATTTCCTCTGAATAATGATATAAAAGATAAACACTGAATTAAGTACTATTCTTCAAATTCTACTGTCTTCCCGTTTAGTGTTTACAGACTACCAAGTTACCAACTACTCAAATTCCAACAGGAAATCAGTTCCCTTCAACCTTGGAATTTTTTTTTTTTTTGGGGGGGGGGGGGGGGGAGCAAA
>JASKGM010000005.1:2434346-2462596 GCA_034509205.1 Ceratonia siliqua | reverse complement strand
CCCCCCCCCCCCCCCCCCCCCCCCCCCCCATAGCAACAAAGAGAGGTCAAATTAAGCAAAAAAAAAAAAAACTGCTATCACTTAACAGCGGCAGTGGTTAAAGAAGTTTCCCCCGGTAATTGGTAGAGAACCAGTGGCTCATTGCTGCAGCTTTATCAATTAACTACATGTGGTGCAGAAACTGATCAATCTTTAATTCAAGAGAATCTTCCTGAATGGCTAGAAAAACAATTAAAATTTTTCTTTGTTGTTACAGATTACAGAAACTTCCAACTCCTTACCCCTAGAAATAACATTCTGCTTCTACATATAACAAATATCGTAAATGGTGGCCCCAAGCCATGGTTACCAACCTTGCAAACTAGAGCCCACATCCATAGCTAAAAATCTAGCAGTCCGAGCTGCTTGGTCCAAGGAAGCATCTGCCAGGGGGTGAAAACAAATATGGTCCACAATTCCAAGTCGAGGATGAGTTCCACAATGCAACTCAAAGTCGATGGTGTCAAACGCAGCGTTCACCATGGCAAGCACAGCACTTCTCAAGTGACATGGGTCAGAAGATGATATTGGAGCCAACTCAGAGACAAGGGTGTAGCCAACTCTATTGTAGGTTACATCCTCAAACTTATTAATTATGGGAGACTGAGGGAAAAGCTTTGCGGCTCGTTCAATTGACTCCAACGCATTCCTGTTTCTGCTTTCTGATATATATACCTTGCAGCAAGCAAGCATCATCTTCAACATTTTCTTTTCAATTACTCCGTGTCAAAGACTGTCCAAGAATAGAGACTGAGACAACAGAATGATTCACCATAAACACTCTGGATATAATCCTTTTTGAACCACAAGCCTCCCCAACCCAACCTTATCTCAAGACTTTAAAACAGTTGTTATTTATAAACAGATTAAAGACACTCACACATATATATATAGTAAATCTTCACAGGTAATTTTGTGAGAAGTTACCACCTTCAGAGGTAAAGTATTATTCCAAGCATATGATATGACTATGGCGACATAATCCCTAAAATATGGGATGCACTGAAGCATTAAAAGAAAGTACATACAAAAGAACTAATTCATGGAAATTTAGCTTCCATTTAACGAGTAAAAACTGAATACTAACGTTTGCACAGAAGAAACCTCCTCAAGGGAGCAGAAATCCTCCAACAATCAATTCCTTTTGGGATGACTATCTTATGAACAACGATAAAAAAAAAATAGTTTCTTTCCAAAACGCTTAGGATTTGAAACACCAAATTAAACGCTACCATAATAGAAACTCCTTTAAAACTCAATATCCTTAGCCTCCACAGAAGATTTTGGATACCCAGCATACTCTGGCTTCACACGCAGTGAAGAACAAACCATCTTGAACTTCACCCTCAGACTATCCATGATTTCCTGTACTTGTAGATTTTCGGGCTCCGTGACTGGGTATTTCTCAATCAACTCCTCCATCTGCTTGACTCCACTTTTGACCCTCGACGAGAAGCACGTCGGGTGGACCCGTATGACGGAGCTCCACACATGTACACAGCCCCTGTAGAAACCGAGCTCCTCGCCGACCTCGAACCCCACTTTGAGACCCACTTGCTTTGCCTCGTCCTTACCAGCAAGTAGGCCGTGTTTGTAACCTTCATCGTAGCCTTCCTTGAAATGAGTTTCCTCTAAGTTAAGCGAAGAATCGAAGATGTCATCCATGACCACCGGTTCCCAACAAATAAACTTGATTCTTAAACAAAAAAAAGTATCAAACTTCGTCGATTACAATTTACAACCTTCTCGTCCCAAACATGGTTAATAAAGGAGTTCTAAGACAAATTAACAGCCCAAAACGTGAAATATAGCACTGGTTTTGAATAATAATAAAATAAATAAAAGATTACCTGGTTCGGCGATGGTCCTGGTCCAGTGACTCCAGTCGGAGAGACCAGAGACGAAAGGAGGGTACGGCTTTCGCACTAGTAATTCATGATGGTCTTTTTTGAGGAATTTGTGGACAGCCCAAACTAACGGGTTTTGGTCTTATGAGGCCCAATTTTGGAACCTCTCCAGCCTGTTTGGAGCTACTGTTTTTACAAGCACAAAACAAACTAGAGTTTTTCTATTGTCGTTTCTTAATGAGTTATGATGACCCAAATAAAACAAGGCAAAGTCAAGCATTCTTATCGAAATTACACCCGAGGTGACAGAGAAAAAATAAGCATGAATTAACCCGAAAACCAGAAAGGAAAAAAGTTGCAAATTCACGTTGCTTATACCAATGAATTTTTTATATAGTGATATCAGAGTCCGGTAAAGATTGTGAATTCAAACTTCAATAGAAATTAGTTTAATAAAAAAAATGCATGTTAAATATCGGTTAACAATAAAAAAAACCTTTCATTTTTGTGTTATTTATGAATTATAATGGGAGGGTGCTATCGTAAAATGGCGATGGTAACATAAAAGTTGAAAAAGGTTAAAAGAATGCGAAGGGTGTTTAGAATGAGCGCCCTGACACAGTTCCCGTGCACCCTCAACTTAGTTAACTCCGCTACCACAGATTGAGAGCCAGGTATGAGTAGTTGCATGGTCTTTTTAACATGTCAGGCAACCCATTGTCATCTCTATAAACTCTCTCTTTGGAGAGAGAAAGCTGCCCATTTCACTCTTCAGTATTCGCAGCACAAGAAAAAGAAAGCCCGAGTTTTATCTGGTTCTGGCGAGAGAGATGGCATTGAATAAAGGGGTGCACAGCGGCAGTGGAGGAGCAAACAGAGGAAGGCCATGGGCGTTGATGTTGCTGCTCGCATTTGGGGCTGCATTTCTTGGGATTATGGTGCTTCACAAGCTCAGGGAAAGGCGCATTTACAACCTTCTTGTCAAAGAGAAAGACCGTGAGCTTCTTTCTCTTCATCTTCTCCTCCAGGTAACACTCTTCTCCCTCTCTCTCTCTCTCTCTCATGTTCTGTTTCTTCACTTTTAAGTGTTGTTCAGTCTGCACGACACGTATGAAGCAACATGCAGTTAAAAATTATTAACGTAACGGGTCACACTTTGAGGCACTGATGATGAAGCTTCATTGCTTCGTTAAAAGAAACCTTTTGCTCTCTCTTGCCCATTCTCATATTGCTTGATGACCCTTTATCTTGAATAAGTAATTAGCTTGGGAACAAAAGAAAAAGTGAAAGATAGACTTCAATTCAGCAGAAATATTAGCTAATTCTTTACCCCTTTTGGGATGAATTGTCAAAGTTTCTAGCTAGGATCAGGATGAATAATCTGCGATTGTTGGGTTGGTAGTATAGTTCATTAGTTAATAATTAGACCTGCAGTGATTATTAAGTTTAACTTGGGTTTTTTCAAATTCAATGACATAGAAGGAAAGAGATCATGTCAAAGAGTTAAAGAGGAAGAGTGAAGAAATGAAGGCGAAGATATACTCTCTAGGAAGTCAAAAGATGGGGCTCGACAGAAGAGTTCTTAAGATGCAATCCACAATGGATTCGCTGAAGGATGAGCAGAAACTGATGGAATCCGCATTTGAGGAGAAGCAAAATGAGATCAGAATGCTGCAAGAAAAAGAGAGCTACTTGGGAAAAGAAAATTCTCAAGTAATAGCTCTAAAGGAGAATCTTAAGCAGAAAGAAGCAGAGATAGAGGACCTCAAGCACCGTCTTGAAGTCCCAGTTAAAAGCCGCTGGGTAAGCATCAATGATCAAACCAACCTTCCTGAAAATGTGTCAGCGAGTGGAAGAATGGCAGCTCAAGATAAAACTGACGAGACTGAGAATAAAGAAAAGGATGAACAGTTAACTGACTCCACCAAATATGGCAAGCGTACTAAAAATGAAGATGCAAGCAAAAGCAAATTGACCAAGTTCAAAGATGGTAAGGCTACAATTGGAGTTGAACATGAAATTCGAGACAGATTGGGGAATCATGATAGATTAACTGAGACAGAAGAACATATTCAGAGGCAAGAAACTCTGCAAGTTGAAGGTACGGGTGGTGCTGGAGCTGCTAGTGAAAGAACAACTGATGGGAATCAAAAAAAGAAAAACGAAGACGATGATGATGGTGAACGTGTTACTGCGAAAGAAATTGACGTGAAAATTGTGGATGGCCAAGAAAATAAGAAAATCAGAGAAAGGCAGACAGGGCAAGTTGAGCATAATGAGGGCGCTGGAGGTCAGGATTTTAATGTGAAGCAATTGGCAGACAACTCCAGAATTTCTGTGGGATTGAAAGAGAGACATGGCGATGTAAGTAAAACAAAGGGGAAGGGATGGAGAACGATTGTCAAGAATAGATTAATGGGGAGCAATCAGATTTCTGAAATTCATGGAGAAGTAAACATGAATAGTAGAAAGGTTAATAGAGATGAGCAAGATGAGTTGAAGGATAGAACAGAGGGAAGAGTTTCTAATGATGAAAAAATTGAAAAAGTTGAAAAAGAGGAAGAGGAAATGGATGATAATAACCCAAGTAAAGACAGAGCAGAGGCCAAAGCAGATGCTCAAAACAAGATAGTGAGTGATACAAATCCCCAGTTGACAGAAAGTGGCATTAGCATGCACCCAAGAAAACAGAGACTTGGGGAAGTGAGACGGTTAGAAAAGAGTGGTGTCCAACAAAGCTGGAGTAGGAGACATATCAACAAAGTAGAGAAGACTGCTGGACAAGAAAATATTGGCACGGTTCATGAAGAAGCTGAAAAATTAAATGCTGCGGATGTCCAACAACAAGAGAAAGATGCCAGTGCTGATGATGACAATGAGGATAATGAAGATGATTTCTATAAGGAACCTCAAGCTGACTTTGAATATGAGAAGGAGGAGTACAAGGAGGAGATAGGTGAACCAGAGTTTAAGGTGGGTGTGTGATGAAACTGTAAATCAATTACTGTCCATTTGAAATAGATTAGTGGGTGTGAATTTGGCGTGCTTACAAATTACTAACATAAAAGAATGTAGCTTTTAAGAAGACGATTTCAGTGAAACCAGATTTTCCTACATATACCACATTACATGTTTCGGCCAACATATAAGAGAAGCTGCAAGCTAAATACACGCAAGTGCTGCACGCAGGCGCCAATATAAAGGTACCTACAGATCCAAACAAGGTGGAATACTAGGCAAAAGCAATTACAGCTTCTTGTCGGCCAAAATATTTATATATATAAAAAAGGGACTTAAGTAGAAATGAAACTTGAGGAGAAAGATCAATTACTTTTACATATATAATTCTACATACTTCTTTTTTACATATATAATTCTACATACTTCTTCTCAATGTAACCGGTCCAATTTGGTTTTTGCGATGTTGAAGGTTATGCTTGAACGACAAATATAAAAAATCAGATAGGCTTGTGTTCATTTCTTTCCAGGAGGTGAAAACTAAAAACCAGTAATTATTTTACTTAGTTCGTACTGTGTTTTAGACAATCTTATCAGCTTAAAATAAGAGTTGCCAAAGTAAGGGAACACCGAATGGTAAAAGGGATGGTAACTCATGGGTTGTAATAATCATTTAATTATATCATATTCAACATTAAGATTATTCAATACCATCTTTCAAAGCTATAAGTACAACGCACATTTTAAGATAACTTGTTGAGTTGTCATAGACGGAATTTAATTTCCAGCGCCATCCCCACTATATTGAGTTCATTCTATGGACCTCATGAAGAAACATGATACTCATTTCAAGGATCAGGCATACACCTTCGACCTTTCAACTCCACCTTTTGTGGCTTGCATGATCATTTCGTGTTTGAGAATAGCAACATGCAAAACGGGCATCGGAACAGAAAGCCTTGTATTCCTCAAACTGCGCAGCCAATAGCATCCGTGCAGACAACTTTGCGTTAATTTTCAGATATTCTCTGCTCTAAAATGATTAATTTAACTCAAACTACTATGGTATTACTTGCAAGTTATGTTACATCGATACCGATACCGATATGAATATCTGATACGATACAATACAATACACCGATATAATCAATTTTTAATAAATTAAAATACGCAATACGTTAATATATTATTTAACAAAAAACATATATGTTAAAATATTATTATAAGATTATTGAGATTGTGAAAAAATCTTTGACAATGGGACATAAATTTTCTATTGATCCATTTCAAATGAGTGGTCTTTATGGAAAAGTTTCATACAATAATTTTAACGTGAGACAAGTTGTTTGGAAGTATAGAAGTGTAGTTGATATGGATGTAGTTATTGGAATATGTGATGCAAGAGTATGGTACGCGTATCAATATCCGATACGAGTATAATACGAATATGTTACTATTTTTGAAGTACCAGTGCATCATAGCTTGTAAGTGTAGAAGTATTCATAAATTGGTATATAACGGGCAAGTATATAGTCAAATGTAGAAATATAGTTCTGGAAAGAATCATCTTCCACTTCAAGATTCATCATCTTCAAAGATTACTTCATAACTAGCCAAAAGAATTATTTGCCAGCGTACAGAACCAAGTCTTAAACAGGGCAAGGAAAATCAAAGAAAACGCATTATTACCAGCAACCTGGGCTAGTGCGAACACTCCGAACCTCACTTTGGTGCTTCCACCAATTTCTGCAAATATTCAGTATTCAGTCAGCAAAGATCAAAATGATAACACCTCCCAATTACGATACATGTGTGATTAACACGACACCAAAATGAAAGACATTCTGATTGCACCATTATATAACTGCTTATAAAATGTAATTTTCATCAATCCAACATTTTAAATCTTGAAAGATTATCATTTTAATAATGTATACCAAATTTCACATACATTTGTGAAAAACATGACAATGAACTGAATTGAAAGACATTCGATTGATAGTGATACTTGTGTAGACTTGAACAAACCAATAACTTCTTATTGAATATGATTGTCATCAATCCGACTATTGAATCACGAGAGATTATTTTATTGATCATGCATACAAAACTTCAAATAAATCAATTACAGATAAGTTGTAAACCTGGTAGTCAATAATTTCTTTTTATTCTAGAACTCATATTGTATGTTAATCCTAGGGTATTATGGGGTGCTAAAAGAGCATATATTAATTTCTAATTAACATGAAATTTTATAAGCAAGATCTATATCATTTGAGCCTTTACTCCAAAAGTGAGTTTCATGAAAAGCTTATCCTATAGAAAGAAAGACTCTTCTGGCTGACAGAGGGCAGCTGTTGCACAAGTCAGTTATAGAGAATAATTTGGTAGTTTAGACAGATTCATGCTGACTCTAGCTAGAAACAAATAAATGTTAATCTTAGTGGCAACAGTGAAAACAAAAATAGAAGTACCTCTTCTTTCTTGCCCTTGCCTCCAGTGAAGAACTTGTATCCCCCAAAGAAGAGCAGGCCCCAGCCAGTTAAAGAAACAATTACAAACTGCATGCATATAATAACTGGTCAAGAAAATTTCCACACACATTTCCAATTTCCATAGGTGATGTAAATAAAGGTCCTATCATCTCATGTCAAAATTAATAATTCCAATAAAAATGTAGTAGATCTTTAATCACAAAATTATACACACATGCTCTTCCTTCCATTTAGATGGGCTCATTGGATCTTGCCAAAAGTTAACTTTAGGGGGTCCATGGTGATCTGCAAGAATCAAATGAGAAAGAAATAAAACATATGTCAGAACTGTCTACCAATAACAAATAGTTAGCTTCAACACAAAAACAATTTGTTCAACCAAGAAGATGAATAGAAAGATCAAACATATTTTGATTGAACAATAGTATATTAGCTTTATAGAGTCAGATTACACTATCGACACCAAAATATAATCTCTCTTTCTCTAAATTACTTGTGTTGTTCATTAGCAATGGATAAATAAACAAATGTTAACACCTGGAAACAACAAAAACAAAAAGTGCTTGATATCCTACTTATTTATTCATATTATATCTCGTCTTGCTTCATTCCCACATTATAACCCAATAAAACCATTTATAAACAGTGTCCTTTTTATTGATTTTTTTTTTGGTGCTCAAATTATATGAAGGTTCCCCTTGATGACAGCAACTGCTACTTACTATTAAGTTTCACAATTAATCTTCCGAATAATTTTAATCTAAAATCTCACTGTTGGAATAGAAAACCCGTTCAATCACATATTTTCCAAGGACTGTATTATAAAACATAATTTATCCACTCACTCCTAGCATTCGGTAAATATCACCAGCCAGAGAATAAAATCCAAACGAAAGGTTAGAACTCAAACATCTAACTGGGTTTGGTCCTTGACAACACATACTCAATTAAGCTGAGGGATTCAGAAATTGTGAGATTTAAAACGAAAAAGGGGCGAAATATAATAGTTTTCTGAGCTATCAATGTTGCGCCAAACTATAGAAAATGGAAAAAATTCGAAGGATTTCAGAGATCCTGAATAATTGTAAATGCGACCGGAAAATAAGTGTATAACCAAAACTAAAATTCACCTGCACCTCCGGCGAGACCACGCCTTTGGATTAGATTGGCGGTTTTAATCGGTGTTCTAGAAGAGGAAATACGGCTTAAAGACGCCGCTTGGCGAGCTGCAGCCGCTGCTAGAGTGGCCATGGCTTTCAGCTTGATTTGAATATGCCAGAGGCAGAAACCGAGAGACGAAGAGAGACAGGCGGCAAGGGCACGATGCTGTGGCACTGGAAGTCTCGAAGATGAATATGCCCAAAGGCGCGACGTTAGACAACGACGACGTGTTTGTGTCTGTCGTTTTAACCCTGATTTGCCTACTATGTTCGGGAGCTGTGTGTCGTATGCTTCGAGAAGAAAATGTGGAAGGCCCAGAAAAGTTAAGCTCAATAACTATTGGTTAAGTTGAAAAAGTAATTTAAAAAAAATTATCAAGTACTTATTTTTAAGTATATAACAATATACTAAAGTTAAAATTTAATATTTCTACTAATAATAAACGAAACTGACTGCTAAAAATAAGTTGGAAGTTAGACTAAGCAATTAAGGCACATTTTAATTAAAAAAATACATGATTTTTTTGTTACGAATAAATAATAGTACAACAATGAAGCAAAATGGAGAATTTGAATATTTAATGTTAGAATACTTAGTATTAAAAAATGTGTCACTTGAATTATATTTTATCAGTTAAATAAAATAATGATTATTGAAAAAATATATGATTAAGCAATATAAATAAGTAATTATTATGTTTCGAGAAAACTACCTACTGTATTTGAAAAAATATTATTTGTAAGTTCAAAACATAATTAATATGCACCTTTGCAAGCTTGATGACTCTGGCAACATTAGTTTGTAGCTCTGAGCTTCTATGGACAATGATGTAATCTGTGTTTGCAGTTAGGAATGAATGAATCTTTATTGTTGGTCGAAAACGGAAAAAGAAAAGATTTGTTTGCTTAGCTTTTCTTTCAGCAGCCTCTCAAACATCTTCCAAAGTTGTAAATTTTCAAAATTTGAAGTACCAAACTAGCAGAAAATATCAACTGCACTTGCTCTCTAATGTACATTTCTATGACAGATTTACAGGAAGGCACTCAACCCCATTTATTTGAGAATTGTCTCACTTCTTTCACAAACATAAGGATTTTTTCCTTTTTTATATGCCAACAAAAGAACATTGCAGTTATTGTAAAGAACTCAGAAGATTATACAATATAATAAGAATGAATTGACGTAAGTATGCTGCATAGTAGAGTTTGAAATTTCAATCAGAGACACTGATAACTGCTACTCCGTATAGTATATTAACTAATGCTATATGTAAACAGCTGCTCTATCAGCAGCCTTTATAAACCAATGCCTCTATCTTTTAAACCTCCACTTGTAGTTTCTATTCAGATGTCTACTAATTTTGACCTCTCTGCTGATCTATAATGATCTATATACATATAGCCTATGAAGTGCTCAGTGACAGTAATTGCTGCTGTATACATATAGCCTACTAATTTTGACGCTCTTGCCAACCTTCATGTTGAATCAGCCCACACTTCAGACTTCTTTCTTGAAACTGCCAAAACATATATAGTGAACAAAATTAACCACACTTGCAATGAGTACTGATTAGGTTGAGGTCTAGTTTCGAATCTGTATCATAAGGAGCTTAATGAAACACACTGCTTTATTTTGGTTGATATATAAGAGAAGCTTAGTTCAGTTTTCTCCTTCTTTGGTTCTTGGTCTTTTCCGTATTCTTTGGTGAGGAAGAAAGAAGTATGAAAAATCACAAGGAGGCATTCACTTGGAAGAACAGGTAATATGTTTAGTTACCTCAAGAATAGATATGGTCTGGAAAAGATCATGGAACTCTTCTAAGAGCAACTTCTCTTGTGCAACAACTTCTGCTAGTTCTGATAGCAATGCAGCGGTCTTGTCGGCCTGTTGATGAATCAATTTCAATATAAGTCCTCATTAGGTAATAACAAGATAACAAGAACTTGGATAGTATTACCACATACCGAACGTGAAAAACTAGTAAACATTGACTTGATGGAAGCTGTGAGATCAGATGCAAGCCGTAGAGCTATGGAAGCTGATTGTAGGTCCACCTGTAAGCATAAGAATTATGTAAACTATGAAATACGGACACTTCAAAAAAGAACCGTGTCATTATTGTATTAGATACGATATCATATAACACTTCAAATTTTAAGGTTCCCTTGGGTTCGGCTCGGTGTCAATGCTTTTCAACTGTAAATTTGCTTTTCCTATCATTATAAGTTAAATGTCTTCTACAGTTTTAATAAACCTACCTTTCCACCTTCTACAAGGGGTACTCTGCAGACAACAGAATGCAAACAATCTTTGGTTGCAGTAATTGCTGAGACGTGTTGCCTTTCCAAATCTCCCCATGCTTCCAATAGCTTAATCTACAAGAAAACATGTCCATAGAGAAGAAGAATCAAATTACTGAAATTATAATTTGTATGACAAATCTTAATTAGGTGAGATTTACTACTGACTTGGGAATATACTACAAAGTTGAGCTTCATCTCAAACTTCTCTTTCTCATACTGTATCTTCTTTTGCAGCACCGAATGTTGCAACTTTTTTATTCCATCCCAGGAATATAATAGATTGCTCTAAATCACATCGCAATTCACAAAACATTAACCATCCTTTCCGAATCATTTAGTATAAAATCAAAAGCCAAAATTACCATCCCACAGTAATATTATAAGTTTGAGCATACCTCAGCCTGATCAGAAATGCTTCTATTCACAGCCTCAGCTCTAGCATTTGCATATCGCCATTGTATCAAACGGTTATCTAGCACTCGAAGGTGATGAACAACCTCAGAATTACCGAACCCCATTGGCGACATATTCATGGAAGATTTCTTACTCTTGAATAAATCGAAACCCATGTTCAGAAATTTGTCCACTCCTTTTACCTTGGAAGGACTAGTAGGAGGCTTCAAGCTCGAAAACGACATGAGTTTCTCTTTACTTTCCACTGACATAGGCGGTGACCCTGACCTCCCCGGCGACAAAGCCCATTGAGATTTTGAGCTTTTATATCCTGTAAGAGAATTAGCTCTCCTGATCGCATTTTTTATGGTAAATTTCTTTAACATCGACGAATCATCCGATGACAGTGAATTCGGAATGTTAGAATCCGAAGTCCCTCTTCGAGTCCTTCTTGATACATCATTCGTATGCTTTGTAGGAACCTCTATGCCCAGTTTTTTGGAGCTCATTAAACTCCTTCCAATAGCTGGAGAATTAAAATAATCAGTTCCTGAACGGGCATCACTATAGTCTGATTCTGAATCCAGAATGATCGCGAAAGAATCTGAGTCTCGTCGGGGAGATAATAATTTGCTGTACAGAGCATTTTCGTCCATAGAAATGCTTCCCGGAACAGAGCCGGAACCAGAATTGGGTTTCACAGATGAAGAAGATGACTTTCCCGGAAAACCGATTTTCCCCGTGTACCTCGAAGACCCTCCAATGGGTCGATGATTTTCTTTGGAGCTATTATTATTATTATTATTATTATCATCATCATCATCATTCTCAAACCTGCCAAACTCTCTGCAACTCCTCTGCTTACTGAGAGAAAAAACCAAGCTAGTCTTTTCGGATTTCCCTTCTTTTTTACGATCAAGAAACTCTCTGAGCCTATCATTACCAAGATGATCAGCAAGAGTAGCACCCAGGTTTTTCTTCGTAGACGAAGCAGCGGGAGACGAAGAAGGCCAAAGCTGTCCACGAATGAAACCCGGGTTCCCGGTATCCGTGGAATTCGACCCGGACTTGCGTCTAACTGGCGAGAGGCCTTCTCTGGGAGATACAGATCCAGTTTCAAGTGGGGTTGTTGAGCTCAAAGAGAGAAACCGTGAACTCACTTCACGGGTTTTACCTTTACGATATTTCGGAGATTGACCAGAAACCACAGAATCCTTGTCACTCCTCATTGAAGACACAGAGGTTGTCGAATTGGGTTCAGAAGATGGATGAGACGTAACTGTAAAGGGTCGAAAATGGCGGCAAATATAGACAAATGTGGTGGATTGTACTTTTGGTTTGTTTTCTGTGAGTTCAGAGTGTGACCAAACTACTCTCACTTGCATTGGATGCATCAACGTTTATATATAATTTGGGGAGACAGTTAAAAACGGTACGAGACAAAGAATGGAAGTGGAAATGATAGTTTGAGAACTCCGCCCCTTCGTGTAACGCCGGCAGTTGACGAACGCACTCAATTAGTGGGTAAGTGCCATGTGTCGAAAACTTTGGAATTTGAATGGGCTAATTTGGGACTCCGGAGAGCTCTCTACCGTCCGATTGATTGAGGGGCGCCCCACACAGTGAGATCACTCAACTCATTTTATGCTAATTCAACGGTACAGAATTCGAGCTCTACTAATTTTATTTCTTATCATTGAATGAAAGTTTGTTAAATCTTAAAACATAATGATTATGATATAATATTTAAAATTAGATAAAAATAAGTAACTCGTTCTTATTTGTTTAAATCTATAATTCTAAAATTTTGAAGAATTAAATCTTAATAAAAGTTTTGATTTCAAATTTTGTTGGCAAAAATATAAAAATTATTATTCCCCAAAATTATAAGCAAGAACGAATCAACTTTATAAAATTAAAAATAACTCATTTGTAAATTGAGTAAATTGCTTCAAACAATGCCCTAGTGACATCTAGAAACCCAAGAGCCGATGGATATATAGTATGGTATATACATTCACTATCTGCTAATTCAATATTTAAGTAACTAATATTATTATTATTATTATTATTATTATCTTGTTCCTAAATAAGAGTATATTATTTGGTTGAAAGAAACAAAGCTTGAAACGGTGCCGTGTGACTATGTATTGATCCTAAAAGCGGCTTTCGGTCCAATATCCAGCGTTCATGAGAGGACAAGCAACTTCCTGTCCTATGATAGCTGATTTGTTTGATCAGATGTAAAAGCTATAGGCCATGGATCTTGAGGGATTCCGCTTCATTAACCAAATCCTACGTTCTCAGATACACCAATGGTTTGCAGTAATACACATTTTGGAATAGGGTAAAAAGAACAGTGCATATGGGTCAAGTGAAATGAAATTTATTGGTCATAATCATATTGGGAAGAACATATAAGCTTCTCCCTAAAGTTAAAATCTCTAAAAAACAGAAAAGAACAGAAGCTTAATTTTTTAAATTATATAATTATCTTTATTAGAATAATATTTCATCAACAAAATAGATACATTTGTAATTATGTGATTCCCTCTTCATTTTCATTATGACATCTAAGAGGAAAAATAAATATTTTTATAGAAAGCATAAAGAATTGTTTACTTCCTCTCTTCATTACAACCATTTTGTTTCTAAACAGACTTTACAAGTATATATACTTATTCTAATAACCTTAAATTTCATTCTAAAATCGGAAATTTGTATTATTATGATTTGAAATTCACGTGTCCGTAATCAAACAAGCGCACCCACATAGGCATGTGAGAAAATGAACACACAAACCCAACGCAAAGTAGAAACTCTAGTCCCAGCATCTAGCTAGCTTACGTAATGAAGGTGATATAAGATACTAGTGAATTTACCTTTTCACCTTTCTTCAATAGGGAAGCAAGATAGTATTGGACCCTTATAGAAACGTCCAATGTCATCAATGATTCAATGCTATAAAGCTCGAAGAAATGTTAAGCTATAATAAGCAACAGAGGAACAAACAAGTTTGCAATTCATCTCAACAATATAAACTAACTAAAATTCCTTCTGCGGTAATCCTATGAACTGATATCATCAAATACTTGACAAATGAACATCTACATGCTACAACAGAAGATCAGGAATCAGAAGAGTACTCCCATGTTACAGCCTGTAGTTATGCTTGAACTCATAAAATTGTAAAAGCATTTCTGAGTTATGCCTACAAAATTTAGACCTCAAAATCCAGCTTGTCTGTGTAAGGGATCACCCAACCTTCCAGTTCCAAAGTTGATGAAAGTTTCACAGTGGTAATAAGAAAAGAGAATAATCAGTGTATTTCTTCCCCCCCCCCCAAAAAAAAGGGGGCTTGTACTTTTTAAGCGCTAATCATCCAACAAGGTTTGCAGTTCCTATTAAAGCGTAGTCCAATCAATGAAAGTTGCATTGTTGCAATAAAGGATGAGAATAATCAACATATTTTTCCCATAGAGGCTTGTACTTTTCAATCCCAATTTTCAACCATGGTTTGGAGTTTCCATTAAAGTGAAGTACAGCCCCCTTCACTACCAACTCAGAATCAACATTTGTGTAGCCAAATCCCAATACATGCCACAACGGATCCAAGGGCTCAGTTAATCCATAAAATGTCAGCAGTCCAGGCGGTAAGGTACCAAGTTTCCACAATGTCCTGTCTACATTCTTTTCCTGCCAGTAGTGGTAGATGCCTGTTACATTCCTTTTCCTCCATTCAACCAAATCAAAAACATTCATCCCAAATGCCCATCCACATGCATCAGGATCAAAATGTGATCGTATAAGAGGATGAGAGTAATTCAAATATTTATGGTATCTGTGAAATGTCTCCATGCATGTCTCAACAGCTCCATTAACATTGCCATTCAAATCAATGGAAAAAAGAGCAGAGAGATCCTTCTGAACCACAACATCATCGTCGAGAAACACCACCTTCTTCAGCGCAGGGAAAACTTCTGGGATATAAAACCTCAGGTGGTTAAGCATGGAGAGATATTTAGGGTTACGAAACTTGATTGGTGTCTTGCCATTATCACTGTTGCCAGAAAAGTAGTAATTTTGTATTTCTGAGTCTTGAAGCTGCTTAAGAACTGGAACATATGAAGCATTTAACCAACTGAAGTCTTCAAACTTTCGAACCTCAACAGTCACTCCTCGGAATTTGTTCATGGTAAACCATGCCTTCATTGCAGAATAATTAATTTCATCAGTGACAAGGTGGAAAACAACCAAATCTGGATTTTTAGAATTTATTGCAGTTGAATTGACCACAACTGAAGTAGCAAGAATGTTATCAGAGAACACACAGAAGTGATAGAGATTGTTGTCTTTCAGTTTTATCTCCACTTGCTTCTTGTCCTTCAATTTCTTTTGCAAATTAAGGTTTTTGAACCATTCAGTTGTCAACCTGACACCAAGACAGTATAGGCTTTTTGGGACTTCTTCAGCCGCTATTTGTCCATACTTTGAACTCTTTTCGTTTACAGAATTCATCTGTTCATCAAGAGATTGAATTTTGGCTTTCAGTCTCATGATCATCGTTGCACTGTCATAATGGAGCTGCTGAGCCTGGTACAGCAATAATGCCATATCATGGATAGCGCTTTCTGATTCCCTGGTTGTTAAAGGGGCTCGCCTTGTAGCAGCATTTGAGAGGAGAATCAGCGAATTGCGGATCTGGGCACTTAATTCCCAAGCAAATTGGAGATTGTTACTTTCTTTTGCAATTACAACAAAAGCTTTTGCTAGGGATATCTGATCATTCAGTTGTCTGGTCAGAGAGTTGGGGCTTAACATCTCTTCAGTAATATTAAGCCCTTGCATCATCCTATCAGGCCTGTAAGTTCTCTGCATAACAGTGTAGAAGAAGTAAATTGTAAACAAAGGATGATAAGGACCATTATCTCTATCTATCTCCCTCCTCAAGAACCTAATAAGTAATAACCATAGAGATTGTAAATGTTATAAATTCATAATAAGAATTCAAGCCTGCCATGGAAGCTGCACTGTAAAAACTAAATTGAGTCCAAGTACTGTTTCATATTACCTTCACAGTCTCCTTTCCAGCCAAGCTTAGCTATTCACTACTAAAGTTTCATCATTAGAAAATATCAAATAATAAATATCTTTAAAGGGATTAGGGAATAATTATTTTTTTTGTATTAAGGAAAGGAAACATATGTTACATCAGTTAAGACTGTTGCAACATCTGAAGTCTGAACACAGTTATATTCTTGCTATCCCATATCAAGGTTCACCAATAATCTAGTTAGGCAAACCCCATATACTAATATCATTGAGGAAATTTTATCAAGTATTATTGATATGTGTAAGACTGTAAGTTTTTCTTCACCCTCAGGAAGGTGAACAAGTACTAGTACTACTTGCCTGCTATACGATGATGGCTTAGATGTTTCATCAAAGATAATATTATGACTGCAATATCAGCTTCAGTGAGCCATTTAGGACTAGTAAATAATAAAAAATAATTGTACATTTGTTGATGTCTTAACAAATCCAGAGTTTAACTATCACATCCAATCAAGCATAACACTACTATTCCAAACTTATGATAGAAGTAAAAGTAAGTGTGAAAATAGCATTGTATTTGTTATTTAAACCATAATTCAGTTCAACTGGCCCCTCAACTCCCCCCCCCCCCCCCCCCCCCCAAAATGAAGTGAAAAATTTTCTTACATAGTTGAAAAAGGTCAATTTCTTCACACAAATATAAGCAAGATTCCCAGAAAACCAAATAATCCCATATAATAGACATTATGAAGAAGAACAAGAGGCCGAGAAAGATGGAGAAACAGAAATATGTATGCCCCATCCCATCAACAACCATCATTCCAGAGTCTCATTGCTTACACAAATGAACAATAATGAGTCCCAACGTAAACAAAGGTTGACACGCAACCGTGTTTAGCCTTATATTAATGGATTGCATCTGTTAAACGAACCTAAAAAACCATCATCAAAAGCAAATCATCGGAAAGTCCAACTCAAACCACTTCTTAAAGTCAAAATAGCACATAAATCCAATAAGGCAAAACTAGTTTTCAACAACCTACTAACAAAACCAAGCACACCAATCACTTCGTTAAATCGTACATCTTTCTCTTTACTTGAAATCCCCTATCCAGTCAATTTAGCTTCAAGCCTCAAAGTCCAAAATTCAAAAGGAAAATTCAGTTTTTCCCCACACATTTTCCAGCAGCCAAGAACGTTTATCTTTTAACTGATTGACCAAATGCAAACAAGAACAGATTTACCTTGGATAAAACCGGTCTCGACTCAATCTGACTCCCTTTGCTCAGAATATAAATAAATAGAAGAACCACTGCGCTAAACAATGCCCACCACAACACATCCGGAACCCTCCTTCTTACTGGCCTTCGAAAACTAGCTGTCCTTCCCCTCATATTTTAACCTTATCCAACTTCCTCAAAACCCCAAATTGCGCTCCCTGTAACTCTTCCCCGGAAAAAATAAATGTTTGGGGGAGATAATTTGGTAGTAGAAGAGAAAATTGAGGCTGGTTAGCAGTTGAAGGGTCTGCTCCAGATCAAGAGGGACTACCGAGATCTGCAAGAACTGGGTTTTCCAGATTTGGATCTTCTGGGATAAAGAATCAAACTTTGGAAAATTCTTAGGTATTCTTTGGGTGGATTTGAGCCGAGCCGGCGAAGAGCTTCGTGGTCACTAAGTAAGCAGCAAAATGATTTCTTTTTTGGACAGAAACAGAAGAAAACAGTTGGGATTTATAAGGGAGTGGATTATGGCTTTGTGAATGTGATCGTGCAGTAACTAAAGTACTGTCCTTTCCATTGGCGTTTTCTTTTCGCTGATGTTGACAAACGGCTCTGATCGTGCCATGTCAGCTACAATTATGATTTGGATCAGCTAATTACATTCATGAAGGATTTTCTCAAATTTACAATGATTTTTCAAAAGCCAAAAAATGAGACTTGAACCCAAAAAATATGCGGGAAAATGAATATAAGATAGAATAAAAAAGAAATATCTGAAAATATCATAATGTTTTAACATTGAACCTGTTTTATAAAGAACTTTTATGTTGTTTATAGTTACTTTATATTTGTAATGTCAATTACACTATATTTATAGGTTGTAATTGAATACTCACCGTTTGAGTGTCCTGAACTGTCCTGATTGATTAACTTGGTCTTTTTAGAATGGACATATCATAATGGAGACCTAGAAATAAAAAAATAAATCATTTTAATTTCGATTGTTACAAATTAATGAGGTAGAAGGTGTTGAACCAATTTGCATTTGATTTTGAAGTTTTTACGTCGGTTTTTTTTTTGAAAGCAAAATATATAGACATAATTTAAATTATGATTTAATTGTATATAAATATATAAAATGATTGGTTACATAATGATTTCTTAATTCTCAATTGGTACCACTAGAGACTAAGATATGCATCATTTGGGAAGAGGTAGAAATCAAAATGAAACAAATCAGCCCCCTTGTTGAAAGCTCTTCACGTATACAACAATCCATAAGTATGTCCATTACGAATATGATAAACTTCTTCCTTAGTCCCTTCCGCCCTTGTAAAATGTGCTCTTGTTTCCTTCACAAAGCCGAAATGTTTATTCACATTATATGCCGGTTCTGCCTATGTGCCTATGCAACCACTGGATTTTATGCCATGCACCCAAGTGTGAGCGGTCTAACTTTGTGATGGCCACACTTCCGCATAGTTTTAGATACATTATAAACTTCAGTCATTTATCATCTATATCTTTAACGCAAATCAGAGAACCAAGGATAAACAAAGGACAGAGGCTAAACCTACATCAATCTAATTATATATTAAAGTTGATAACCATAAAATAGTATGCCGGGTACAAGTCAAATTTAACACCTCAAGTACAAAAATTATGCTAATTTGCTAATCTTGGCATTCTATACTCAAACTCAGTCCTACTTTGAACCTTTTTAAGAGACAATACCACCAAACATCACATAAATATAAGCTTTTCATGTTAGGCAGGCTAAGACAAAGATAACAGAAGAGCCTGCTGGAATCCCAATCTGAAACTCTATTTTGGTATTATTCCTGATCTCTTTATATGGCAATGATCAGCAACAAATAATAGAAAGAATCCTTCCTTTGGCTGCGAAACCTCAGACACAAGATATTCTTAACCATTTCTTAGAAAGGCCGCTGAAATCCTCCTAAATGAAACACAGAATGAAGGAAAGCTGACTCGCTAACAAGAGGGATCTTCACAAACGTACCAAGAAGTGCACACCTTACACACTCCAGCATTATAAGAACATATGCCAATGCCACACCGGCCCAATAGTACATCCCAAGTGTTCCTTTGAAGTGTACAAGTGGCACGAAATTGCTTGAATACCATATCACCTGCAGACCAATTTCCAATAGAAGTCCCATCATCACATGGAATCTAAAGAAAAGTGGCAATTCCTTATTTTTTACAATTCCTACAATTGCCAAATAGCAATATATCATCGGAAACCAGCTTGGCAATCGATTGACAGCTCCTGGGATGTAATAAACCAAATCTTCAAAGTATTTAAAATTTTCAATGAAAGGTTGAATATAAAACCCAGTGTCAGACATCTTCAACGCAATTAGATAGGGGATGCAGGACAATGTCCTCCACCACCATTCTGGCTTCTCGGCTGTTGAAGGGATTCGGAAGCCAGAAGAATGATATATATAAGCTTGTCTGCAGATCATAGATTTGCTTCTTCGAGATACAGTAGGAACTGTGAGTGATAGGCCAGCTTGATCTCCCTTAAATAGTGGGGATGAAACTGCAGTAATGGGTAATGATTTTCCTGCAATCATAGGTTGGGGAATATAAGAATTAATAACAATTTTTTAACACTGTACATAACAAACAATATTCATCTTGGCAAATGTGTTGCATAAAAATGATATTGTGCCCCCTGCAATATTTAATTCTTGACAAGTGTTTTTTTTTTCCGCGGGGGGGGGGGAGGCGAAAATGTTTAAGATCTACCATGAAATTTGCATGCAAAATTTGCCAAGGGGATTCCAGCGCTGCATCTCTTTGGAATCAAATCTTTAAACCTGGTAGAAATCCAATTACAAAAAGATCATGAGTATTCAGTACATATACAGGAGAGTCAAGGGAGATAAACTTATGCACTGGAATGAGTCTCTAATCAATAAGAAAATAAGTGATATATGTCCAAAACAAGTGCGCACAGCTGCAGACCCATCCAAACTAAATACCAAACAAAGTTGAACCTGAATGAAAGTACTATTATAATCTAACAAATATTTCATTGAATCATAATGAATACTCCCTAGTTCTGAAGTATGTGATGAAAATCCACAACATCGACGAAGTCCTATTGACCATCTACTGTTTTCCAAAAACCACAGAAAAACTCAACAAACTTTTATTATCATGCCTTATTTTCAAATTATTCCCCAGTATTATAGAATTTTCAAATTTATCCTACAATAAAGCAATACCTATTAAACTCCCCTCACTAAAGAAATCAACAAGCATCAACAACAGATTCATTCTGATCCTTTTAAAATAGAAAGAACTCGCAATGAAACATGACATGATGCTTCTTTGTTTTTGCTTTGCATAAATGGCTCAGGGAACTACTCAACAAGAATGGCCTCCATAGTATATCTAAATTCATGGACTGATAAACAGTGATTTTCAAATGTAATGCTAGAAAATTAATAATCAGCCTTCCATAACACTCAAATAACATCAGATTCTGCAGAATATTTACTGCTTATTAAATTGAGATCCTCCTCCTCCTTGCCAAATGCAGCACACAGATGGTATCCTCAATGGTTGCTTCTGAACTATAGGAGCAAGCTCTATGGATAACCTTCACATTACCCCTAGTATTTCTAATAATATCTTTGAGACCTCTTCTTTTTTTCTTTTGTGAACAAGCTCAGTCCCCATTCTTTACATAAGATTGCACTCATTGGTCAAAGATAATATGTTAATCAAATTGATGCCCTATAAATCTTTGACTTCATTGTGGGTCTAAAATATGTTGATGAAGAACGCACTAAAGGGCAAGGTTGATATCATTTTGCTACTGAAAACAAATCATAAAAATCAAAATCCCCATATTAATAATAATGGCAGGAGACGTGTCAGATGAGAAAAAGTATAGAAAAAGGAATTCTTATGTTGTCTCTTTGGTTTTAACATTCTTATGATTTTACAAGAAATGTTAAAAACTTTAAAATATATTAAGAAATGATTGTGTTTTTTTCTTCAAAAGTCCAAAATCGTTAAACTTTTATTCAATGAAAGATTCAGCGGACACTTAAAACAGTTTGACAATATCTAATGATAAATAAATAATCAGAAATCATATTCATGTATAAACAGATAAAAATCAGCAGTCCAAGAATTAAGAACAAAAATCTCAAACTCAGATATGAACCTTTTGTATTCCAAAAATTATTTTTATGCTCTATCCAGTCCTATGAGCAAAGAGTCCTAGTTTTGAGTATAGCGTTCATTCCAGAAAACAAACCAGTAAATTGAGGGGCAACTATGACATCCGTTTAACAAATTTTAAACATTCAAAGCATATCATATATAGCAGTATATATGGTTATAGACAACGAATTCGCTCAGAATTAAATAAGCCAACGCAATCCATAAATTTCTATTGTAAAAACAACAGGGGAAAAAAGAAATATAAACGTCAACTTCAGCAATTTCGTGAATCCGGAGAAAGAGATGGAATTTATCAGAAGAATACGAAGAAGGAGACAGAGATGAGATGGAGCAGCAGTCTACATACCTGGAGGAAGACGCAGAGGGATGAGGAGGGCGGAGAAGAGGAGAGGATCCAGCTTTGAGTGCGGGAGCCATCCCCTCTGAGATGATAGGTTTCTTGGCTTTCGCCCAGAATTTGGTTTCGGAACCTAATTTCTAAATCAGAGCAGCGCCGTCCCTTTCGGCTTGCATCTCAAGCAACAATGTGGAAAGTTGGCGTCACCCTAATTATATAAATATTATAGTAAGGATGAAGATGTTGGCTTATCAGTGTCACCAAATATTGGAAAGCTCCAGACCCCGGAGTCGGTGAGACTGGGATTGGCTCATTCGCTTCCCACCGCCTTCCAACTATTTTAATCCTATCGAGTACCTCTGATTCTTTCAACGTTAATTCGACGTTATTCTTTTTACATTTTTATTTTTAATAATAATAAAATAATATATAAAAAATATATAAATAACATTATTCAAACCAAGTCATATTATTTATAGAACTATTAAGTTTATAGGATTAGCCAACCTAAATCCTAAATTATATCTTATCGTTTTAAAATGAAATAATAGTATAATATCTTTTGTTTTTATTTTTTATTCTATTTTTTTGTTTTTTAATATTAGATAATTATTTTTTATATCATATTTTTATGAAAGATTTTAAAATTTTTTTTACATATTTTACACTATTCATTTATTATTTTTCTTAAATTTACTTTTTTATAAATAAAATTTTTTATAAAAAATAAAAATAGATTAAAAAATTATCAAAAAATATATGATATAAAAAATAATTAATTAATATTAAAAAATAAAAAATTATAACAAAAAATAAATGAGAGGTGAGAAAAAAAAATAAACTCTCATTTAAGCTAATACTTTTAGATAAAGTAAATAATAATATTCTTAACAAAAAAAGTAAATAATAATAAACTGCTCTAGTATATAAAAAAATGTAAGTAAATTGTAAGAAAAATTTGTGATATTTAAATATATTTTGCGTAAATTAAGTTTATGTATTTAACTACAATAGACATAAAAAATGACATGTGATTATGTTAGTAATAGCAATCCAAAATATTCACATAGTTATTTATCATTTGTCTAATATATCTATCTAATATCTTAAAGAAACTATCTAATATATGAAATGATTAACAATTCGTTCCCAGATCAATATTCTTCGGACCTTTTAAAAATTAATAAAATTGAAGCCTACGAAAATGAGAAAGTTTCCTCTTCTGTGTGTTAGGAATTATGAAACTCAATTGAATAGAATAGAAATTAATGAAAAAAAATTTTCTCTCTGTTTGTAAATTTTAAATCTTTAGAAGGAAGGAGTATGGAAGAGGACAGGAACCATTCCTTTCATTCCCTTTAAAAATATCAGATTTTTTTTCTTTCAATTTGAGAATAAAGAAAGAGAGCACTTTATTTTATTTATTAATTGACATCTTTATCTTTATTTTTATAACAATAATATATTACGCATTCATTCCTTCAAATTTATATTTTTTGGCTGCTTTCACTGTATTTCTTCTCTCAATATAAGACTAATATTATTTTCTTCAAATCATGTATGGTATGCATTACCTTATCATCCACAAATATAATTTTCATTTATTTATATTATTATGAGTATTATGAATTTAAAATAATAATTTATTTTTTATGTTTAAGTTAATATTTAAATGCATATATTATGATGTTTATTAAATTTTATTCTTTTTTAATATTTCAATATTTATAATACTTATCATTTCTTTGACTTTTATTTTGAACTTCTAAACAAATGAAAATCTTTTTAGTCCATCTTCATATTAAACTTTTAAAGAGAAGAAAAGTAACTCTATTCAATTCATTTATTTCCCTTTTTGTTTCACACTGTTCCACTTCATTATATTTTTTATTAAAAGTTCAAACATAAGCTTACAATAATAGTATTTATAACTTACAAAAAATTCAATATGGTTAAGTAGTAGATTAAAATAAATAAAATAAAGTAAATAATGATAAAAAATAAAATTATAAAAATTATGCCAATATTATAGTCTGTAAAAAGATACTTTCTATCTTATTTATGATTATTCCATATTTTTAATTTTTATCTTAAAAAATTTACAAAAATTTAAAAAAATAAAAGAATTTTTTCATTTATTTTTAAATATTTGTGTTATAAATTTTTTTTTATTTTTTAAAATCATTTCTTAACAAATTAAAAAAAATTAAAAATTACTCTTGAGAGTAAGATAGATAGAGCTGAATGTAACCAACTAACTGCGAGAACAAAAAAAAAATTAACCGATGTTACCCTCTATCGGCAATGCGAGGCTAAACAAGGGAAAGCTCTAGGGTTCCTGAGGTTTATAGTACCTATATAAAGCTCAGATCATATGCGATCTCCTCAAAGCCTTTGTTCTTGTAGCGTCTAGGGTTTAGCTATACACGAGCTCAATTTCCATTAGATTATCCTGTTAGGTTCAGGTTTCTTCGATTTTCCTTGAATTCTCCGCACGATGCCTCCCGGGCTTCTCTGAATGATCTGTGATGCGAGCGCCCCAAAGCATGTGCCAAAACGCCGCCGTTCGTGTTGCAGTTTAGCCCATCTCCTTCACGGCTGATCTGTGTCAAGGAAACGGCAACATCCCTCCATTCTTCTAATCTCTCTGTGTGTTGAAAACTAGCCTCACTACACCTTGAGCTTATTTTCAAATCATATATGCCATGAAAATAAAGCTAGTCATAGAGGCGCACATGGAATCGGCGGGTTTCACGTGGGGGTTTAACCTTTAAATGTTTGTGCCTCTAAATACATCCGCCATATTACTAGTTTTTCTCAAAAGTTTAAATTTTCAATCTTCCTTTTTTGGCGACGATTATATATTATCCGCGCTTCTGAGAATTGTCGATGAAGCATAAAGGAAAAAAATGGTTGAATTTCTTGATATGAGCCTAAGTTTAAATTTATTGTAATTATTAAATTCAATTCTTGCCTTTATACTTTAATCTATTTCAATTGGATTGGTCTTTCAAGCAATATGCTGTGAGGGTAATAATGCAGCTTCAAATGCCAGTTCTGCTTCTGAAAAATTCGTGATTGATAGAGCTGTAATATATTCTGAGCCTGATGCAGATGAAGTTTTCCCTTGTGATTGGTATTGGCCGTTATTATTAGTCTACTATATTCTAATATGTACTTATTAGCTAGTGAATTATCAGAGCAACCCTGTTTCATAAGATTGTCAGTGATAATTTATCCCTGTTTGAGGTGTTGTGAAGCCAAGACCTCCCTGTAAAGGGGAGGACCTACTTGGTGAAGCTACATTCATATGATGTCAATGGATTAGACATTGTATGATGGAAAAATGTTATATTTTTATTTGTTCACAAGTAACTTCTACAGTTATAATTGCTTGCAGGAGAAAATTTTGACTCTTTAAATTCTGGGAAGTTTTTTTTTTTTTTCTAAAATTAATTTCATCTTCCACCGATGATGTTACAATCCAACTTGTTTGAGGATGTAGTGTAGCCAAGTCCCTGTTTTTCAGTGAGAACCTACTTGGTGTTCCCTACATTTCCTATGACAGCAAATGTTAAACTGAGGTTCCTCAATTTTTTTTTCAGTTGTATTGTTATTTTCCTATATGGCTTGTTCTGCACTTACGAATTCATTGGAGTCATGCTTCATGAATTTTTTTTTCCTGAGTTTAACTATACACTGTTCCCGTCTAATAGGTCCAGGGTCTGAAAAACTCAGAAAATTGTGTGTTGTCATCAGCTTCTTCTCCTGTTTATCCCACGAGATTGGAGTTAAATAACAGCACTACATTGATTTTAAAATTCTGATTATAATTCGATTTTTTATTTTAAAGGAAGAGAGTTATTTACCATTGTGTTACAAACCGCACCATTTCGTTTTAGTTGTTTTTAACGTCTTTGTTGTCTTCAGATATTGTTGTCTTTTTAGAATTTTACTATATATAGAGGCTTCTACATACAACCTCAAGGGATTAATTTAAATGTGAAGACAATCACGTTGATTATATGTATTACCCTATATTTGGATATGAATTTTATTAATTTCTTAGTTAATTTTTTAATAAACCCACTTGATACAAATAGGTCGATTAGGTGAATATGGCACGAACTAATTTTAAAGACTATTTATTTGGTAGAATGAAGAGAAAATAAGTAAAGATTGCAACCTTACAAAAGCAAGAGAGGAAGAATGAGCAGACAGCAAGAAGGAAAGGAGCCTCGTAAATAATAATAGATGGGCGAGTGCTTCTTCGTTATGCTCGATGTAACCTGATGCTTGAGTCGGCCATGCATGTCTAGAGTTGGCAATTGGGTTAGTCACATCAAGTCAATGATAAAATTAGATTTGTTTGGGTTAGCTCAAATTTAAATTAGATTGGTAAATTGTTGGTCTAGTCCACTGGATTAAACTAACTCTAATTATAATTATTAATATTTTTTAAAATATAATTATAATTTATTTATATACTAAAAATATTAAAATAATAAATAAAATATGATAATTGAATTCTTGCTCCCAATCGACCCAACCAAGCCATTTAAACCTGTTAGCAGTAAATAAGAATGTCAGATAAGTCTAAAGTTTCTCCTTTTTCAGTGCTTAAGTGCTGTCATTTACGTCGTTTAAAAAGGACAGTCATAGGTTTTTTTCACATGCAAACATGTTGCCCTTCTTGTTTCTTGTATTAATGAAAGGTGAAATCTTTTAACCTCCCAATTCAGAAATGTTATGAACTTATGAGAGAACTAAATACACTTAAGAATCAAAAGCTATGATGTGACTGAAGGTTGAATGCACAGGAGCAAACTTCTCATTCAACTTTTTTACATACTTATTACTCTAGCTACCTATTAAACATGTAGCTTATATATGTTAAAAGTAAAATAAAATTTAAACAATTTATTTCTTGAGTGATCATAATGTCTTTGAGGGAGGGTGATTTCTGTCCTACTCTTGAGTAGGAATACTCAGGAGTAGACTAGACCATGAGATCTGTATTGAGAAAATCTAACCGTTAGATGTTTTATTAATTAAGAAGTACTTTACCCAATGACTAAAAGGCTTACTCAGGAGTAGGAGTACTCTTGAGTATGATAGAATCCGCCTTGAGGGAGCCATACCATTCTCTTCCTTTTACCTTACGTCAAAGACATGGATAAAATATTCTTCCTCCCCCTTAAGGTACATGAGAGGAGGATTGGCATGATAAATTTAGGAAAATTGAGGACATTGTCATCATCTTGATGAGATTACTTACCCTCCTAAAGTTTTTTTATAATTTTTTGGTTAGCCCATTGGGTTAACTTGGGCATGCTTGATTAGACTATGTGTCACATCGAGTTAGGCCAAAAAACATGATTTTTTTGAGATCAATATTTATGTAGCTTAGCCCTATTATTTTTTAGGTTGGTTTAGGTTAATCCATTGAGTTGGTCCAATATTACAACTTCCATGCATGTCCTTAGGGATTGTGTTTGCTAAGACCATTTGGCAAGCTCTGGTGCACACTGCACCCTTCGCACTTTCTTTGGTTTTAATTGGAGCGATTGGCTTGAGACTAACCTGGATAAGAAGCAAGTCAACTATTTTCGCAATAAATGGCAGTTGATTTGGAAGCTATTCTAAGGTTTGTTAATGATATTTATAGTGTTGGTGATGGTGAGGATTGTAGGAAACCCAAGAATTCTGGGGTAATTGACATTAGATGGATGTGTCCTCCCTTTCTGAGCATTGGGTTAAATTAATACAGATGGTGCTTCGAGAAACAATTCAGGCCTTGCAAGTTGTGGGGGAATTATTTGTCATCATTACAGAGGTTTGGGTGGTTGGCTATAAGTTTTCGGCTGGGGTGGTGCTCTTCCATACGTGGTGACATATGGGGAGCTGTGAAGGGTCTTGAGTTAGCTTGGAATTTGGGTTGTAGAATGGTTCAAATGGAAATGGATTCATTCAATTTCTCTTCAATCTTTTTTTGTCATTTTTGACTTATTGTAACTGTTTATTTATTTTTGGTCAACCACAATTTGATTATATATATATTTTTTTCAATTACATGTAATAAAATATTGTGACGATCTAAATATAAATGGAAGATCACTATTAAAAAAGGATTGAATCCGGATTCGATTCAAATAGAGAGTAACTCTATGCTTCTTGTCCAGTTCATGATAAATGAGCTGCATATTGTT
>JASKGM010000005.1:2401365-2414935 GCA_034509205.1 Ceratonia siliqua | reverse complement strand
CTTTTGTTGATTGAAACATATATTTTTAAATTTTATGTATTTCAAAATATTATGTTGTTCAATCAAGCTCTCCAGTTATGTTATAACAAGTTCAAATATATATATTAGTTAATTCAAATAAAATATAGGAATTTTTGTAAAAACAAAACTATCACAAAAAAGGGTCTTGGTGACGATAATGCTAATATCATCACAAAAAATAATTTCAAATTAAGAATTTTTTTCTTAAAAAAATGGTTTTAGTGACGACATTACAATATAATCACAAAAACAAGCTTTAGTCACAACAAAAGTATGTCTATTTTTGTTACAAAATCCACTTATTGTGACGACATTCAAAATGTCATCACAGAAGGTGGCTTTTGTGACGACAATAATGGCGTCACAGAAACCATCTTCTGTGACGACATTTTGAATGTCGTCACAGAATGTGGCTTTTGTGACGCCATTATTGTCGTCACAGAAACCACATTTTGTGACGACATGTTGAATGTCGTCACAAAAGGTGGTTTCTATGACGACATTATTATCGTCACAGAAACCACCTACTGTGACGACATTGAAATGTCGTCACAAAAGATGACTTTAGTTATGATTTATAAAAAATTTAACAAATTATTTGGTTAATAAAACTTTTAGTGATGACTATTACTGTCACTAAAGACACATTTAGTGACGACATATAAGCGTCACTAAATATATATTTTTTGTGACGCTTAAAAGTCGTCACAAAAAGTTACCTTCAGTGATGAACCTTTTTTTTGTCACTAAAAACCTTTAGTAACGAGGTATTAGCGACGACTTATAGTCGTCACTAAAGGTTGACAAGTCGTCACTAAATATCATTAGTGACGACTTTCATTACTTTTTGTGACAAAAAAAGTCGTCACAAAAAGTCATTTTTTTTGTAGTGTTTATGGTGGTTGTTTGCAACAAAGTGGATGACAGTTGGGGGCAATTTTGCCTTAAATTAATTAGGGGTTTGAAGGAGGAAGAGACTGGAGTTTTTTTGTTGTTGTTAAGGTCATGTAAGTACAACGTGGAAATTAATTTGTCACTTAAGGCAATAATTTGTCATGTAGGAGCCAAGTCACCATTTTTTGTTAATATCTGTCACATTCTTGTTTGGGACAACATTGAACCAATCTTGCAAGAGATCTACCCTCTCTATTAGTCCATTCGATAATTTTGTTGGTTCTTGATTAATCAAACTAATAAAATGATAAAATTAGAGTGAAATTACTTTTTGGAAGATAAAATTGAGAGAGCTTAACGTTGAGGAACGTAATTAAAAAAGGTGATATATTTAGAAGATTAAACATTAATTTACTCTTTCTTTTATAATGTCTAATTTTTCATTTTTCATTCTGTAAATTCTTTTTATTTCTAATAAATCAAACATGATAAAATTGTAATTACTTATATGAAAAATTTTATTTATTTGTAAAAATTATTAAATTAACCAAATTAAGTTTTTTTTTTTTAAATTTAGACATAATCTTATTGATATGCAAATATATTAGCATGATTTAAACTTGAGCTTTACTCATAAGCTTAGGTCAATATCTAGCTTTTAACTCTGAACATAAATTAATTAAGCTTGGATCTAAATTCATCACCTAAAAACCTATTAAATTCGGCCAAGCCATGAACAGGTGTAATTTGGAGTTAGGCTCGAGGCTATCAAACATAAGTTACGGAGATGTACCATTATATTGATGATGGTCATTAACTTTTGCACATATCAAATTATAGTATCTTAATATCCCATCAACCAAGATCAAATGAAAATTTTTTAGTTTGCCCATCACTTATTATTATTTGTTTTTTGAGGGAGTCCACCACTTGAATTGACAATAAAAGAAAAGATAAAATTTAAAAAAAAAAGGAGGCAAATTTTAATGGTGAGTAATGTCAGTTGACAATAAGGACTTAATTATAAATAACTATAAATTATAAAATTTTAATTTTAAATAAAATAAAATAAAATATGTGAGAACTTATTTGAAATTGGGTGATATACTGATATACTAATTATATAATTAAGTCATTATACTTGAGTATAGTTTGTTGACACATACACGTCAAATAAATTTAAAAATATAGTAGAATAGAGTGGAGTTAAATTTTAATATATTCAAACTTATTCATTTAAAATAGATGGAGTTCAAACTTTTATTCAATCAAACATTATGTTTAATTAGTTTAATTCATTTATTATGAGCAATTCACGAATAATACTCTAAATATAATATGCATATTTATAAATTAAGCTAATAAAAAATTATAATATATATGTATGTATATATATAAAAAAATGTGTACATGCAGGTGGAGTTATGGTTACCCAATGTTACTTTACAATTTTGAGCCAAGAACACAAATCCTTAACCATTCGTATGGCCAAGACTGTATCCCAGTACTCCGGCCGTTACTAAATGGTATATATATATATATATATATATAAGTAATTATAGTTTTTAATTATATAAAAATTATTGTATTTATTTATAATTTTTGATAAAATTATATATATATAAATAAATAATATTATTTAATAACCCATGACGAATTTTTGAGTTGAGCGTCAAATTCTTAAACTCAACTCAATAATTAAATAAACTTAAATATTATTCAAATTCGTTTATTTAATAAATGGATTGGGTTAATTCAAACTTATTAACGAATTAAATTCGAATTGGAACTCAGCATATTTCATTTACACTTTCAGTTATGTTAGTGGATGAGATTGATTCAATTAAAAATAATTATAAAAATTCAACATCAAAGAAATCAATCTAATTTAAAAGTTGAATGATTTCTTTTAACCTATGGGTTAGAAATATTCTAACTTCTCTTGAACAAGGATTGCAGCCTGTCTTACTTGGTTAACATTCTCACTATTTCTCAGCCATCTAAATTGACATTTTTAAATACTTAATTTTTTTATGGCATAAAATATCTGACCTTTTATATTCTATCCACCGTTTGGAAAAGTCTTTTCGTGTATTTGCCAATGGCATATTTCAACGAAGACAAATCAAAGATACTAATTATTTTGAAGCTATAATATTCCCTGAAGATTCATCGTCAATTCCTTCAGCTGTTAAAAGGACTTGAATCTTCTTTACCAAGAAAGAACCTTGAAACTTCTGTAACTGTCTCAAGAATTGAGATTGATTGATCAGTCTTGCCTTCATCATAATAAAAAGGCTAGAGTTGCATAACCTCCAAAATACACTAAAATAAACCTTTGATATTATAACTTTTTTTCAACTAAAGGAATAAGAGATCTGTTTGTTCATCTTTGCCATAACAGAAAGCCCAAGATGAATGTTCATTCCAAAGCTAACCTCTTGCTTCTTTTTCCTGTGTTCATCTCCCTTCTCCTAGTCAATTGCTGTATAGGAGCTGCAGCTGCTTATGAAACTACTGATATTGGAGCAATTATTGATGCCGATTCTCAAACTGGAAAACAACAGAGAAGAGCCATGGAAATTGCAGCTCAAAATTTCAATAGCTATTCAAAGACTCACAACTTATCCCTCCATTTTCGTGACTCTGGAAGAAACCCATTACAAGCAGTTTCTGCTGGTAAGTATTTGATGATAAAGATTGTCATAGAATCCCTTTTTCTTCTATAATAACTTACAGAAATTTCTTACTTCCATTGTTTTCCAGCTGAAGAGCTAATTGAAAAGAAGAAGGTAAAAGTCATTGTCGGCATGGAGACATGGCAGGAAGCTGCTTTTGTAGCTGAGCTTGGAGATAAAGCTCAAGTTCCAGTTATTTCATTCTCAGCTCCTTCAATAACCGCACCATTAATGCCAATTCGTTGGCCTTTCTTGATTCAAATGGCTAAGAACCAGACTGCAAATATGAACTGTATAGCAGATATTATCCATTCTTATAATTGGGAAAAGGTCATAGCAATTTATGAAGATGACCCTTATGGTGGTGATTCTGGCTTGTTAACTCTTCTTTCAGAAGCTCTCTTGAAGATCAATTCCCAGATTGAGTACAGACTAGTTCTTCCACCATTCACTTCTTTATCTGATCCAAAAGGGGTTGTTCTTGATGAACTGCTCAAGCTTTTGTCAGCACAATCTCGAGTTTTTATTATTCTTAAAGCATCTTTACCTATGGTAACCCATTTGTTCAGAGAAGCTAAGAAAGTAGGACTTTTAGGGAAAGAATCAGCTTGGATTATCAATGAAGGGATTTCAAGCATGCAGGATTCTGCTAATAACTCTGTCTTATCCTCCATGGAAGGTACTCTAGGAATCACAACCTACTATTCTACAAGTTCTAGTGCTTATACTCAGTTCCAGGAGAAATTCCAAAATGATTATGCAGAGAAAGTTAAATCTAAACCAGAATCCTATGCCCTTCTAGCTTATGACAGCATTACAATAATCACAAAGGCCTTAGAGAAAATGAATACTAACACTAGTAACTCCAGGGTGTTCTTGAAGAATATGCTATCTAGCAATTTCTCTGGGTTGAGTGGGAATATAAGATTCAAAGAGAGCCATTTATCCTACACTCCAATGCTAAGAGTCATAAACGTGGTTAAGGGTAAATACACAGAATTGGACTTTTGGATCCCAAAGTTGAAGTTCTTTAAATATCTGGAGGACATAGAGAAAGGAGATGATGCTTCTACAAATGGCTTAACCGGTCCTGTGGTTTGGCCTGGAGGCCTAAACTCAGCCAATCCAAAAGGATGGAAAATACCCACTGAGGATAATCCTTTAAAAGTAGCAGTTCCTGTAAATCCTGCTTTTGAAAATTTTGTGAAGGAAGAGTCTTCACAGAAGTACAATGGTTTTTGTATTGAACTTTTCCAAAAGGTGCAAGAATTCCTCAGACACAGGTATTCTGGTCTGCCATACCAGTTTTTCCCCTTCGATATATCCTATGATGATCTTCTACAAGAAGTCATAAACGAGGTAAAAATTAACTGTCTCTGAACATTTTGTATTTTGGTTCTTGTATGTTTTTTTTCATATTATTTATCTGATCATATTCCATATACATATATGCACTAGATAGTTTTGTATTATAGATAGATTAAAGAATATAGTGTTAGTATATGAATCTTATTTTCTAAAATCAATTCAGAAGTAACTGTATTCTGCAATAAATTGACATAAACAAAAGGATTTGGACTAGGAAGAGAAATTCAAATATAAGTTTTCCTCTTTTGTTGATTTTTCAACACAAATTTCTGGTACTTAAATAATTTCCGCTTTTGGGACTTTTATGATACTTCATTTTGGTCTGATCCATTCTATATAACACATACACAAACTTATTTTAGAAACAAAACTTAAGAAGAAAAAAAAAAAACTCAAGCAAGTTTGTATGAAAAAATAAAAAATGAATTAGTTTGACTAGTAGAATTAGTCATAAAAAGTGTTAGGAATTAATTCAGAAGTCTAGGATTCAGGGCACTATAGTATCAATTCTTTGTCAAAATGTGGCACATTGTATTAAGTGGTGTTAGTCCTGAGTTAATGTCCTCTAGAAGTCTCTTAGGAGTACACTATATATAAGTTGAGGCTTGTATAACTATGTATGACCTAGTGCCACCTAAGATGAGAATACGAAATCTTTCATTATATTAGACTTTATTTTTTATGATGTCTAATATATCTATGTTTAGTACATACACTATTATTCAAGATACTTGGTGTCACATATGACACCATTTTGATTAGTATATCATACTATTTAAAAATCATAAAAATCTCACATAACATTACTTTTAGTTTTACTATCTTATATAAAATACCAATTATATCCCTTTTTTCATTTACTATTTTCAATTGTCATACTTTTTTTTATTTGGCTTTGATTGGATTTGAACTTACAATCCTTAACCCTAGAAACAATTTGAGTATCACTGAGCCACGGGCACATTAGTATTGTCATAATAAATATGAGAATATTAGATTTTACAATATCTTATATAATGATATTATGTGAGATATCAATATACTAAACCATTCGTTAAGCCTTTCATTTTCTATTTAATTCGAACAGGTAGAGTAGAGATGCTTGCTAATTTGATCCTGGCATACTATCAAAACTCCCTGTAGTTTCAGATCATATAACAACATGCAGTTAGATAGTTCACTTTTCTTTTTCTTTCTAATTCTCTTAAATATTTTCTTACCAACAAAAAAGGAAAGAAAACTAATACTACTGTTCTGATCCAAAATCAATGACAGTCCTATGATGTTATCGTTGGAGATGTAACAATACTAGCCAACCGATCAATGAATGTGTCTTTCACTCAGCCATACACAGAGTCAGGTTTATCACTCATATTTCCAGTAGAGCCTGAAGGGCAAGCTTGGTTGTTCATGAAACCATTTAGCTGGGAGATGTGGCTGGCAACTACTGGCATTCTCATCTACACCATGATTATCATCTGGTTCCTTGAGCATCCATTAAATCCAGATTTTAAAGGACCATGGAAAGACCAGTTCAGCACCACACTTTGGTTTGCTTTCACTTCTCTATTTTTTGCTCATAGTAAGTATGAATTTCAAAAATATGCAAAAGCTTTTATCTGTTTCTCTTTTCTTTAGCTTATTTTCTAAAAAAGATGAGATTTTACTATTCTCTTTTGTGTCATTCTAAAGTATCATTTTAAAATTATTTAATGCTTCAAAGAAAGAAAGTAAATATTATGAAGTATTGATATGAAATACAATATCTTTAAAGACACCTTAATTGAATTATTTCAACACAATGACTTGAAATGTGTGCATAAACTTCTATCTATTCCTTATTTTATCTTATTTCTAAGTCAAAAGTGATTGATAGTTTAGTGTAGGCTTTTGTGAACTGTGGAACTTCTCTAGTTTAAAAGCTATCATCTTACACAAACCATATTTAGATCAATGACCCTTCTGCATTTAACAAAATTTTAAAGTAGAGCTGATTACAGGACGAATGATTGGTTTGAATTTTGTAAATATTTTGAAATTTGAATTCAAAGTTTAATAAATTTTTATATAAAATAAAGTTCACAATCCATCTCGCAGTCTGGTCTATTTTATAGGAAAGACTTTAAAGTCAAATTTCATAAAGATTAATTCTTCATCTGCAAAATCTTGCTTCTGCAAATTCATAACTCTAATCGTCATGTGTTATCTGATGATGTACTTCAGGGGAGAAAGTGTACAGCAACTCTGCAAGAGTAGTGGTTGGAGTATGGTTATTTCTAGTGTTTGTTCTAACCTCAAGCTACACTGCCAGTCTATCTTCACTGCTCACTGTCAAAAGGATGAGCTCTGGGAGAGACATTGACTGGTTAAAGCAAAATAACTTACCAGTTGGCTGTGATAATCAGAGTGAATTTGTCAAGAACTACTTGCTGAATGTGTATAATTTCTCAGAAAAGCAGATCATAGAAGTTGATGGTGAATATGACATGGTGGAGAAGTTTAAGAACAAAACCATTTGTGCTCTCTTTCTTGAGAGCCCTTATGAGAAGGTTTTCTTGAATAAGTACTGCAATAGTTACACTGCAATCTCAGCTGGCTATAAATTTGGAGGACTGGGCTTTGTGAGTATCTACAAGCTACAACTTTTCCTGCAACTTTAACTTGTCATTTTACACTCTGACATTTTGTTTCATAGTAGTGAATCCTAGATATATTTGAGTTCTAATAAAATCATGGATAATTTTACTGTTTTGATGTTCCGTAATATAATACTCGGTATATTTATTATTTTTGAAATAATCTTTAGTTTCCTTATAAATATGTGAATATATCAATTTGTCCTTATTTCTCAATCATCTACTGTATTGGTATTAAAAGTAAATTGGTATTTTTACATTTTCATAAAAAAACTGAAAGCCAATTTAGAAACAGGAAGGGTACAGATAAGGACAAAACTAGTAAGGAAGGAAAATAGTATGCACTTAAACTATGAAAATTTTATAGGGACAATTATATCATATATATATATATATATAAGAACTCTTTTTTTGAGGCGAATGTCTCTAATTTCATATACTTAGGTACAAAGTATTATATTATCAAACTTTAAGAGAGGTAAGCTAATTTATCCTAAAATTCATTCATGAGAATTCACTTAACAATTGAAACTTCTATGATGAAATTATTTCATACTTAGTACAACAATCTCTTTGACAAAGTGGTTAAAGATTTTGATCCTGGCCAATCCCATTCTACTAATTAAAATTAATAGCAAATTACATTTACCTCTCATAAAATTTTAAAACATACATTCACACATCCGCTAATTTCAATTTATATTAAAAATTTCCTAAAATTTATAAAATCTATACTCATACTCCCTTTAGTTTTAATATACTTATATTAACTTATCTTATTGTAAAGCTTTCACAATCATTAATTTGGCCTAATAGTTATTTGTGGTGCATTAAATTAAGCTATTGAAAATTTCTAAGAGAAAAAAATGCATTAGTGTTAAGAGAGTATAATCTTTGTTAATAAATGTGAGGTTTTAGTATAAATTAAAACTATAAAGAATGTGAATGTAGAATTTAATAACCTCATATGAGGTTAATGTAGTTTACGCTAAAATTAAATTTTGACTACAAGGTATGGGCATGTGCTTTCTTTATGTTTCAAGTCAAAGATCTTTCTAGTGAGAAGCTGTATTAGAGATATTAATAAAATCCTTCATGAATCTTCTCTTAACCATTTAAACTTTCGGATTGAAGCAGTTTTTGAGAACTAGCGAGGCATATTTGTACTGATAACTTTCAAAATTTACTCTCAAAACTGGTGTGAAATTACATTCTATAGGCCTCTTTAGAAATGGAAACTTCTTTTTGTTGTTCTTGAACATAACTAGTTTTACTATAAGATTAAGAAGAACTTTGCTTTTCTCTCACTGACCATCTAATATGAACAGGTATTCCAGAAAGGCTCTCCCATGGCAAGAGACTTTTCAGAAGGCATTTTAACACTAGCAGAAAATGGAACACTAAAAACTCTAGAAGAGAACTGGTTGACCCCTTCCAATAAATGCTCAAACAACTCAACTTCTTCTGCTGAAACTGAGAGCCTAACCCTCAACGACTTCTGGGTACTATATGTTATTTCAGGTGCCACTTCCACCATCTGCTTTTTGCTGACTCTTTTGAAGATTTACTTCCATAGCGATCAGCAGCACCATCATCAAGAGGCAGGTCAAGGCATTGTAATTGCTGCTGATGATAGTGTTTGGAAGAAGGCATTTAGACTCACAAGAGGGATTTACAATGGGAGTCTTAATACTTTTGGAAGAGCTGCAACTTTTGGTGGAACACAAGGCCTAAACCACTGGGATTCCTCAAGGTGGGAGAGTTTAAGAACTTTCGATGATCAGGTTAATCCACGGCGCACCCGGTCAGCTGACATAGAAATGTTATAAATTTATACGTGAAGTTCAGACGTTTCAAAAATTTAGCCATATCCAACACGTCTTAGATATTCTTATTACCCTTTAAATTTAATTGTATAGCGGTCTCCATATAATGTCCATACTTCTTAGTACAGATTGAATTTTAAATTTGTTTGGTGAGCCATGTTGGCTTTCCTTTATATACTAGATTTCAACTTTCCAACCATTATTGTTTGTCATAGGAGTAGAGCTAATTTGTCCAACAAAGCTTGAGTTGGCTATTCTTTTCAATACTATATTCTTTTTCATGTAAGGAAAGTTTAAATTTAGTAAGAAATATTTGAGTTTATCAAAACTATTGGAATGGAAAAGAACAGGATGTGTATGCAAAAAACAGAACATGAAAGGGAGGGTAGAAAATCTTGCTTTCATTCATTGCATAGAAGTATTTAAGCTAACAATACAGAAATTTTTAACTGGAATCAATCTATAAAAAATATAATAACTAAATTAATCATAAATAGATAGAGTTAAGAAATATGAACACTGGTATGAATAAAGATATAATTATGACATGACAAAATATGTATTGATGTAATTTAAAGTATTGTATCATGTTTGATATAAGTGTTAGATACGTATTTCACAAAATATGGCTCTAATTTTGAAGTATCGATACTTAATAGAAATAGAAAATTGTTACTTTCACAAACTTGGCAATCACATACATCTTACAAACACACTTTATATTATTATACTCATATCAAGATAATCACTCTTCTCTCATCTCAGTACATCTGTTTCTCTTATCTCCCTCTTACTTTGTAAGAAGTTTGTAAGATCAAATTGACCGAAGTAACATTTCTCTATAAATATGTCAAATATTTATCACCATAGAATAAGAAAGTTCATAGTTTTCCTCACTGATTTTTTTTTTTATCAAGAACACTTCTCACATATAAGTTATGAAAATAACATAAAGCTACCTTTTTGCATTACTTCCCAAAGTAAATTGGATTTGTTTTCAATTAGAAATGGTTATTTTGGTACCATTGGCGATGGCAACTCCCACTTGAAGCACTATGTGGAAGTTTTTCTTAAAGTCGTTTCTTTTTTTCCTGTGGAAGACATTGACTGAGGGTTAACAAGTATGAATACTAACACATACAAAATGTAATACAATACAAATATGATAACACAATAAACTATGAAATATTTAAATATAATTTAAAATGTTGTATTATGTTTAATATAAGTGTGAAACACGAATATGTAGAGTCCAACCTATTAAATGAAAAGATATAAAAAAGAATTGAATGGAGAAGGAATTGGGATCTTTTCATATTAAGAAAGAACAGGACATTATCATATTATGAGATAGATAAGCACAATATACATGTGACAATAAATAATAAATATATGTGAAACACACTAAATAAGTAGTGAATCTCATATTTTATATATACCTCTTTCATGATATGATAATGTTATATTGAGATTCAAATCCATGTCAATGTAAAAGGGAGACAAAGACTGAATGAGAAGTAATGAATTTTGATGACTAACTCTCACAAGGAAGAGGCATGGAATGGTTTTGGTGGGATTTCTCCCACTTGCATGAAACGCAAAGTTAGGAGTGAGATCCATAAATCCTGCATCAAATCTATTGCATGAAAAAGATTGAAGAATTCAAGCTGAAGAACCTCTATTTTTTTTATGGACTTGTCTCTTATTATATATGAAATCCCATATACTAAAAATCATCATAGTTTAATATAATCTTTTTAATTACTATTCATCCCTAAGATAGTATTAACTAAAATACTAAACAAATAAAGTAATAATTATCAAAGCAAACATAGTATTAAAATATCATAAATAAATAAAAGTATCCAAGATAAAATATATATATATATATATATATATATATATATATATAAAAGGGTCGACTGACAATGACTAGTTCATTTCAACTTAAAGGTTAAAATGAGACAGGATTAAAATCCCTTGACATTTTTGGACCATGAATATGTTGGCCCACCAATGACGCTAAGTAGGGTCAAGTGATCCTATTTGAAAAAAGTTTTTTAAATATTATATTATATATGTGAGTTTAATTATAAATAAACATAATAGAGAAGTAACGTTTGGATTAATCATGTTTTAACAAAATACCCCACAGTTATTATGGACTAGCCCAGATATTTTAATTTTTTTTTTTGTATAAGTTAACTTATTTTATTATATCACTGATGTATTGAATTAAAATTATACAAACTCATTTATGCTTAATAATGCTAATAACAAAAATGTATCACTCTTGTCAACACTATATTACTATCACCATAATAATTATTATTATTGTTAACATCACCACTATCCTTACTATTATTGTTACTGTTGCAGTTGCCACCATCATTATTATTATTATCACTATTGCCACTACTTTTATTGTACTACCTCTGCCACTTATATTACTATTGCCGCCATCATTATTGTACTATAAGATGAATTTAGTATTATTTTTATATATCAGAATATTATGTTTATCAATAATAATCACATAAAAAAATAGTTATAAATTTTATATTATCTATTAATGTAACAAACATATAATTGTTTACAAATTTATACTATTGATAGCTCATAATAATGAGTATTGCTTATAATTACACCAAATGGCACCTTACAATCTCCTACAATCTCTAATTGCTGAGATAAAAAAATTTATGAGTTGTAAGTTTTTTTTTTTTTTTTGAGGATACCAAGCTGTTAAATGATTGACTTTGTGGCAATGCAGATAATAGCATAACAAAAGCAGGGCATTACAAGAAATGGATTTCTCAGTGTGAATCTTTTGACAAACTTTAGCAGTTTTGATGAAGTCATTTTTGACAGTAATGATGAACAATGAATAATATTAGTTTTTGACAGCCATGCTTTAGAATGTTTGGGTCATTGCTTGATGCCTTTGTTTTAATTAATAAATAAGTTATCAATAAAATTTTACAAATTAATTAGAATAATTACGACAAAACTAATGACCTGTTGATGTATCAACACCTCATTAAAAGATTTGATATCAGAGGTTCGATTCCTTTAATGCTCTTTTTTCCATATTCTCATCGTATTGCGCTTTTATGTAAAAAAATAATAATCATGAAAAATAGGCAATTTATCACAAATCTGCATTCATCCAAATATTTATTATAAATGGCCACAAATATATCCAGAAATCATGCCATTATAAAACATTGCCTCAAAAACATAAGAAAACTCCTAAATTTAGAAATACGAATAATTGGCCACTAGTACATCTAAGACAAAAGAAAATATGACAACTGATCATGATAAGTACAGAAAAAAAATAAAAAATAAAAACTTGATCATAATCCTAGCAATAGCATTGAATACATCAATTTCATTTTCCTCATATTAAAGTTGTTAACTTCACCCATCAACACACACATATTACTTTCCAAAATCCTATAATTTTCGTACTCCAAGGAGCATATACTTGACTCCATTAAACTCGGATTAAATTTAAATGGGCTAAAAATGAAGGCAAAATAAAAAATAAAAAAGATTTGAGGGATTGTGGAAGGGGAAGGGGGGGTTGGCACTCAATGGGGAATTAGAGGGTTTAGGGATTTTGTGTTTAGTTTGGGAAAAGTGGGTATTTTATATGAGATTTAGGAGTTTTTGGCATTGCACATAACTTTCAAGCGCCAACAAAGTAAAAAAAACTAATGAAAGAAAAAACATATAATGGTAAATAAACTGTGACTTTTTAAATCACATAATAACAAAGTGAAAACGGGCCAAATCATAGGATAGAAGTATATATTTAACACTACTTTTTATAAAAAATTAGAAAATATATTTTATTACCTTTAAATTTCATATAAATTTCATATTGTAATAACAATTGCAATCAAAATTCTATATTTACATACAAATAAGTAATTTTTGAGATGATAATTTAAGAAAGACAATGTACTATGATATTGATTAAAAATATTATAACTATTCAAAAGCTATAGTATAAGTAGTTTGAAAAAATTATTATGGAAATAAATATAAATTTTATTTAATAAAAATGTAAGAAAAAAATTCTGAATTACATATTAATCAGTAAATTATTTAGTATAAGATATTGAAGAAGAACATAATT
>JASKGM010000005.1:2349770-2401265 GCA_034509205.1 Ceratonia siliqua | reverse complement strand
GCAATGCAGTGAAAGAACTAACTCATTGGAGTAATGGGGTGGGTGAAAATTTGGGTATAGGTGTGAGATTTGAAAATGAAGAAGCTATACCTTTGGCTTTTTAGACCAAGAGACTTTATAAAGAACAAAGATTTAATTGTGTGTGGTTATGTAACACTTACAGTCAACCAGTCACTTTTTCAGCAACCCATATAATGGGTTTCGTAATCTTCAAATCTAAGGCAGAGTAAACGAGCAAAAACTTGCATATCGATCTGGTTTAACTTGATTCAGCCTCAACAATCTTGAGGGTTCTACAAAAGTAAAGAATTAAAGAGCAGGCGTTGTTTTGATATATTGAGAGAGCAGAAATATTGAAACTGTAGTAGTTTGCCAAATACATGAAGGTACAATGCTAAAGATATTCTCTTGCCAGCTTTCAGATGCTTCTGGTTTCCTGTTTCTTAATATAATTAATCAAGAATTAGTTAAAGGGTGGCACATGAATTCAATGTGTAAAGTACATAGAATCTACCTGGGAAAAAGCCCCAAATGATTGAACAAGCTCACAAGTCAATAGAGAAAGCCTTAAAATAATGAAGCCCATTACTCAAGTCTTGTCTTAGTGTTGAAAATACTGAAATCCTCCACAAAATTAGCTGGTCAGTGGATTGATGCACAAGTTTCCAACTGGGATCCCATTCATTTAGCAGAATAAAGCAAAGCTGATCTGTTTAAAGAGTCTTCATTCTGAGTATTCAGCTTCATATATCTCCACTCATAATTTCGCTTCTCCCCTCTTCAATTATGTGACTGCTAACACGGCTATTCATAGTAATCAACATGAAACTTTTCAAGGGATTATTGAGAATGTTTGGGCTAGAATTATGAGCAATGATGGAGCAGATGGTAGAACAGCAAATGCACCAGAGTCTTCCAGTTCCTGGGAAGAATTGCCTAATCTTGATGGAAGAGATGGGTCTTTGGAAGTTCTGCAAAGGCTTCCAATTTTAGGGAGATGGATATCAATGGGAGCTGAAGCCTGGGAAGAAATTCTAGAGAGTTTTCTACCTGCTGCAAGCAATACAGAAGACACCAGCAATGACAATTTAGGAACTTGCAGTGCTTCTGAATCCAATAAGAAAATAGCAGATGCTGTGAAAGCAGAGAAGGTAGCTGCAAAACACTACAGGGGAGTAAGGAGAAGGCCATGGGGAAAATATGCAGCAGAAATTAGAGATTCATCCAGGAAAGGTGCTAGAGTTTGGCTTGGGACATTTGACACAGCTGAGGAAGCAGCTTTGGCTTATGACAAGGCTGCTTTGAGAATTAGAGGTCCTAAGGCATACCTCAATTTCCCACTTGAGACAGCCTCAAAGGCTTTAGGATTTGACCAGAAAGGAAGTGATCTTACTACCCGTGCTTGCACAGGCACTGGAGGCAAAGAAAATTATCTCAGTTCCCGTAAGAGAAGATTGTGGGAGATTTGACGAATGAAGAACCTGCAAGAAAAAAGATGGCCAGCTTGGAAGGCATGGTAGGCAATGAACTAGAAGTTCTTGTGTTTCAGGACCTGGGGAGTGATTACTTGGAGAGTTTGCTATCTTCTTTTTGACAGAATACTATGAAGGAGGCTAATAATATTGGAGCAATTTACCACACACATGCAGATCTTTTGCTGTATATATTATAAAAGTGCAGAATGGATGCTCTGCGTTGTTTGTACTAAGCCATTGACTTGTTCTTCACATACCCAGGAGAGGATGTAACCCCATGAAAAAAAGATGAGATTTTTTTAACAAAAAATATTTTTTATTTAAGATCAAAACTTTTAATAATTAATCAATGATATGTGAATGTGAATAGGGTACTTATACCCAAATTTGCACCTGTGCAAAAATATTATATTCATACTCAGACTCATACCAATATGGGTAACAAATTTAAAATCAAGCTATGTCCTTGTCTAAAATAAAATCAGAATGAAATAAATTGAAAAAAAAAAGTTAATGTAATTGAAACATGTATTATTTTTTATTATTAATTTTAAATTTTAAAAGACAATATTAAAAAGTTAAAACATGAGGCAATAAGGAATCTGAAAGAAAAATATTCTTCATACAAAAGTTAATTTTTATAAATTTCACAAAAGATTTTTTGAAGTCAATCGTAACCACTCATTTTATCTCATTTATATCATCATATTATATGATCATTGGCTAAATTTTTATCAAAAGAATATTCTTAAATTAAAAAAGGCTGAGTAAACGTAGGCGTTAGTGTTACTATCTTGAATAAGGATGGATGGCGGATATTTTGAAGATTTTTAAGGGGCCCCCATATTCTTGCCAATTTACAAAGGACAAACTATTCCAAAAACCACAGAAGAAAAACAAAGGCCACAATCAATTGCCTTCCAACTAATTCCGTGAAGTCATTAAAAATAAATCAAAGCATTATATTATATTATGATGAAAATTAACTCTGACGACCTCTTAGATAGCCTTTTGTTTGATTTCATGACCTAATAAATAAAGCTTTATTAATTACATGAATATTGAATCAGTAATTAATATTGGTGCTCGTGCCATGCATGGTCCTGGCTATTACAACCCAATACCAAGAAACTTTGATACCGACATTTTATAGGTACTGAAAAAGACCCCTTTAAATAAAAAGATTAGTTTGGCCAATTTAACGGGCTAACCATGATGCCAGCGAGTGTTTCCCCTTTAAACTTATCCAACGTCTATATTATAACACCAGAAAATATGGTCATTATAATTGCATAATATTTATCAATTGGTATGGATTATGGATTGTGGATTATTGCATTGAGATGCCTTTGGCTTTCATCTTCTTAATCTCCTTGCTGGCTGCTATGGATTATTACATGTAATAATGATAGAGCTAAGTTTTTTCAATTTTATAAAAATTCAAAATACTCAATTCAAAACATATGGTTGAGAAGGACGTCAAAAAACAATTGTCAATCAATTCACTGTGGTCAATCAATTACAAGACTATAGGGATATGGTCTTCTCATTTTGTGGTGACTTCAATTGTGTAACATAATCAACGGAAGACTTTATATCTAGTAATCACATCCCACCAATGGAAGAATAACTTAGGGTTTACAAATAGGATAAACCGCTAAAAATATTTTCTCCTTTTCTACAGTTTGGAAAGGGAAGAAGGTGGAAGTAATCTTTTCTCCCTAGTACCAAAACCAACCCATCTCTAGTCTCTTGCAATTCTTTAGTTTATATAAAGAAAATCAGTTACAATTTTAGAAATTTTATAAATAATATCAATATATATATTCTTTATTAAATAATATTTTAATTTTTAAAAATTTAATTGTATTAATATATTAGATTACATCATATCGAATATTTATATTGATATCGGTACAACACATAGTGCCAAAAACAACCCATCTCTACTTTTTCTCCAATTCTTTAGTTTATTTGCAAATCAATCCCAAATTTCTTTTTTCTTTTTTATAACTCATTCTGTATCACTATTGGTGATACTATACTCACTTTTACAAATAAAATCTATGCAAAACACTCGCCTCTCTTTATATACACATTCTGGGACTCACCAAAAGCATTTTAAAATTAAATAAAAGATTTGATAAAAGTCACTAACCTTAGCTTCCACATATATTTATGTTCCTAATCCTTCCTAGTCTTACATTAAGTTTCTTGTTCCTCTGTTTCCAGACAGATATAACTAAAATCAACCCCACAGTGATAAATTTAACCTCTTGACAGATTGAATTTCACATAATCGCCCTCAAAGAGAACTTCAGCAGATTCTCCCTCTGATATCTGATATCTGATGTCTGATATCTGATCCCATATCTAATGCATCCCTAGCTGTCTGTGCTACTTGTACTTTCTAACAGAGATCTACTTGTTCCAATGGAATTTGTGCAAGAACTGCTAGCACTTGAATCCGAATCCTGGTTATTCAAGCTCCCGGAGCTCAAAACAGGCTTAGAATTAGACAACTGCAAAGCGGAGGAGGCAGCTGCAGCTGCAGCTACAGCTTCAGCTGGGAAATTAAGCAGAGCCTTAGCACCCCTCATTTTGAAAGCAGCTCTGTCATAAGCCAAGGCAGCTTCTTCTGCTGTTTCAAACGTGCCAAGCCATATCCGGGCCCCGTGTCGTGTAGAGTCACGGATCTCCGCCGCGTATTTCCCCCACGGCCGCCGCCTGACGCCTCTATAGTGCTTCTTGCCGATGTTCCTGGTGGGTTCGAGGCCGTTCTGAGCACTGGTTTGGTGCCTCTGGGGTATGAATGTGGCGGTGCTGTGGAGAGCATTGGCCTCGTTGAGGACTTGGTAGATGACCATGTCTTGGGAGTCGTTCTCGTTAAATGGAAGCTCTGTTTGGGAAGCTAAAACCATGGCTGCTTTAATTTTCTAGGTTCCCCTGTTTTGACAGAGTCTATTTCTCTGGGGAGGGTGGGTTTGAAGAAATTGAAGATTGGGTTAAGTCGCTCCGGGCTTGTATTTATCTTGGAAATAAAAGGATATTTCGTGGCATAAGGGGAAGGTGAATGGAAGCCAAATAAGAATGGACAATTTTTGGTTAGTGGGCTAACTTTCTTATTGCCATTCATTTTATCTCATAATTACAATTTTACACTACCTATTTAGATACTCTTAAAATTGATCACATAAATTATTTTTTGTAATATCTGTAAAATAATTTCTTTTTCTTTTTAATTGTAGTATAACTTACGTTCATATCAACTAATTAACCTTATACTATATGTGACAAAAAATGAACTGAAATGAATAATAATATAATAGGAAGCAAATGTTGGTAATATGTGTTACAGCTTGCTTTCAATAATTGAATTGGAGTCAAATAAAATTGATTAAAAAGGACAAGTATTTTAGTTTTGATGGTTCAGTGTCGTGTTAAAGGGGGCGTGCTTCACATTTACGACCAATATTTATTTATTTATACATGCTTTGCATGAGGAATTTCAAATAGAATTGAACACTTGGTTACTGTGTTTTCTAGCCGATGCTATTTAAGAATGGTGAAAATGACAACCATCATACTAAAACAGACACATCGCCCATTACACATTTGTTATAAATTAAATTAATTATGAATGAATATATAATTCTGTTCAAAGTAAAGTTTAGTGTGCTTTGCTTTTAATATTATTTAACTCATATTTAATTATAATTGATATGATCTATAAAAAAAAAAAAAGCATAAATTAAGTCTCGCTAACAAAATTCTCATAAAACACTTGGAGGACAATAGGGTGTGTGGGTTGCTTTGATTTTTGTTAAGTTAGTTTTTGATTTTAAGAATTTATTTTAAAATTCAAAACAAATTAGAACATAATGCTTAAACAAATAAAAAATTAAAGAAAATGTAAAAATTAAAAATAAATAAAGAAATACTTAAATGCACCGTGCATCGAGATCTAATTTAGAAATCCCCCTTCATTTTTCAGCACTTATTAGACGGGCCATGTGAGCTGGCAATGATAGACAGAAAACGAGATGGAAGAATTGGACGGACATAAATGGACAAGATTAGGGAAGAGAAAAGAAAAATGAGATGGAAGAGAATGAATGACTAAGAGTAAGATTACACAAAAAAAATAGGTATTGTTCAATGCACCTGCCCACCCCCTATTATACTTGCAATTCACTCCTGCTTTCGTAGTACAATATCATGATTGATAGCCCACAGTCATTACCACGAATGCAAAAATTTTAATTAATAAAATAGATTATCAATTATCAATATTTTTATTAAAAATTCGTATAAATATTAGATTATGTAAAGATAATTTCTAAATTTCTATGAAGATAACAACAGTTTCATATATATTCATTTAAAAAAAATTAACTCAAGAGAACAATGGTTTCCACAAATTTACAAGTGAATTCGTCACTCCATGAATAGCAACACTAAATATATAAACCTTATGTTTATATAATTAAATAAAGTTTATGAAATTAAAATTTCAAATTTCATAATTTATTAATTATGATAAGAAATTCCCCAAGAGAGATTTACTGGTTTGTGGTCGACACGAGTTAGAGCTTTAGAATCCTGGAATGACAATTAACAGGGACGAGGCTAGTTTTGCAATTAGTGAGAAATCGGATGGCGAATGCGTGAGGGCATTACAGCGCAGAGGACAATAGTATGGATGGGTGACGTCATCGAAGTCATCACACGAACGCCTTATCGGGAATCTTTGGGGTGGATGACGTAAGCGCTTTAGGAATATTAGAAGAAAATCTTGTATTATTTATTTTTTTTTTCAAAGGTCATCCATCATCGGATTTAGCCATCAGCTATTGCGTTGGCGGGTCCCACAGTTACTAAAGTCTAGAGGTCCTCAATCGGTCTACCTTCTTACTTTTCAACCATTTTATTATTTTTAATATTAATTTTTATTTTCTTGCCAGATAAGAAAGTGGTAATAGTACGGATATATTATTTAATAAATAATAATATTAATTATTAAATAAAAATTTAAAACAATAATACCAATTAATAAAGTAGGACAAGACCGAATTCATTTTTCATTTTTATGAGTTAGGTACATATAACTTGTTTATTCTTTTATTTATTAGGATTGTTTATTTAATTTAAATAATTAAAATTTTAAAAATATAATTAATTATATTATTTATGGGATCCATATCTTATTTTTATAGAAAATGATTGTGTTAAAAATTGTTTTTGAAAAAAAGAATTATGAAGGAAGAGTGGTCACGTGGTTTGAAAATTTGACCAGAGAAAGATGAATAATTAGGAGCACGTTTGCTTTTGCTGGGTTTCCAGGAAATGGGTGGAGGAGGGATTGACAAAACAAAGTTTGGTGGAACAAACTGATTTTCCAAAGTTTATTGTTTTCTAAGATGAACAGGGATTCAAACTAAGTTGAACTGAATAGTAAAATTCTTCCAAGTTTGACTAGGAGCAGGACAATTTTGTTTTGATAACTCAATTTCTTGGGCCCCCTTTCTCAATTAATTATACTTAGATGTATACTGAATTCACGGATGGTTTATATATGAATATATAAAAATAAATATTTATTTATTTATGAATGATTACTTACTTATCTTTTATTTATTTTTACCATTAAATACATTTGATGGTTGAAATTTCCAAAACCATTGACATTTGGACTGTTTTAGGGTTAGAAGGTATGAATCAACTAAGGAGTAGTAGTTGAGGGGGAGAATGGAATTTTGGTTTAAGCAACAAATTCAACACTGCATATAACATATCATCAAAATTTTATATTTAGTATAATAAATATTTTTTTTTCTTTGATTGGAATATTATTATGAATTCATTATTGATGACTGAATCAAAAAAATGTTGACCATTGAACAATTTTGTGGTAAAAGAATTTAATTTCATATTAATTTTTTTCAAATAAATTAAATTAAAAAAATACAAATTCAAGTCATGAGTGTTTAGAATATGATTAAAAAGTTATTTGTAAAAAAACTAAGAGAGATATATGAAAAGAAAGTTAATATTTCAATATTATTTTTGTTTATTCATATACAACATACATAAATGAAATTTTTATATATCTTATTTAATCTTTACTATGTTACAACCCTAATTTTAGAATTGTAATATAGTATTTTCACCTTTTACCTTTTCTTTTTTTTTTTATATTGATTGATTATTTTTATGTCATATATTTTTTGATAAATTTTAAATTTTTTTTTTAAATTTTGTAGATTTTTTATATGGTTCATGCAACAAATTTTTTTAAAATAAATATATAACAAAAAACACTCAATTAATAGCAAAAACTAAAAAATGAGAGGTGGGCTGCATTATTACATGACGGCAACCATCATCTTATTTTTAAATGACATAAATAAAATTTTAAATATAGCTAAAGCTGAGAAAAAGGCCGGTCCACGAACTAATGAAGGATTACACTTTACAGTGTAGATGAATAAATAAATAAACTTAAATTTTATTTGTGAGATTATAAAAATTCGACTAATATGAAGAAGTAGGAGTTTTTTCTTGACTGAATTAATTTGACTTTAGAACATTCCAGAGCAAAACATTTTTGACTGAAGCTTTTGGAAATACAGATCGAACCAATCCAGATCTTCATTTAGAGAATTGATTAACACCTTTTTATTTCGACTTATTTTAAAAATAAATTAATTTTTTTAAAAATAATATCTTTTAATAAAAAAAATATTTATTTGAACTTATAAAAAAAATAAGTTAATGAAAATAGAGAAAATCTCTTATAAGGAGAGAAGTTAAAAATTATATTTTTTTTATAAGGAAAAAAATAAGAAAAGAAATAAATTTTTATTTATAAAATTATTCATTATTGTTCAAAAGTCTTTATTAATTATTACATTCAAATACAAAATAATTTTATCTTAAAAAAAGTCATTCATCATACAAGAGAAAGAAAAAATACATTATCTAATAAACCCAAACAAACAACCCCTAACACAAGCTTCATGAACTGACTTAGATTGGATTTTCAGTACAAACTTCCATTTGATTTATTCCAAAATTAATTGAAGTTGGAGTCATTTAGGTCATTAGCTAGATCTAATAATAACAAATTTGAATAATTTTTCCAAAATTTTTAAATTTAATTTCGATGCTTTTATGCATGGAAAATAATTTAGTGATTTGATACATACATGTTCATCTTGACTGCATTTTGGATGTTAGAGATATTTTTAAAAAAATTATTATATTGGTATCTTCAACTTTATTTTTTCTTTCATTTTAGTTATTTATTTATTATTTATTATTTTTGGTTTTACTTTTATTTTTCAACTTATTTAAACTTGTTACATAAGCTGTTATGTTTGTCAACTAAATTAACAGATATATAGGTATCTATGTTAATATCATTATTAACTAAATTGATAAATTTAATGATATAAAAAAAATAAAAAAAATAAGAGATCAAAGCCACTTGAAAAATTGAAGTTAATAGAACAAAATATAATTTTTTTAGTGAGCACACAAAAAAACTACCACCTAACAAACAAAACAGAAAGATAATGTGCAAAAAAGAGGTAAACTTAGGTCCAAGAGGGCGGTGGCCCAGAAAAAGATCCACAACTGCCCTTAGCTCTAGCTTTCGCTAGGAAGTCTGCACATTGGTTGGTGTTTAGCATAGGAGTCCGTTATTTTACTCTAGCAAGCAACGGTCTTTTTTCACCTAAAAGGATTAGGGGCCTCACTTCTTGCACTGTAGGTCCCATCTCCTGTGTGGGGGAAAGGGCATTTATATGCTTGAAATAGAATTGCGTTAAGAGGTTTAGATCTAGTTATATTAGAATTAACATAATTAATTATTATCATTCATTCATTTTAAATAATCAAGATAGAACTTAAAAGTAGTAGAGTGAAACATATTATGATAGTTAAAATTAAATAAATAACTAAGATTGAGAAAAATAACTAATTATATTAAGAGGATACTCCTTATATTGGGCGGTAGGAAACCTTTATATATACTTCTATACTTTTTTTGATTTTTTTTAAATTAATTAATTATTTTTCAAAAAATATGTTTTTTCAAAAGTTTTTAAATTTTTTTTAAAAAAATTTTACATTTATTTATACTATTCATTCATAATTGTTTTGATATTATTTATTCATATATAAAAAAATGTTAAAAATTTTTTAAAAAATATATGACATATAAAATAATTAATTAATATTAAAAATTAAAAAATTAAGACAAAAAACAAAAATTAGAGAGGAGATATAAATAGTGCTAAGCTACTATTACTGTACAATGCTTAACCATCACCATTATATTAATACTACCATGATTAAATATGATAAGGGATTCATCAAGAACTTGATATTAAAAAGGATGGCCCCATAGAAGGACCCGACGCCCAGTTACCAATATGGACTTAAAACCCATTTTCCTTCCTAAAAATGTTTTTAACCAATTAATGGGCTTTGTGGCTGGAGGCTTAATTTGGTCATGTATGGGACTTTTACATTTCTATATTATTATTTTTGTCTAAACAGCTCTTCTATTAAAATTGCAAAATGGACAAAAAAAGACATTCACAGATATCCAATATTACGGCCCAAAATGAAAAAAAAATTGTACTTATAGACTTCCTTTGCATCAAATGATATCATAATTTGCTGTTTAAATTCATAATAGTGTCTCGGTTAATGAAGCAAGTTCTTAGCTTTTCATCATTCATTTCCTCCCTTCTCCCACACTTAACCAACTAACGCCATCACTATACCTACTTTGTTAGCCTCAACTGGTATTGTCCTTGCACTTAAAGAAAACAAAAAGCTTTATGACCCCATCGTTTTAAATTGGAAGAGTACAGCCACAACTAATATTGCATAATACACTTGCTTCTGCCTTGTTAAGCCCCAGCCAACCCAACCCTCCTTTCACTTTTTCCATTCTTTCAACTTCAAACTTCTTCATAAAATTGTACATTCAATTCTCCATAACTACAGTTTATTATTCTTAATTAGAATAAGAAGAAGAAGAAGAAGAAGAAGAAGCTATGACAATGAGTACAGCCAGATTTATCAAGTGTGTAACAGTTGGGGATGGTGCTGTGGGAAAGACAAGCATGCTTATATCCTATACCAGCAATAGCTTTCCAACAGTATGTATTTTTTATTTTTTTATTCTGGGTGTCTCAGCTAATCAAGGAATGTTCAATATGCATCAGAAGAAAGTGAAACAGGGTTGAAAGAGCTAGTAGTAATGAAGCTAATTGTCTTTTTCCTTTTTGATAGGACTATGTTCCAACAGTGTTTGACAACTTCAGTGCTAATGTAATGGTGGATGGTGGTACTGTGAATCTTGGCTTGTGGGATACTGCAGGTTGGTCATCCTTCTCACTTCCATTACTACATAAGGTTACTCACATGATTATGGCTTTTATATATCTATTTAACATCAATGAGGGAAATTCTTTCTAGAAATTATTGTCGGGGGCTTTTTAGAGATATTGTATTTTAGAACAATGTCTTATAAGATTTTATTTTTCTATCTAATGTCATTATGAGGCACCAAAGAGAAAAAAAAATCTCATGATATATAATTCTAATACAGTATCTTTAGAGTCACTCATAGAATTATCCCAAAAGTTTTCGGTAAGTTTAATGTGAAGTTGTGAGTGAGGTCATTGCTATAATTTGTGGGATGCAGGACAAGAAGATTACAACAGGTTGAGGCCTTTAAGTTACAGAGGAGCTGATCTGTTTTTGTTGTGCTTTTCTCTCATAAGCAAACCCAGTTATGAGAACATTTCCAAAAAGGTTTTCTCCTCTCTGCCTCAAATTCCTTTGCTCTTGTTCTGTAACTGTGATTATGTTATTTTATCTGATTAGTATCAGCAACTTTCTAGTCTTTGATAGAGTTATTGGATTCTTGACTAACAGTGGATACCTGAGCTGAAACACTATGCTCCAAATGTGCCTATTGTGCTGGTGGGAACAAAACTAGGTAAGATGATTTCATCAAAGTAGCAATACAATTTCACCTACTTGGCAGCTCTAACTAGTCATAATCTAAGAAGTATGGATGGACACTTAGATAGGTGCAGGATATATATGAAACTGACATAGACCCCGTCACACGACAAAATTTGAAATGTCTCATACGCAACTAGAATTGTGGCTTCTAATACAAATACAAGTATCATATAAGTGTTAGAGATGGACACAGCTCATTTTTTGAAAGATTTTCATCAAGTTGTGGACTTCACGACATTAACATAATTTCTACTAATGGACCAATTAAAAATTAATATTGGTTTCTATTTAACTCTTATAGTCTTATGCACAGATTTGCGAGATGACAAGCAATTCCTGAGTGATCATCCTGAAGCCACTCCATTAACAACTGCCCAGGCATGTCATAAACAAATTAAACAAAAAAATATACCTAATAGAATCTCAATAGTTTCTGCATAAATTTAACAACGGCTGTTATGAACAGGGTGAAGAACTGAAGAAATTGATTGGGGCAGTCACTTATATAGAGTGCAGCTCTAAAACACAGCAGGTAAAGGCCACCACTTCAGTATTTTCATTCAAACCTAACCTCAACTTCTGGTATTATGAACATTGCCCTTATGCTCTCTCCTTTCTGGTTTCAGAATGTGAAGACTGTTTTTGATGCTGCAATAACGGTTGCAGTGAGGCCACCAAAGACAAAGAAGAAACCACGCAAGAAAAGGACTTGCAATCTCTTGTTTCAGTTGTTTTGAATAACAGAATTGGAACCCTATTCTTTAATTTTGGTAATTCTAATATATAAAGAGTCTCTGGAGTCTTGGAAGATCTCCATGAAGGACATTAGATTCATCTTCAGTAGTAAACTGTGGCAAATGATTATTAATTCTGCACTGCATTTTAAATTAATTATGTTCTATTTTTGTTGTTCTCTACTTGGTTTCACATAAATTAGTACAGAGGCCTCCTTTGGAAATTCTACTTGTTCTTTAACTCTCTTTCAATTTTTTCCTACTTATGCTTATGGTTGACTTAAAGCCATTACAGACTTTCAGTACCAGCACAGCTCTGATTACAGTCAAAAAATAACATAGAAAAATATGAGAATCTCATCAACTATGGTGAACAAGTTTGAGCAAGATTGATCTGTTTATCATCTTTAAAATTGATCAGACGGTATCAGAGATGTCTTCTATATCTGGAAATTCATAGGCAGGCTTAGTTTAGACCAAGCAATGACATAGTTATATTAGATATATACGGAACCTTCTGAAAAATGACTTATATCCACATCCAACGTTAGTCTACAACATGAGTTTTAATGCAGTAATTGCTAATTAAGCCATTGTTCAAGGGTGCTGCTATATAGGGAGATCTTTCTCATAAGAAGTTGAATTTTCTTACGATGCATTTCGAGATTACCATCTTATATTTATTAGGATTAGTATATTAGATTTCAAAGCGGTCTGACCCAAATTTATTAGGTCCATTCAAAGGTATAAATGAGTTGAAGATTCAGCAGATTCTCCCAAAGTAAAAGGAGAAATAAGTCAATAACTGGTACATAGGGATTTTTCTTTGTACGGCAACCAATGCAAGCTAGTAAGTCTTAAAAACTGAATTAGTCTTCATTCATAAAGGCCATTACTTTTGACTTCCGCATTCCCTTCCGCGAATATACACAAAAGTCGGAGAACTTGGCCGTTTACCCAACTAAGAGGTATATATTGTGATTTTTAATTATTAAGATTCCCATGTCTATCTAGTTTTATAGTTATTGAAACTTATCAAGGAAAATATATGTTGATATTTAAATTTAATAAAGCTAATTATATTTAGATATTTATATATTCCTATAATTTTTTGATAGTACAAGATATAACTCAAAATAATATCATCAGTATTTTGAATGTCTCTTAACATTCAAAATAAATTATTTTAGTATTGGTGTTTTTAAACACTTAAACTCCTGGAATGGTTTCAAGGAATGAAACAACAAGGTCAAAGACCTCTTTGATAAGGTTTCGAGTCATGAAAAAAAGAAGAGTTAGACCACCAATGGGTGGCATGTAAGTTTCTTCTGTCTCTTAACTCAAAATTTTCTGTGCCAAGGATATATTATGAAGCATTGAATCTTAGCATGCTGTGAACTTAGTGCGTGCACGTTAGCATTTAGTGAGTGTTGTTGGCGCAACTTTAGCTACGACACACATACCCATCTCATGTTTTCCATTTGATTATTACCCTACATTTATTGATATCATGTGCAACCTCAACCCCTGCAAAATCAATATATATATCAAACATGATCAGTTGTACTTTTATATTTGGTTCTGTTCAATTAACTAACCTGCCATTTTTAGATTTAGCGCTATACTGATTCATATTTTACGAAGATTCAAATTAACAAAGTATGTTTGTCCTAATGTCTGACAATAATCAACCTGGGAAGGATGAAGGTTAATTCCCATCAAACCCTTCCAGCAAATTAATAAAATTGAGGGCTTCTGAAGGTAATACTAGAAGACATGGTATTTATGTATTTTAAATTTGCACCTGCAGAGTGATGCTTTTTTTATATTAATTAGAAATTAATAATGTTTTCACCAGCTTTGATTCAAGAATATTTTATATGTATATAGTTCTTAAAAAAAAAGTATTATTATTTAGTTTTTTTCTATGCTGTAAACTCTTGTTATTTTAATTTGTCATTGTCATTAAACAATGTGTTAATAGATGCATTTTCTACCTGTAGAAAAAAAACCCCAAACAGAAACAAATCATCATCACTAACTAGGATTTTTCAAGTGTTCTCTCCAATCATTTGCACCTTGCGTTCAAGTACTCAGACTATAATCATGGTTATTATGAATATTATCCCACCAATAAGAAACCTAAAGAACTTTTCAACTCTCATCGGACAAAGTCACAGTGACTTGACAGAGAGAAAGAGGAGAAAGAACTTTAACCTAGAGCTAGAGTAGAGGTGGTCCATGAAGAAAAGAGAGAGAAGCTAGCTTACGTATATCACAGAGAGAGTACTTACTACTTATTGATCTTTCTCTCATTTTTGGTGCAGACAAAACGGTGGGAACAGAAAAAGGAAAAGATGATTAGAAAGGAAAGAGAAAAAGAAGAAGAAGAAAATAGGTAGAAAGCAATAAATGTAAACGTGGGCAAGCAGAAGATCAAGCCATGTCTGGTACAGTAGCTAGCTAGAACAAGAAGTGCAAATCAAAAAAGATATCATTAATGGCATAATAGAGAAATACTCCGTAGCAGTGAAGGAATGGGTATATGGTAGCATCTAGGGCAAATTGGAATTGTACGGATATGTTGGTGCTTGCTTGCGCACGTTTGCCCTTTGCTGTGCGCAATATTTAATGTGTTATGTAGGAGTGAAGTTATGGCCAAAACGCTCAAGGGGTTCAAAAGTGGTAGCCAGTACAGTAATGAAGCACAAGTATAGTATAAGAGTAATGCTACTTCTCAGGAAGGTCTACTTCAGTTTCTAAACTTGTTTGATGGGATTGTAGTTCAAATTTTCTGCCCACTTTCCTGTCTGTCTGCCTCAAATAGAGAGGATGAGAGATCAGACACTCAGAGAAAAGAAAGTTGGACATGCTATGGTCCCCTTTTCATATGTCAGAATCAATGAAATGCATTGATATGTATGAATTATGAAAATTTTCTTGATACTTAATTATAATGTGCCAATATCTTGTCTAATTTACCTTATTATAGACTGTTAGATAAATTTATGTTCTTTTATGTTTAATGGTCAAATCATTCAACTAAAAAAATAACGTTATATAAAAATCGAGGGTTATGGCTAGGACACATATATAACAGTTTATTTATTAAAAATTAATGTTTTATTTAGCAATTTTTTGTGATTAATATTATTTTTACAATTTTATAAAGCAAATTCTTCATAAATTTTCTTATTCAAAGAAAAAATCATTATTAAAGTGGTTTCGTTAATTAACAATTTTAAAAAGTATCAGTTTTAAATGGGTGAGTTTCGTAACCGCAGCTGCGTTATATATGTCAATAAAAGCTTCCTAGCGAGAGTTGCCAAGTGCTTGATATAAGGAAATAATAATCCAATAATATTTTATAGTTAATAGATAAGAAAACCAAGAGTACTGCAGGAAAATGAATAAACTTAATTTAGACATTTGTCTCTTTCACTATTTCTTGCATTTTTTTCTTATATTTTTATGTTTATATTTTTTAACCATATATTAAAGCCAGATTATCTTATGGCAAGGATTCAATAGCTTGACTTTTAAAACCTTGCTCAATTTCCGGCCAAATCATTAAGCATTTGTTTTCTATAATATTTTTTATACTTATAAGTCTTCAACATGTATTTTGGATATATCGATCAGAGAACTATATATATATATGTACAGAGACTTCGTACGTATAGTATTTTTTTAAAAATATATAAAGGTTTGATCAATCTCAACAAACTTATATATATTGGATAATCACATTTCTATATGATTACTGACTTGATCTTTAAATATAAAAGTTTGATTAACGAATCATTATTTATTCCTTTTCAATATGTAACCCTCACAGTTTGTCTGGTATTTGTTATTTGTCACATTACATAATTATAATGAAGGTAAGTAATTTTCTTTTTCTTTTCCTAATATGTTGACTATGGATATCTTTACACCCACGTACAATATCGATAATATAGTTTAGTAAAATTAAAATATCACTACATGTCAGGACACATTTAATATTTACGAATGCAAATTAATGAAAAGATGCTGTGTTAATGTTTTGTTTGGCAAGCCTTAATTTTGACTCAATTTACCATGCACTGACCATGGTAGTTTTTAAAGTAATATATATATAGAGTTTTAATGTGTTTTAAAGCATGAAAATGTACATATTTAGTGTGGGTTTAATTAGTTTATTAGTTAGTTTTTATATATTAGATTCATCACCGAAACATAGATATGTTTACGTAGTTTGAAAATCGATCTAGTTTAACAGTACATATATATATATATATATATAAACATATTTATGTTTTGGTGATGGATCTAATATATACAAACTAACTAATAAACTAATTAAACCCACACTAAATATGTACATTTTCATGCTTTAAAACACATTAAAACTCCAATTGTTGGGTTTATGCGCCTCAATTAAGGGTTTAAAGACTTGGTATCAGAACAAGCTTTTGACTTGTGGTTTCATATGCGGTAATTTCATCCTAGTTGTCAATATTCTGATGGTTTATTATCACCTCTTATAGTCTAATTAATTGTTAGAAAATTTGACGTGAAGGATTCAATCCGGCCCCTTCCATGTGCTTTTCTTCATATTCTCAAGGCATTGCGCTCCTATGTAACTAAAATTTTCATCCTAGCTGGTATTTTGGATATTAGGAGGTGTTTAAAATATTTGTGTAATTCGATATACTAGTATCTAGAATGTGTTATGACATTCAAGAAAACAAGTTGCAAGGAATAATATTATTTTAGATGGTATTTAATACTATTAAAAAAATCATGAAAATGTTACATTTTGAAAGTTTAAGTTCTATTAAATTTATCAATTGTATTAATATTTTTTTTATAACTTTTACTTAGTATCATATAAAAAAATAAATATTCTAAATATTTAATGCTAAACAGCTAGAAATTCTAGGTATGAAAGAATTGAATTACTTTGAGCAAAAATACATATGTAATGGATAATAAATAAAGCCCCCTCGAGTCAATCCAAACTACCCTCCTTACTTTGCCCAAAATAACCTAAAACTTGCAATTACTAGCCCACCACCGCTTTGCAATCAAACCCTACATGCCCCCTTCTTGACTTTCAAACCCCCCACTACCTCCCCCTATTTATTCCTGCAACAACCCTTCCATTAGAATAATCCCACACTTATTTCTACCCTTCCCATTAATACGCTGCAAGCAAATCGTGAGCAAGAGAATCCTCCCTACCCCCATAGAAATCTGGAAAAGAAAAAGAGACAAACTGATCAGAACCCACCTCTACGAAAAGCCCTAGCATTAACAGCTTCTCTGCCATCGCTGAAGCAAGATTCCTAATTTAGTCCCCAGCATGTATTCCTTTCCATGTTCAATTTGCTTCTCGTCCGGGGGGAATTTCCTTCTACTTTAAACAACTTGACAAGTTTTTCCACTATTAATGCAAAGTTGTAAGGCAATCGCAGGGAATGGGAGAATTGGTACTTTCTCTTACTTATCTTCAATCTCCTTTTTATTTATTTTCCTTTCCGTTAGTTTATCTTTTCTCACAGGCGATTCCTGTTGTGGGTTTCGTTCATTTTTAAATATATTTTAGCTTTTTCTGATGTCTCATTTAATATTCAATTTCTTTACGTAAATAATCTTTCTTTTGCATTAGAAAGGACACAGCCACAGGGGTTGGTGAAGAGGCTATAAGAGGAGAAGTTGTGTTGGCCTAGAGTGTTCAGACCAAAAAGCTAGAGGGCTACTTCTTCTTATTTATTGTTTTCTTTGGTTGGCTGCTTTGATACTTAGCTTTCTGTTCAGTAAAATTCCCCTCACCTTCGCCCATCATCATCATGGCTTCCTCTAACAGACACTGGCCAAGCATGTTCAAGTCCAAGCCTTGCAATTCTCACCACCACCACCAATGGCAGAATGACATCAACTCCTCTCTCGTGTCTCCTGCAGGAGCTGGTTGCCACAGAAGCCCTTACAGTTCAGGTTTGTAATTAAAATTAACCACAAAAATCTCGCTCACCATTTTCAGAGTTAAATCCTTTAAACCTTAAAGGTTAGCTAGCCCTTCTAGCCTACTTCGCCCGCTATTAATCCAGGCTTTGTTATACTAATTATTTTTACACAATATTAACCGTTGTTAGTAGAGAGAGTGAATCTTAATTGAGTTTTATGAAAATTAAGTTTCCAAATTTTTCCAAATTTACATTCTTTTTTTCTCCTAAAGTCGCAGGATCTGAGGAGAGAAGTCCGGAGCCAAAGCCAAGATGGAACCCAAAACCAGAGCAAATTCGCATACTTGAAGCCATCTTCAACTCTGGGATGGTGAACCCTCCAAGAGACGAGATAAGGAAGATCAGAGCACAACTGCAAGAGTATGGCCAAGTGGGTGATGCCAATGTTTTCTATTGGTTCCAGAACCGTAAATCCAGAAGCAAGCACAAGCTTCGCCACCTCCAAAACTCAAAGAACCAAACTCCGCAAGTCCAAATAATCCCTTCTCATCTCCCTCAAACCACAGCCCCATCTTCCTCCTCATCATCATCTGAGAAGTCCTCTCCAAAAGATATAATACCCTCTCAGGGATTCTCAATTGGCTTCTCTCCTGATGTAGTTCCTAATTCTCCCACTGCCTCGGTGAATCAGACCTATTTTCAGACCCACAGTGAGACCAATCTCTCTGCAGCTGAGCCTTTCTTCTTTCCAGTGCACCATAATGGAGGAGGAGTAGGTAACGCTATTACACAAGGATTTTGTTTCTCTGAACTATCAAATATGGTTCAAGCTGATCAAGCTTCTCATGATCATCAACATAATGCTGGGCCTTGCACTAGTCTATTGCTTAGTGAGATGATGAACTATGGATTCTCAAAGAAAGACCATGAAAAGGCCATGAAAATGCACCAACATCCACAGCTCAGTTTCTGCGTCACCTCTACTCCAACCACTCACTCTACTGCTGTCCCTTCCGTTAGTACCACCACTGTTACTGTTCCATCGCCCATCACTCAAATTCAAGGTCATGAATTATTTAATTTTACCAAGTCACATTTGAATTAATTTGCTTTTGCATGGTAAGCCATAGAACGCCCGTCCCCCCCAGGCCCCCCCCCCCCCCAAAACATTGTATACCATTCACTATAACACATAGCAAAAGCCATAGTGTACATTTGATGAGGGTTTAGGGCAACAAATTTTTAAGGAAACCAAATCTATAAAAAAAATCATACAATAAGTGATTAAGTAAACACATTATAAGCACATTAGTGTGATTTATAGTGAATTTCACAAAAAAATATGCTTAGTTGAAAGAAGGGTGAGGCAAACTTGTAAGAAGGAGCATGGAAGGAGGGTAATATGGTGATTTGGGTCCGGAATTTTCGATGTTTGTCTAGATGGACGTGTGCATGGTTATGTAATATTGATTGACTAGTAGTGCAGTGTTTGGACTTTGCTCATGAGAAATGATTCGGTGTTGTTAGGTGTTGGTGAGGCAGGGGCAGTGGGCCCAGGTGGTGGAATGGCAAAAACTATGGTGTTCATTAACGACGTGGCATTTGAGGTGGGAGTGGGGCTGTTGAACGTGCGGGAGGCCTTTGGTGATGAGGCGGTGCTCATCCACGCCTCTGGTCAGCCTGTGCTCACCAATGAGTGGGGTGTCACCCTGCAGTCACTCCAGCACGGTGCATTTTACTATCTGGTGCGCACGTTAAGACCCTGATATTTTGCATTGGTTGTTGACTAATGTGATCTTTCAAGAGAGAAAGAAAGAGAGAGAAAGTGGGTGTTGTTAATGTATGTGTGGATAAAAGTGTGCGTTTCACAAGTTAAGGGTACGTTGTTGACATTTTTCGTTTTGTTTTGTTTGTCTATTGTGTGAATTTGCAGATTTAGAAGGTAGAAACGTGGAAGAGGAAATGAGGTTTAGATGATTAGCTATATATGGTTTTGATCTCGATCTCAGTCTCTAGACCTCTTCCCATCCTCTTTGTGCGTTAGGGTTTGAATAGCTAGGTAGGGTTTGGATCAGTTACTGTATGAAGATGGGCGTTTCAATTAGTGGATGTAATTTGAGTGCTTCTCCTAAAGTTAAAAGCAAAGTATTTTGATATATACAGATGCATGGATCCGAGTGATTGAGAATTTGTAATGCATTTGAGATGAGATCATATATAATTCTATCTCCCATTTTCTGCAGCTGCACTTCGTTTATTATATATATACATATTTGAAGTCAGCATTATAAATTTGATGCTGCTTTTCATGTAACTGCATGCCACTTCTCCCCCTAGGCTGGCCTCTGCTTTTACTGTGCTGAACATGAGTTTGAAACTGTAAAAAGAAAAAGAAGAAAAAACTGTGTATATATATTTATGAGCCCTTATATGCTGCAACATAATATCTCCTTCTTTTTGACACGAATGGAATGGTATAAGGTAAGGGAATAATAGTCATCTTGAATCCTTGATGGGATGCTTCTTCTCCATCCGTTTAGTTATGAAATTGAATTACGTGTATTAAAAAGTCCTACATTTTAAATATAAGAAGATTAAATATAAAATATAAATCTTAGCAATTATCCTTTTATAAGTCAATTTTAAAGGGTAGAATTAGGATTTTGTTGAAATTTTAAAAATTTCTTCTGTGCTTCGTTGCTTTTAGTGCTACTACTGTATAGCAGCCACCTATATATTTTTAATTCATATATTCTCATATATTTATCCAAAATACTAACATAATAGTCAAAAATAAAAAATTTAAATTTAAATTAAAGCAAATATTTATTTGTATGTTGGCTTATTTCAAAATTAAAATATTTTTTATTATCAAGTTAATTGAGAATTATTCTTAAATGTTTATTTAATGATCACTTATTTTCAATTATAATATTATTTATTATTATTAAACCATGGTTACGATATTTTTCAGTTTTTGATATTGTCCCAAATCTGAAATTCCCCTTAGCCATAGCCAGTATACTCCTTTGATACAAGATTTACACCAACCCATTTGAATCTCCGAGAGAATAAATAAAGCAAGTATAATCTTCTTTCCCCTCATTTTCCCTCTAGCCTAACACCAGCGACAAAAGAGCGTGTGGGAGGCAAATGGGGGCCTACAGAGCCGATGACGATTACGATTTGTTGTTTAAGGTTGTGCTGATTGGGGACTCGGGTGTGGGCAAATCCAATCTTTTGTCAAGGTTCGCCAAGAATGAGTTTAGCCTCGAATCCAAGTCCACCATTGGGGTCGAGTTCGCCACCAGAAGCATTCGGGTCGATGATAAGGTTGTCAAGGCTCAGATTTGGGACACTGCTGGTCAAGAAAGGTTCAGATCATTCGTTTCATGCATGGTTCTCTCTTTCTCGTTTTTGATAGAATTGGTTTCATACTTGTTGGCTTAGCTATTCATTCTCTATGTGAACAATGCCCGAGATTTGGTTTTTGCATTCGTCAAATAAGGAATAAAGATGGGTATGTCTTTTTGTGAGTTTCTTATGTTTTCATGCACCATTCATGCTGATAATCAGACAATGAAATTTTCTGTTTTCATCTTTTGTGCTGTGAAAAGGGAAATTTATTGTTGTTATTGGATTTTTTAATCTCTTCTGCATAAATTATTTTCCATTGTGTTCGTACGTATACTATCTTATACCATTGCGTGCACTTGAACTTGTTTTCACAAAGTGACATACAAAGTCCTAACACTTATGGATTGGGTTCTCGTTTGTATTATTGTGGCATTATTATAATGCGAAGATTGCTTTTATCAGTATAAGATTGAAATGTGAACATTCTAATATCATTATTGTGGTTTTGAAGCCTCTAAAAAAGGAACCAATAGTTTCTGGTAAACATCACAAGAACATATACTTAGTAATGAAATAGATTAAGACGCCAACTGGGCTACTATTAGCAAGAACAAATTCAATATGCTGATGTTTTTAATAAGCTCAAATGGTTTCATACTTATAAAACAGGACTTCTGTGGAAACTGTGAATAACTCCTTATATTTTCTTTATTTGGTTAGACATTTTGTGTCATCGGAACAGATTTTCTATACTCAGTTTAACTGCTGTATTTAACTTATGTATCTTTTGGTATCAATGTTACTTTTTATTTTAGCTTTCTTTATTACCTATTAATTTTTTTTAATTATTCAGTTCATTTGCCAATGCTTCAAATGGCCGCTAAAAAGAAACCTGTTCCTTTTCATTCTGCTTAATGCAAATGAGACATGAATAATAACTATAATTAGAAGCTCGAATTTATTTTCGAGAAAACATTATAATGTTATTATGATTACTCTTAAGGGACGTGAACTTGAAATTGGCTTTTACTTTAAAATGACATATATTATACTGGTATTTAAGATTAATTTCTAGTTGAAATTGTTTGAATTGTGACATTTTTAAGAAGTGATTCAAGTGAAGATCTGCTTTTTTCCCTGCATTTGAGAGTGATATGTCCACATGTTAATACTGTATTTTAGAGTCGCTGGTAAATATGTAAGTAACATATACTAACTACTAAACAACTGAACAAAGATAAACAGATCATTTGAGGAAGGAAAAATTTATAGGGCAACATAACTTGAAGATATGGAGAAAAACTTAAAATAAAAGGATATTAGTTAATCTTCCTTTCTGGTGAATTTCATGGATAATTGAATGCATCATTGGTTTCATAATTAGGTCTACAATTAAATGCCAGAATGGTATCAATGCCCTGTAATCAAGCTTCGTTTATATATACGCAGAATGGCAGATTAGTACTCTTGTTAATTCATAATCCCAACAAAAAAATATAGCAGTAACATCACTTAATTCCAGATTCCACATCAATAATGATATATTATATATGCTGTGTTTTTATTAATTTTTCATTTAAGATATCTATCTCAGTTTGCATTTACTTTACTAAAGGTACCGAGCAATCACCAGTGCGTATTACCGTGGAGCTGTTGGCGCTTTGCTAGTCTATGATGTTTCACGCCATGTAACATTTGAAAATATGGCAAGATGGTTGAAGGAACTGAGAGATCACACAGATACCTACATTGTGGTAATGCTTGTGGGGAACAAAGCAGACCTGCGCCATTTGCGAGCAGTTTCCATGGAAGATGCTACAGCTTTTGCAGAACGAGAGAATACATTTTTCATGGAAACGTCTGCCCTTGAGTCCATTAATGTTGAAAATGCTTTCACAGAAGTGCTGACCCAGATTTATCGAGTTGTAAGCAAGAAGGCCCTTGATATTGGTAATGATCCATCAGCTTTACCTAAAGGACAGACAATTAATGTTGGGTGCCGGGATGATGTATCAGCTGTGAAGAAAGCTGGATGTTGCTCTTCTTGAGTATCCACTCAAAATCTCTGTATTTATACATCACAATCTGTCTGTTTATATTTACTAGAGATTGGACTGGCAGCATAAAAATGATCGTTTAACTTTAGAGAGCATCAAAGTATAAACTTTCTGTTTTTTTGGGTTGTAGAAATCTGTTCATTATTATATTTATTTATCCAGTTAAAGATTTTTTCTGTCTGGTTCTTTCCTAGACTTCATCATATCGCTTTTTCTAGTCTATCGATGTAAACAATGCAGATTGATATTTACGTAAATCTAGCTTATAAAATTTATATAGATGAAGTCGGTCATTAATAGATATATAAATATTTTAAGTATATTAATAGACAAACATTTTATGTACATTTTTTAGGGAGATTATGTTAAGATGTACTTATGTTTATATATTTATTAACTATTAGTTTAATTTATATATATTTTATAAATTGAATCTATTTAAAAAATTTCTTTTTCTTAGATATTTCCCTGCGTAGTGTTTATTCACACAAAAAAGTGTGTATTGTAACTTCAACTTTTTAGAATGTTCTTTACTGCCTGGCATCATGACTGATTTTAGATTTTATGCGTGGCATCGTCCTGACTAAGTCTGAATCAATCTACTTAAGGATTCTCCCTTTTATTCATTACTTGGGGATACACGAGGTTAGCAAAATATTAGATGTTATTTGCTTCTGAGGTGGTCAGAATTGAGAAGTTCCATTATATATAAAGTGGCTTGTTTTGCAAGTCAAATTCTGAAAATGCATCGAGATGTATTATAAGTCGGGCAGTGTGGTACTTCTAAAAAGATAGTTGGTCCATCTGTTTAGGCTCTTGTAAAGTATTTTTGAGGTTTTTAAAGTGTTTTTGATTATTTCTGTCACAAGTTCTTTTGAGCAACTTCATAATCATACATTGAAAAACTGTATTTTAGTAAGAAGCAAGTTACTGTGCTTTTGTTTAACTGGTGTAAATGTTTTTAAAAACAGAAGTTTCATTTTTGCTTTTCATCTATTAAATTAATCTGACTCTTAACACTTTTGATATGTAAGTAAATAAGTAAACCATTTTGACTCAGATACAATCACGTGAATAATTGTCAAAAATAAATGTGTAAATAATATTACTCTAATTACTATGTCAAAAAATGGTGGTGCGGCACACAAGTGTCAACACCTCCCTCGTATCTATATGCTTAGCAAAGAAAGGACCATCAATTTCATAACCATGTTCCTCTGTTCACATTTTTCATATCTGAAATTATTATCAAGATATATGAATCTTTGGTCAATAGTTCAATGCTCAAACTGTAGGAGCAACAAGAGGAAAGAAACAAAAACACTATCAACACCAAATAATCTGGAATCAACAGTTAAAAATAGAATATGTTGAAGGCCTATAAACTTTCTCATTTGCATATAACATACAGCCTGGGGAGAAGCATTTGAATATGTACAGAGATACTCTTAAGAGCTTCATCAAAAACGAAGGCACAAAAATTCTTCATCATCCATATGAAAACAGTCCCAAGAACTAAATTCAGAAGATGCAAACAATAGTTTGACGAGACTCAAGTAAAAACTTTCATAGGGTACCGTCAATCAGAAGCAGTTCTCATGTCACTAGATTCCAGTGGATGGCACCTGCAATTTGACATTTTTCATCATTGACTTACAAACAAATAATTACGAATATATGCTCATAGGATATTGAAAAGTCCGTTATATGTCAATGCAGCAAAATGTTATAAACATGAAGTAATAATATGGCAAAATACATTCTTCTGCAGTTTATCTCCCGAACTACCAAAATTTCAATTTGGCACCGTACTTGAGACTTCTGTCCTCAATTGAACAATAATGGTTTCAATCCAATATGTATTTCATGAAATACACTTTAGGAGATGGACTACATTAAGTTCGGCTGAAATGTCTAAGGCAGCGGACCAATTAGAATTAGTCAGCCTACTAAGACAGGAAGAACATGAGCCGTTCAATTTGATTTATTGCAAAGAGGATTATAGAATACTGTTCGTTCCAATTTGATGGGTAGGAAATAGAGAGGTAAAACCATTTGCAGTATAATAACATCTAAAAAATTCGTTTATATACGTTGGTTAGAAAGCACAATCCCCAGTGTTATGGAAGATGGAAACAAGCAGAAGAAAACATGAGTTGTAATGACACACACATATAACTGTTAATTATCCGGGCTACTTGTAAGTGTCAAAAAACGATGCCATTGACCCTTCAAAACGAATGAAGCATCAAATTTGGACATTGATTTACTCCTTGTAGCATGTGATACGCAGCAGTCTCAATGCATGCGTTAAACAGAGCCAATAGCAATGCAGAAAGTTGAGAAGCCCTCTAATGGACAAACCAATAGACTACTTCAACATTCTATTGAAAAACCCAGTTCAAGTTCAGTATATAATTCCAATAATGGATTAGTGACATCGCTGAAATGTCAATTTAATATTAAAATCAAATGAACCAAGAACCCGAAATCCAATTCCACGTTCCTGTAAACCCAACGCACTATCTAATAATAGAAAAGGGAACGTACCACAATCACCATCGTTGCATTATCGGCGAGCTTTCTCCGAATCGGAGGAGGAGAACGGAGGTGAAGGTTCCTCAGCTTTGAAAGAGGGCAAGGGATTTCCTCCCTTGATGACCCAACCAAGGGTAAAGAAGGCGGCCCCAGCCATAATTGCGGTGCCCCAAGCGTGAGAGTACCATCTGCTATACTGTTTGATGGCAAACCTCCATTGATCTCTGAGTGTTGCCGCATTGGGGTTCACTGCGTCAGGTGGGTTCGGATAATGGGTCTTATGGCCTGAGAAATTATTTGCGCCATGATTGTTGGAAGGGCCGTTGCTGAATTCACTGGGAACCCCACTTGAGGTAGAAGACGACGATGGATGAGGAACAGGGAAGCGGCTTTTGGGGTCAGTCTCAGTCATGGTGATGGTAAGTGCTCAGTTACTGCTTTGCTTTGCATTCAATTTCAGGTTCTTCTTCAAAGTTCACACTTTAAGCTTTTCGGCAGTGTCGGCTGTGAAAAATGGAAGCCCTGTTTCAGGAAGGACATGTGGCTTTCAGGGAGGCAAATGCGTTTTTATTTTGTTTTGTTTGGCCAACGGAGGTAAATGTGCTTCGATTGCCATACTTGGTTGCACGGGCTTGATTATAAATAAAAGGTGAAATTTATCCTCGGATTTATTTTTTATTTTTTTAATTTAAAAAAATAATTTAATTTTTTAAAAAATAAAAATAAAAATATTTTATAACAAAAATATTTTAAAATAAAGTATAAAAACAAAAAAAAATTATTTTCATTTATTTTTTTAAATTATTTAAAAAAAACTCTCAAAATAGGATATATTTTACCTTTTATTTTATATAAAAAGTATTATTTGGTGTATTCACATCCGAGTGACAATTAGAGTCGACTAATTTTAATCCTTAGTAAGTTTTAAACCAAAATAATTGACCATAAAAAATTAAGGTCGTTTTTTGCTCGATTTATTTAAAGTTGGCCTTGGTTGGGTTGAACATTTTTTTTTAACATTTAAACTCTTTTTTTTCAATTTTTACTTTCTAAGTTTCTATGCTTTGTAGATGAAGAAGATGACAATTGCATCATGATTCAAATATAATTATAAAAAATAATTGATTAATCTTTTTGGTTTTAATTTTATGTTATTGTCATTGTAGAGATTAAGTTTATGATGAATTGGTGATGTTTTATTATGTATAAAAATTTTACATAATTATTGAAATTGACTAATTAATAGATTATGTTTTGTTATATTAAAAATTTTAAATTTTAAATTTTTTTATGTGTTGGTCAGTTTAGCTATGTAACCTTAAAAGATTACAGATGAGTTAAATTTTAAATACCCTTTTAAAAAAATGACTTTTTTGGCTCGACTCATCAAGAATCAATCATTGACGAGTTAAGTTAACCCTAATTGACACCCTTAATTCGCATTAGAATTAATCATGACTAAATTTGATTATAGCCTTATTTTTTGTTAATTTTCAATAATATTTGAGTTTAATAAATTTTATATAAAAAAAATTTAAATTTCGTCTGATAATCGGCCTAATGATAAGTCATATATTTATGGACAAAATGTACACAACATATATAATCTAACCCGCAAAATATGCAACTTTCATGACTCAAACAAATAAGTGCTACCACATTTGATCACCAACACCAAGCCAAGTCCTCTTATCCCCTCCGGTAATATAACATTACTGATGTTAACAAATAACAATTAACTTTCCCATGGCACTGAAAGCTAATCAATCTAAAAAATTCAATTGAACTTTAACCACTATCAATAATCAATTGATTATTCAAAGGCGCCTATTTGAGGTTCAATACATACTGCCCCTATATTCACACAAATGGGTGCACCAAAAGAGGAAAAAAGTATTACAAAAGAAAGCATACGAAAAATCACAGAGGTTCTACCTTTGCTAATGGAAAAATTCCACTGTAGTTAAAATCTACATTGTCATGAGGACGGTGTACATTCCCCCCAGTTGCTTCCGCATAAATTTCTGTTGTCGCAACTGATTCAGCAGTGGGGTTCAGTCCAGCAAGCTCCATTATAATCTCAATCTCTTTTAACACCTCGGCCATTGTTGGCCTCTCAGCTGCAGATTCTTTGACACACCTCATTGCCAAGTCCACGAACTTCTCCAAACCTTTTGGTGTTGTTACTTTGCTTATGGCTGGGTCTATAATTGAATGAAGGTTGTATAGATCTTGTGATGTATCCATTACCCTTTGCACCTCTCTTACAATATATTTTCCTTGCTCTATTGGCCTTCTGGCTGTTACTAGTTCCAGCATTACCACTCCAAAGCTATACACGTCGCTCTTTTCAGTCAACTGCTGGGTCATGTAATACTCAGGATCCATGTACCCCTACAAATATAAAGGAAACAAACTATTATCTGATACTTCTCTTGCAAAGTTCAAGTTTAAAGCTAGGTTTCAAAAAAAATATTAACTCATTGGAGTTTAAAGCATTTTTAGACCAACCATTGTCCCTTTGACTTGAGTAGTGACATGGCCCCTTTCACTATCAACAAGAAGTTTGGAGAGACCAAAATCTGCAACTTTGGCAGCGAGGTGTTCATCAAGTAGGATGTTGCTTGATTTTATGTCCCTGTGTATAATTGGTGGGTTGGCAAGTTCGTGAAGATAGGCCAGACCCCTGGCCGCCCCCAGGGCTGCTTTTAGCCTCCTCATCCAATCCATCCTGATCCCAGACTTTCCTGTATTGACAAAGTCACATAAATAAAAACGGTCTTCCAACCTTAAAAAACTCTAATTTTAGAGTACTTTTAATATATTGATCTTCAAACTCATTTTCATAAAAATACATCAATGATAACTAAAGCCTGGATGTGTCTAGAGTTGCATCCCAGTGGGAGGATATTGTTAATTAACTTAATATCGTATGGGAAAGAACTGAGTCTAGAAATATATAGAGATTCTTAACCAGTCTTTACATATTTGCTGGCCAATGAATGTCAGAGTTGAGTTTCAGTGAACACTAATTTCATTTCTTAAATTGATATCATTGAGAAATAAATTGTGATTCTCAACCAGTCTTTACATCTTTTCTGCCAAATGCATGAGTTGCAGTGAAACACTTATTTCATGTCTTAAATTGATATCATGGAGAAAATATAGGGATTCTCTACCAGTCTTTACATATTTTCTGGCACATGCATATGAGCAAGAAAAACATTAATTTAAGTCTTAAATAGGTAATACAAGACATGCAAATGATGACATTCTAATAATAGTGTGTGCCAAAATTAGATATTAAGATGTCCATTATGTGTAATAGTAATTTTCAGAATCGGCAAACAGATATCAGGTATATGGTCTAAATGCTACGAACTTTCCTGGTAATTTACAAATGAAATGGGCAGATTAGGGGTCTATTTGATAATGGTCCAAAGAAAAGAGGTGGAATGTATTTTTTGAACAAGAATTTGTCATTATTCCACCCCATTTTTTGTAATATATTCACCTCTTTGATACAATATGATATGGTCCGTATGGAGTGGAGAAGGAATTGCAATTTGGAAGTACCTGAAAGACTATCCATTAAAGTGCCGTTTGGAATATACTCATACACCAGCATTTGTTCACCTTTATCAAAACAAAAACCCACAAGACCAACAAGATTCTTATGATGGACCCTTGATAGATGTTCAATCTCAGTTTTGAACTCAACAGCACCCTGCATAGATTCTTTTGCAGCCCGTTTGATGGCAACCGATTCCCCAGTGGGCAAAATAGATTGGTAAACCTTATGAATGAGAGGACTAATTACATATTGCAGAACAGTAAAGAAGAGAATAATTTGGGAAAATACTTTTATGTCTGTAAAGGTGGTGCAAGAAGTAAAATTCTTAAAAGGAAAAAGAAGATATAAGAAGAATAGTTTGTTGGGAATTTCAAGGAAGGCTGGTGTACTGGAAAGAAAAATATGGAAAAAAGATAACCATGAGATATTTTTATAATAAACCTTTCCGTAGCCCCCAGATCCAATTGTGTTGGCTTCTGAAAAGTTGTTGGTGCATTTCTTTAGCTCTTCAAAAGAAAACCACCGTGCTCCTTTTAACTGAGGAGCGCCGCCACTAATCTTGTTCTGTTCCCAGTTTACTGCATTTGCATGACATTTGATCAATTGAAGACTGCTAGAAAAATTCCTTACAAGGGACAAAATCAAGCCAGGCCTGCATCAAACTATCTTACCAAAAGGGTTCAGGTCTGTAGCCCTTTTTGCTCTTTTCTTTTGGTGGATGGCATATATCCCTGCAAGAAGTGATAGTACCAGAAAGACAAAAACAGCAACAACTGAACCAACTATGACCCCTGTATGTGTTGACTTCTTTGATTTTTCACCTAAGAAACATGAGTGAAAGAGTGAGAGAAAAGAAAGAGTACTAAAAAGTTCAGCATTTTTAGTTCATATAGAGACATTAGATCACCTGCGTAGTATCCGTAGTCCTCTCCAATAAAGAAGTATGGTTTGAAAAATTCTGGGGGCTGAAAAATCTGTTTGCTAAGCACAAAAGCAATACTTGAAACTCCAGTTCTATTGAAACGATCATTTTGAGATGGGAACATTGTAAGGGTCAATTCAAAATTATCAGTAGATGTATTCCTCAAGGGGTTACTCAGAGAAACTGAATCCACTGGGAGGTTTTGGGATCGAAAAGTATTAATCAGAGACTGCTCGAGATCCTCATAGTAACTTACATCACCAAGGTTGGAGAAACTAAGAGCTCTGGAATATAGAATTCCAGCATAGGGATACGCACATTTACAGTTAGGGCTGGGAATCTGGTCAGAACTGCAAAGTAGAGGTACACAACTATTTAGTGGTGTTGAATATGAGAGATTAGATTGGGGTTCTGTGCAGTAACTTGGGGAAGTAGTAGCTCCTGTTTCAGTACAAATCGGGTTGCTAACCAATCTGCAAAATTGTTAGATAATTGCCTCAGAGGAGAAAAACCAGAAACCAGTAGTTTGAGTCTATGCGGGGAGAAGTTAACATGCAATTAGCAGTTAAAACTAAGGAACATTGGGGATGATTGAGCCATGAAGCTTACACTACTGAAACATCAATTTCACTGTTTTTCTGCCTGAAGTCTGTGATTGAATTAGCCTCCAAATCAATAATTTGCAGATGCTTGCTATACGCATTGCCAATATCTAAGGTGCCACTGAGCTGGTTGTCCCTCAATACCCTGTCCCTCAATCACCTTATAAGTTATAACCATCATTTGTACATATATCCAAGGACTAATTTGATAATTATGGGTATAAATGTCTTGTTTAATGAGATAGTAATACTCACACAGACTCTAAATTAGACTGGTTAAATAAGGAGACAGATATCTGCCCTTGGACTCGGGTGCTTGCCAACTTTCTGCCATACACAATAAGCTTTTATCAGTATTTAACACTTAAGACCTCCTTTTGTCTTGATACACGCCCATGCTTGCAGACAAACAAACATACTCAGAGAAAAGAAATAAAGAGAAAGAATGAAAGGTATTGGGAGGAGGAAGGAGATAAGGACAGCATACAATGTTGTCAAAGACGGCAAACTTGAAGCCCATGAAGGAATATCAGAAGAATTGAAAGAATTGTTGCTCAGATCCCTGCAGATAATTGTCAACGAAAATATGCAAATAAAAAAGCATAGCATAAATATTCATGCATATATGTGCATATTTTGAATGAACTTAATATATAATATACTAACACCGTTTTACTACTTACACATAGGTGAGGAGATTCATTCCAGTAAGATCAGGCAGAGAACCATTCAGCCTATTGTGGGATAAATACCTGAAAAAATGTAGTCAATTCCTCTCCCCAGTAAATTGATTTTAATGAAAAAGATAATTTTTACAGTAAAGTATGAAGCTTAATATGGCATGTTTCTTCTGTTTTCTTACAGCTCACTAAGACTTCTGAGATTCTTGAGGTTTGAAGGCACTATCCCACTTAATTGATTCCTATCGAAGCGTCTGTAGCCAAGAGAAAGTATTCAGTACAGAAAATATCCTGAGGATTTCAGAGCCAGCCTAATTGTGAACTGATCACTTGACTTGTGACAAGATACTCACACCAACTCCAAGGAGCCCACATTTCCAAGGGAACCAGGAATGCTGCCATTTAGCCAATTGCTGTCAAAAAGCCTGGCCAAAAGAATATAGGAGAGGATGGAGAATAAGGTCAATATGTCGGCTGGTCTCACCTTATGATTAGAAACCAATACATATAAAACATTATAATTTTTTTGTGGCATGGGGATTTTCAAGCCATTTATTTAGTTTTAGAGATTCCAGAAAATAGATACTACTAAGTTATAATGAATCTTACACATGGATCAGACTCATATTTTTGCTAAAAAGTTTAGCTGGAATTCCACCCGAGAGCTTATTATTTCCTAAATGACTGCACACAGTGGAGATAGCCTTAGATCCTTCACAGTGAACTGGAAATTATCCAGACATGTCAATAAAAGAAATCATCAACTCAAACTGGGAATGGGTGTTGCCATACAAGTGTTTTGCCTTAAGCAGGTTGTCAAGACCAAGTCCCTCATCATCAGAGACAGGAATAGATCCTTCTAGCTGGTTATCAGCAAGATCTAGCCAATCAATATTGGATAGATTGCCAATGGTCCGTGGAATGTTTCCATTTAACCGATTAGAATTCAGAGCTCTGCATGCAAAGCAATAAGGTGACAGGTCATTCATAATTTACCATATATTAGCCCAGAGAAGAAACACAGAGAAGATAACAATAGATGTCTCATTTGAAGCATCATCCTCTGCTACATTGAAAATAACTTGGGTTCTAAAACAATTCTTATGTATGTAGACCTCCTTGGATAAGTAGTAAAAGAATTGTTAAAGATGGAATTCTTACAGAAAGGACAGCTGCTGTAGAAATCCTATTGATTCTGGAATGGGACCAAAGAAACTACAACCAACCAATATTCTGGAAAAGAACAAGAAAAGCAACAGAGCAGTAAGGGGCTAAATTTTATAAGGAAAAAGAAAATTCAGTTTATATCACAAACATTTACTGTCAGGTATTAATTTTCTTCCTTACAGGGTTTTTAGCTTTCTCAAATTCCCAATTTTGTCCGGAATTGTTCCTGTCAAGCCCTTGTTGAAAGAGAGATCCCTATATGAACAACAACAGAGTAATTAATTTAGCTACAAATGAGTATTGCATTCATAATAGAGTTAATTATTAATTCAATCTTAAGTCCAAATAAAATGTTTCTTTTTGTAGCGATCAGCAGCCTAAGGTTTTTAAAGTATTTAATCAGCTAGTCTTTAACTCATTATGAGTGTAGCAAAAGTTCAAGTAGAATACATACAGAGTCTCTAATTCAGATATTGACTGGATTTCTGAAGACAGCTTGCCCACCAAATTCATGCTTGCCCATATTCTGAAAATAGCAGTCAAGTCAGAATTTAATTTAATTTTTTTTTAATTATATTGAAGGAGCCAAAGAGGCAATGAACTGACATTGAGGTTACTCTTGAATTGGTGCAACGAATTCCTTCCCAACCACTGCCACAAGGATCCGAACCCACCCAGCTTGGTGGTTTGTTCTCCCAGGATTCTGCGAGAGCTTGTAGGGCAATAACTGCAATGGTACAATATACATAGAAACATTGTCAACAAATACTCAATTCTCAAAAAAATAAACGAATAAGAAAAAAAACTATATTACTATAGAACTTCTCAATAGTCAATAAACACCTACATCTGCTAAGAGTTTACATATAACTTTAGACCCCAAATTACTATCAAAACTACTATTATATATAATGCAACTTTCTTAATCATGTCGAATTGCTTTGGCAAAATCTAAATAAATAAATAACAAAAGGAAGGCCTATTACAAGAGATTATGCTCTTGTCCTTTATTACCTGTTTTCTTCATTTTAATATATAATTGCCAATCATTATTTAAGCTTTGGCCTAGTATTTTGCAGTTCATATTGTAGCCAGTCTAACAGACCTAGAACCTAGATCATGTCAACATAAAGGAATTGCTATGGCCAAACTACTTAAATCAAACTGTCAATACACCCATGGCTTAACTCCTTCTCACAAAACCGGCTTACAAGGGAGAGGATTGCTAAGACTTATATATAATATTTAACCAATTTACCCAGACGATGTGGGACTAACACCCTCCCTAGCGCCGAAGGCGTGCACCCACTGAAAGATGCCTGGCCGTAGGTCTAAACTATATCATGTCAATATACTCATGACTTAAGTAGTTTTCACAAAATCGACTTATAAGGAGGACAATTGCCAAGATTTATATATAACACTTAAACAACTTATCCAGGTGATGTGGGACTAACACAAACTATTTAACCATTTCATAGTCAAACTTTGGATTACTATCTAATGAATGTGATCAGCAGCAAAGGAACTTCAAACTAACTGCTTTGGTCAGAGAATTTCCTCACTGGTTTCCCATATTAAAGTTTATAGTATAACAGTTCAACTGTCAAATGTTAAAAGCAAACAAATTTCTTTTGAAGATCTTCAGGATAGAATTTTCCAGCCGCACACATGTATAAACACAGATTTTCACACTAATTATGCAGGGATGAAGACAGAGCAGATACTGATTGCCTATACTCTTGAAGAGGAAAAAATAGAATTCGCTTACAGAAACAAATTTTAGCTCCATGTAACTTTTTCTCCAAGAAACCACTATTTTATTGGAAGTTTTCTGAAATGAAGCCCAAAATAGACTCTAACAAACAATAGTTACACCACTTCTCACCATAACAGCACCAAAAAAGTGACTAAAAATTAAGGAGGAATCGTCTTTACTCTTTGCATGACATGTGAAAAAAATATAAGAAACAATTATGAAAAATATTTATCAAACATCAACGAAAGAGTACAGCAACTGAAAATATCCCAAAAGTGTAATTGAACTTACAGTCCTGATTGGAGCTCTGTGCTGCCACACGCAGAACTTGGAATAGAAGAAGCAGCAGAAACACTTTAAATTCTTTGTCCATTTATCAAAGATATTCCAATGTTGGATCAGAAATCTGTTCAGAACTTTCAGATGGAAGCTAATATACCAAAGCGGATAAAAAGACCACCATCTTTTAACGTGGGAAACAAAACTTTTGGTGCGACAAAATTGAATAACAGTAGACCCTTGTCCAAGATGGCTAACTAGTACATTTTACCAAGTCAGTGGCTTTTGCATACCAATTCCCAACGCAGTGGAATGGGATTTAACTGCAAAATAAAAAAATCACGCGGTGGCCACTAACCATAATCATATTTACTACAATCCAACTTCAATACGTTTCAACAAAAGTGGACCAGAATAGAGGGAAATATAAGGACTTCTGACGGAGTCTTTCTTAACATGAAGTATATGAACAAACAATCACCTAAGAAAGGATTTCTTCTAGTGCAACTTGGCCCTTCATTCTTAAAGAATAATTCAAAAATCAAGAAAGTATGAACAAGGTCTATTCATTGAGGATAAAGCGCGAGTAGTTGAATATGGGGCAGTTCTAATTTGAGGAGGGAAGATAATCAATCACTACCACATTTTTAAGAGTAATTTGCAAGCTGAATAGTGCTGTCTTGCTTCATCTATAGGTTCACCTGGTCCTTTTTGTTTAAGAAAAAAAATTGAAAGATAAATGGTCTGATACTACGAGACAATGCTCACCTTGTTTGCCGTCCAAAAGGATTAAAAAAAAATCAAATTAACTGGAATTATTTCCAAAAATTGAGTCACTTTCATTGCGCATTTAACAGGGTAGACGACCTTAGATATTCAAATATGAATAAATTAGTGTCTCAACATCTCCAATTGACAACCATGCACACAAAATGCAGAAAACAGACAAAAAGTTGGCTTATTTAAAAGATTCATAGTTGTTAGAGAATTGCCTAGTTGTTGGGACAGGCTTTGAGCATCTTCTGTTCCTTGCAAACGAACGAGTCGGAGCGGCAACGGAAGTGGGTGCGAATGAGGCATATATTATCATAGATTTGTAATGGACAATAAGGAAGAAACAAAATGCTAAAAATGAAGTCTAATTAAGCTAACAAATGGGAATGGTTCCATATTGTCTAGCTTTTGACGGAGTAATGAAAGAAAGCAAATCATATTTTGAATCCCAGGGCTGAAGAGCAGGGTGGAACAAGGGGGCTGCAGACTCTTTCTTATGAGTGGTTGTGTCTTGTGTGTGAACCTTAATCTCAAGTAGCCATTTCTTTAAACCTTTCATGATAACAACTGCTCTCTTGCAAGAAACAAGTTTTTATTGCATTACCCAAACAGAAGCTAACTCTGTAACTCATCAAATGATTTAGCAAAAGACTGTGGTCAACCTATTCTTTATAAATATCAAACCTTTTCTAGCCCTATTAATTTGTAATTAAAATAAAATAGTTTTATATTAATCAGACGCTTTCTTCACATATTTATTTGTCTATGGAGGCTACATAATTAGAGGAGCCCATTCACCTTCCTTAAATATCAATTCACCCAAATTTCTTAATTTAAATTTGGGATAGCAATGGGATTATCATTTCACCCAATATTCTTAAAACAGAAAATTGCAATAACATAGGACAGGAAATTCGTTAGAATGACATTAATTAGTTCCTACATGTAACATGAAGGAATGGATGGGTAGTTAGTTAAGTTTGATATATGTCTTGTGTCCTCAAATCTTGTCATGCTATCTCATACCTATTTCATCAATTTGGATGTTGGCAAATTTTGTTATGTTACATTCTTCTGAAGTGTCGAAAGTTCAAATTTTTATTTTTTCGTTGAAATACTATCTATAAAAAAAAAAAAAACAGAGAAGTATTACTCATTTGCTCAATTGAAAATAACATATGACAGAAATTTATTCATAAGACAAACAATGTGACAAGATTTGGATAAAGAATTCCCATCATGAAAAATCCTTCTCAAGACCAACCAATAATAGTTAGATATGATAAAAACTAAGGATTTAACTATGGTAGGATATGTTTTTCATTTTTTTAATTATTTTTTTATTTTTTAATATTAATGAATTATTGTTTATGTTATATATATTTTTTAAAATTTTTTTACTTATAAATTAATAATGTAAAAAAAATTATGAATAAATAGTTAAAAAAATTTTAAAAAAACTCTCAAAAAATTATATAACATAAATAATAATTAATTAAAATTAAAAATTAAAAATTAAAACAAAACAACAAAAAAATAAGACCTACAAATTTGACTATCGCCCATCCTATCAATCAAATATTGAGCAATAAAGTCAACATCTTAAAGTCATATATTTCCTATATGACTTCGGATGAGTTTGTCCCTTTGAAGATAATTTGCGGTGGTCAATCAGTATTCAGTACAACATAAAGGGGGTCTCAAAGAAAAGGATACCCAGAATGCACTTAATAATTAATGCAACGTTGAGTGCTCCATCTTCCTTGCTCGCATCTCATATTTCTGACCCGAGAAATTTAAGCTCAATTTAGTTTATTAAAAATAAATAAACTAACTTCATAATAAATATATATATATGTCAGTAAATTTTTTAAAATTAAATATTTAAAATTAATTGTTTATTTATTTTAATAAATCAAGTTTACTTTACTTTAAGATTTATCACCTTTTTCAAATTCTCCCACCTTTTTTTTTGTTAATTTGACTTCAATTAAAGTTAAACACAAACTCTCAGCCCTGAAAGACACTTCCAGGATCATATACCTACTAACTCACTATTATTCTCCCACTTATTTAAGTAGCTAATAATTTGATTACCCTTATTACCTAAGTAGGCACCTTCCCTTCGGAATTTGGAGCTTCCAACTTTTGTGTGTCCATTTAAGGCAAATTGGTTTTGGGCTGGATTCATTCAACCAAAGAAAGTTGAGGAAATGGAGATTTGGGGTAGCAGATGCATATGTCGCTTCCATGAACATAACTCAATATCATCCATTGGTATATTTGACAGCAACTTCTCACTCCCAAGACTTTGATGCCGTTTAGTTGAATATATTTGTCGTCTAAACCTAATGAATACTCCATAAACTTGTTTTATTTTGGCATAAAGTATCTGGATATGAATATAGAATTATATAATCGGATGGGCTAGACAGACACTCTTGGCTTTCTTACAATTTTCAAATGGATGTTGACTATAGTGTTCCAGAAGAAGCAACCAGAGCTAAGGTTGAAATAAACTATAGAAAAGTTAAGTTCAAAATGAAGCCAGCAGAGGGACAAAAGTCACAAGAGGGATTGAGTGTGTAACGACAAAACTATCGTTACAGTTGAGATTGAGCTAAGCTCAATTGATTCTGTGATTTTGATTTTTGAAGCAATAATCTAAACGTCACAAAAGAATACAATTATAATCTACAAATCACTAGATGACTAAATACATATATCAACCTCATTACTCATATAAAGAATAACAAAATAATTAGCTTTAATATCATTAATTCATTATAATACACAGTCATTGTATAGAAATGGTTACCTTAACTACCTCAAAATTATATAAAATAATAATAATAATAATAATAAAATGACAGAGTGCCAAATGTAAACTGTTTTATATCTTATTCATAGTTTGTATATTTAATACATAAAAGTTATCATAATACGTGAGTCTAGACTCTTAACCACATATCTTATGATATTAAACACTAGAGGCAGCCTGCATTATATTAGAAGTTTTAATGCCGAAGATTTGATTTTCACTATTTTGATTTTTCTAAATTTCTTATAAATTAGATTACGAGTTTATTTTATCAATTGTAAAAACATTTGAAATTCAAAATCTAATAAATTCTTATGTAAATAAAGACGCGCCATTGGTTTATCGTTGACTTTGGTTCGCCTGGAAATGATATAAAAATGGTGAGCGTTATCCTACAATTTCAAAGGATAACTTTGATATTTTCACCATATATTGTTTTATTTATTTATTTTTAATATTAATTAATATTTTTTGTCACATAATTTTTTAAAAATCTTATGAATTATTTTTAAAATTTTTGCTTTTTTTTTATACCATTCATTCATACATAAAAAAAACTCAAAAAATTTTAAAAAGATATGACATAAAAATAATTAACTAATATAAAAAAAAATCAAGATTAAAAAAAAAATGTGCACAATTATCCTACAACCTAAATGAGATTGTAAGAGAATTAAAACCTATAAAAATTCATCTGTCCGCGTTCGTTTTGGTTGCCGGCCTTCTTTTCATTTCATTGTTTATCCTTTTTTATGTTTTCTCAATAAATTAGTGTCAACTCACTTTTTTTTATATCTATTTTATTATTACTTAAAAATAAAAAAGTTAATTTAATATTATTTAATTTACTCACATTTTATATTTTATATTTTATATCACGAATAATTATAAAATAAAAGAACAAAATTTACAAAGAATTATCGTCTCACCACTTTTTAATAGAATATGAATTATTGATAGATATTTTTATTAAATAACCAAAATGTCAGAGTATATGAAAATACAATTCAAAAGTAATATAAAATTTTTGATAAAATTAATATATTAGTGAAATTTATCCCAAACACATATTAGTATAGATAATATTAAACAATTTAAAACCCGTAATAATTTATATTATTTTATAAACTTTTACACATTATGGTTAAACACACACATATATATATATATATATATATATATACAAGAAAATCTATTGCATTGTAGAGTTTTACATCATGACAAATAATCACAGCCATATATCATTGTAATCAGCACCAAGCAACTAGACAAGACATCATATCTTTGGTTGCTTATTCCACTTTCATCACATTTCAAAATCCTACTAGGTTGCAATGTAGGGATATATATAAAAATATGGGGTTGCCAGTTTTTCTCTTTTCAACATTACTAATTTGTTCTTTCCATTTCATTTTCTATTGCCTCACAAATTAAAATTATGCTCGAAAGCATAGAAGCTTCAGAGTAGATGACCACGGTAAAATAACAATCTTTCTAGTGGCGGTTACATATTCATAAGTCATAACATAACATGGACAGTAATAATAGTTGCAACGGTTAGCTATGACGATAGCCATTCTCAATGAAAGGAAATAAGAGAACATAGCTGGGGGAATAAACTGTAGGGGTAGCAAATAACAATTAGCAATTAAATGAAAAAGCTAACTGGCAGAATGCAAATAACAATCAGATGAAGGGTTTAACTGGGCAGAAAAGCACTCCTCTAGCAAAAACACTGGTAGTAAAGTTGTTTCTCATGACATTATGGTTAAAAGGTCCTCAAGGTTATGGCTTTAGCAACTAACAATTGTAAGAATCATGATAAACAATAAATGAGAAGCAGATTGAAGGATGTCAAAAGGAGAACGAACAAGAAATTCTTTCCCTTGGCTGGATGTGAGGGGAAAAATTTTAATGTAAAAAATTTAAGCCAACTAAATGAGGAAATTTTACATTAGATGTTACCAACTCGGAATGGATTCATCAAAAAGCCAAATGGAAACAGGGTTAGAATGTAGTGAGATCACATATTCCTCCTACTAATTGAAGTAACACTAGTTCACATGACATTCTCCAGGAAATTCACTTGCTCGCTTCAGACTTCTTCTGTTCTTTGGCTGAAACAATTAATTTAGTTATTAGTGTCAAGCTTTCAGATATCAGGATACAAAAAGTGAAAGCAGTCCAACCAGTTTTTAAAACTTTAACTTACCAGCTTTCTCTTCTTCTCGCTTTTTAGCAGCTTCTGCCCTTTGTTGACGTATAAGAGCTAATCGCTCTGCATAACAAAGAAAGAAAAAACATTAAACTACTGAAAAATCATGGAAAAATAAATGCGTCTTATAACAAAATTACTTAAAGAACTAGGATATATTGCAATTTTCATTTCTCCCTGCCAAACATATTTTACTTTAGTTAACTCTCACCAGTCACCACTAAAGGAACAACCAATAGTTAGATATATGTAATATTGTAATAATATCACACTTAAGAGAGGAAAAAAGAAATAGATGTACAAAGAGGGCATAATTAGAAACATTATTTCAAGAGCTACTAGTACCTAAATCTTTCCTTGCTTGTTCTGTTTTTCCTTGCTCTTGCAGCCTCATATAGCGTTCATGAGCTCTTTGTTTCTCTAGTTCCTCTCTGCAAACAGGTGAAAAAATTTAAAAGATATTAGAAACACCTATTGATACAGAAGCTTCACTCTCATTTTATGCCTATATAGAACTAAAAGAATAAGATCATAAAGAGTATTCTTTCCCCCATTAACAATAAGAAATGCACTCTTCAAGTGCATAATAAAACTCTCTTTAAACAACTATACAAATGAAAAGTAAGAAACCTTTCACGCCTTGAAAGCTCAGTTGTTTTCTCAACCTGCATCAACAAGAAAATAGCATTACTCTTCCCATAAAAATTAATTACAACAAATTTGTCTAAGTAAAGATCATAAAAACAAAAATGAACTCACATCAATGTCTCTAGCTTTCAAGCTCTTTGGCTTCACCAAGTTAGGATTTTCAATCTCAATAATACCTTGAGTGCCTTTTGTCTTTTGCTGACATTGTAAAGCAAAAGTTAATTTCATATTGACGGCAGTAGACCATGGAAACAACTAAAACACAAAGACAATGCAACCCTTGTGTACTAGTAATTAGCGGTAATATACTAACTGAAGTTTCATCTTCAGAGTCTTCACCAGATTCTTCCTCAGATTCCTCCTCTTCATGCTCAGCCTCTTTCTAATAAGGTCAAAGAGAATGACTTTGTTAAATAAAATTATGTTGTACAAATATAAGCAGAAAATAATAAACAAATTATGATAAATCTTTGTAGAACTAAAAATGAATTGTCAACATAAATACAACACGTAGAAAAAATTGCTCTATGCTAAGTGGTCAAGCATGTGTGTGAGAGAGACAGAGAGAAGGGGAAAGAGGAGAAAGGGAGCAAGAAGAAAACCTGTCTAAAAGTCCGTGGACGATGAGAGGTACCAGCAACTGCAATAGTCAATAGAAACATCAAGTTTTCAGAAATATATTTTTTTCTGCCACTATGAAATATCTTCTTTTTTTTTTTTTCATTTTAAGAGGGGAGAGAGGCAGAAAGGATGTTGGCATCAACAAGAAACTTTTTCTTGGTTTTACTTCTGGCAAGCTACGACAGTAGGAAATCAAATTATAAAAAAAACTAAGCCCTGCACGTAATATTTCAATACTGGACTTATGGAAAGTAGAAGACACAACACAATTATAGGCATTCATTAGGAAATGTAACGAGAATCAAGTGGGAACTCGTGCTAATTTTCTCTTGTTTGGTAAAAAAGACAAGAGAAGACAGGTGCAACTGTTGTAGGGTCTATTAACACAAACTGGTTAATTACTGGCTTTGAGTATCTTGTGTTTTTGTTTTATCAGTTCCTCACGAACAACCCCAGTTCTCCCCAATATATTCTGTTTTTGAGATAAATCAAATAATTAACAAATAACAAGTCCTAAAGAAAATACAATCCATCATCAAAATATGCAGTTAAAGTTTATTAAATTTTCTCATCTGTATTAACCCCAAGGAAACGGCAGAGGTATCTATATCTAAAAGAGAGGAGAGACTCTTTTCCCCTTCATGAGAGCCCAAATAGGAATTCACTAAACCATATACATTAAGGTGTAAATCTCATCAAAATGCTGGGAGATTAGTACTCCTTTGCCCAGTATTTTGAAAATGCCAACACTTGTAATGTCACAATATTAACAATATCTTCTTTTTTCCTTTAGTTTTGTTTTCAAGTTCAGGAAAGACTGTTCTGAATCTGTTCATCTTAAGTCAGGTCTCTTTTAAATGCAGCTTGTAGTTTCACATAAAAATATCAAACAGATCCCAACAATATATTTCACAAGATAAGGAGCTATCAACAGTAACTTAAATTCACTTCTATTCGAGTATAGTACATCGTAAAAATCAAAGCAATCAAAGATACTTCGACAGTTTCCAAGCTCGCAGTCTATTAAGATCTAACAAAGGACAAAGAAAAATCATTCCTTCTCACTCAGTTTCATATTTTGCAACAAACTGTTGGATTTAGCCATTCAGGTGAGGTGTGGAAAAGAGAAATACACACACCCACAAACCAAAAAGTAGTAGCAATTGAACATTCCTATTCTTAATGCGTATACATCATAGCTCAGTCGAAAAATTTTCCCGGCGCTCAAGGGGAATCAATCAGGAAAGGAAAATGGTGGATGAATTATTCTTACCAAGGTCCTCCGGTGTAGAGAACTGGCGGCGACCAGTGGGCTTGCTCTTGAATTTTCCCCTTCCCATCGTCAAAAGATAGAACCAGTACAACGGACCAAATCCTACGATGAGTTGCTCTTTCTGCTGTTTGAGAGAGTAATAGCAATGGGATAGCTTTTTTTCTCCTATTGTTAATTTTAAACAAACGGTTTTTGTTTTATTATTTTTTAAAATAATTTTAAAAAATAATTTTATATAATAAAAATATAAAAAATTTATTTCGGTAAAAATATTTTTTATTAGTTATTTTTTATATTTTTTAAAAAATAAATGACAAAAATAAGACAAAACATAAAAAAATTGATGCTGTTTGGATTGATTTTTGTTTTATTATTTTTTTAAATAGTTTTTGAACTCTAAAAAATAGTTTTATAGAACAAAATAATAAAAAATTTGTTTAGGTAAAAATAATTTTTATCAATTATTTTTTGTATTTTTTAAAAAACAGACGACAAAAAGCAAGCCAAAACACAAAAAAATTATTTTTATTTTTTTGTTTTCTAGTTATTATTTTCAGAAATAATTTTTAAAAACAATTGATAAAAACAATTATCCAAACAAAATTTTTTGTTCTCACAGAACAAAAAAATAAAAAAATAATTTTTAAAAACAGAACCAAACAGGCCTACCTAATCTTAAAATTCACGTCCCCATGGTTTTTTTTTCAAATAAAAATAATTTTAATGAAATTATAAATATTTGAATTGACTAAACACATTTTTTTAATTTAAATAAGAAGATAAATTTTTTAATATTTTCAATTAAGGAGTTGATCCACTTTTATCCTCCTCCACACTTTATTTTTTGGATAAACTATCTTATTTTTTTAAAACTAATTTTTCCTTTTTACAAAAATATTTTTTTTTTTTAGCCTATGAACTTAACTTGTTATTGGATGTGTTGAGGCATAATATCTTCTAGTTCCTTTAAGGCTTATGCTGTCCTACTCGTGAGTTTCGTACTCAGGAGATGGACACTCGGTCAGAAGATAAGCACCCTTAAACCAAATTTGCAAAATTGTCCCTTGTTGAAACGGTGCGTTTCATGTGGGACAAAATATCGAAACCTAAACTTCACTTTCTACATCCCTACACTTACGCAAAGAAACCCCCTCTCACCCCTGCCATCCTCACATCACCCTGTAAACTATTTGAACAACCACCGACGACACTTCTGCAACCCCCCCCCCGGTCTTAACTTGTGCAAATCACTTCTGCAAACAAATTACTCCAAACCTCCTGTGTTCTGATCTGTAAAACCACCATCTTCCCCTATTGCGCTATTCCGTTACCTGCAAACCGAGAGGCGAACTTAGGAGGCGACCACCGAGACTGTCTGCCATATTTTCACTCTTTTGCAACCCGAGATTGTGTGACATTTCTTCAAGATATTCGTGCGTTGCAAATCAAAAACTCATTCTTACCTATACTGATTCCCTAAGTGTGCTATGTGTTTATTATGTAGCTTTTCTATTGTGAAATTTATGTTGTTCGTTCTTAAAAAATGATATCTTGGTTGTTTTATGGTTGATAGTATGATTATGTGATATTTTATTCTTACCCTTTTCAAAGTGCAGTGAATAGAATCGAAGGAAGGGAAGATAATTCAAAGTCAGAGGAGAAGCACTCCAATTGGAACGAGATGAAATTGGGATCCATTTAGGAAGACAGACAGCTTGATCTTTAGAGGTTTGTTTCTATTTTTCCTTCTTGTCATTGCCGTCTTTGAAATGATAGAGTGGCCATTACTTGTTTTATCTGATGAGCTCAGATAAGAAAAACATATTTCTTTTATCGATACATTGAAATGTCATGTTGGAGATTGTAGCTATAACTAACCAGTCCTTCTCCTCCATGACATAAGTTAGTTTCTAAGCATATATCATAGTTAAGATTTTTGTTTTAGTATATCTATGAATCATGAAAGAAGATGTGCTATTTAAGTTATTGAGTAGTTTATATTGAGAGAGTAAAAGTAAATTCAAATCTGTGTCCTTGAGATGCTATTCAGTAGGCCCATAAGGTTTTAGCTGGTAATTAACTGCTGATGCTTAAATTTGGTTATTGTGTTCATTTGCTGCTAATTATGGCCGAACTGAAACACATTTGTAATTTACTACTATAGTTTGAATTGGACCAGGGGATAAAAGAGAAACCTCCATTATTCATGGTTTTACAATCCGTAGTTTATATCGTTACACAAGATTTCAATTCAGTATACTGGCATTGAGAGCCCATTGAAGGAATAAAATAAAATGAACCTTAAGCCAGCAGAAATAGCATTCTTGTTTAACGAAGGCATCTCAATCAGATTCCTAGTTCACAAAATAAATCAACCAATCAAAATAAAGTATGAGGGTCCATTTACATGTCCCACCATATTTCCTATATCTCCCAATTTCTACATCAGTTTCTAAGTCTGATCTATCACTTCTTTTGACCTATGGTTATTTTCTTTTTAACATCAATATATTTTTTATGTTAAAAGGGGCTAGTGCAGGGGTATAGCATTTTTCCAATCTTTGTAACTCATCAAATTGCTACTACTGAATCAGTGCGGATTAACTACTTACATTTGCAACCTATGGAATAACGTGTAATGATCTGTGTAGGTAACAATGATCTAAACTTCACATGCTTCCAACAGATTCTTATTTACCATTTCTCTATATAATTACCAATGATAAACTCACCAGACTCTAGAAATTCTTTGAATCTCTGTTCATAAAAAATAACAATATAGTTCCAGTGAAGAATTAGAAGCATGTACTGGAAGAATTAGGAGCACAATAACCTTTTTCTCAATAATGGAACTTGGCTGCATACAAATGTACATTCAATTAACACTCTTATAATACCAATTGTGGCCATTTTCAACGGACTCATATCATTACACATTCAACTACAACTGGAAATGGCGGAACTTGAACTTGTATCAAATTTTGCATACATATAACCCTAATAAGTCGGGAACCCCATGAAATCAACGCCGATTTCAGTCAAACAACCAATGAAAAATGTAATACGAAGGAGAAAAAAATTTTAAAATTTTGTTTAAAAAATATACGACATAAAAAATAATTAATTAATATTAAAAAAATAAAATAAAAAAATGGTATAGTTGTAACTTAGCCCGCCCATATTTTTATTAATGTTGAAGTATAATAATATTATTATTTATATTTTATTATATAATTTATTTTTAAATTATAATTAAGTTAATTATTAAAATTTATAAAATAATTGTTAATGTGTAAAAATATTTATAATAATGGTATTCAATTTATAATTCCGTTCCACACCTCCAACTTGACTCTTTCTTTAAAAAAACTTAGTCCCCCCCATTTTTTTTCTTATTTTACTTTTTGTATTTTTTAAATTTTTTTATTTTTTAAAAATAATTAAGTATTTTTTATCTCATGTATTTTTTTAGAATTTTTTAAAATATTTTTAAATTTTTTCTTGAATTTTTTTATATTCCTTTTACTATTTATCTATAATTTTTTTCATTATTCATTTGTAACTTAAAAAATTCTATAAAAAAATATAAAAATATCTTAAAAATTTTTGAAAAAAATCCATGATATAAAAAATATTTAATTATTTCTAAAAAGTAAAAAAATTAAAAACAAAAAACAAAAAAATATAAAAAAAAATTTGTGTAGGCGGTAGGGAGTAATGCTCAAAAAAAAAAAATAGTAGTTTGGTGTAAGACTGTCAAATGGGTTGGCAAGTGATGCTCAAGTCTATTTAAGGATCGGTTGCCACGATTTTTGTCATTTTAAAAATAATTTTTTTAAAAAATATATGCTTATACAAACATGATTATTCATTTTGATTTAAAATAAAAAGTAATTTAAAACAAAAGTTAAAATTTGTAACTTATAAAAAAAAAACAGGTTAAATAAAAGAGAAATTTTTATAGATAAATATATTCTTAAAATATTTGATAAAATCTTTAAAAAATAATTTTATATGTTATTTTTAATAATTTTATATATTTAAAAATATTTTTATATTTTTTAGACATTTTTTTAAAGTAAAACATGAAAATAGAAAGGAGAGTGGTTAGCCATTAATGTGACAACATGAGTTATGTTTTAGTGGTTAGCAATAGTTCATAAATTACACTGTTTGCAACCTTTACTCAGCTTTATAGAGCTGAGTGTTTTGGTAATGAAGGGCATATAAGAAAGTTATTCGTTCAATCTCCCCTCTTTTCCACCTATTTCTCTCCCCTCTCGGGGGTTCTTTCCATTCTCTTTGAATTCTCTCCTTCCCTCACTCTCAACAATTACACACACCAAAGCCCATCCAAATTGCCTCCAAATGACATGCGGGATAAACAGGTTGATCCATGAGTCACTTTTTTTAAATTTTATTTAGTCAATTAGCCTTTACAAAACATATAATTCAATTTAAAAATATTAGATTTTTAATTAAAAATAGTATAACTTAATAATTATACTAAACTCAATGTTATATTATAATTTTGAGGAAATTATTATTTTCTTTCCTGAAAAATATCTTAATTATACGATTCTCTTTTCTATTATGAAAATATATATAAATCTCTTTTTAACGTTAAAAAAATACAAGAACTTAACCTAATTTTAAATTTAAAATTATTTATATGTCTAAAATATATTTTAAGAACTTTTAAATTTACTTATTGTTGATTATAAAAGGCTTTTAGAAATTATTCAATATGTTTAAACTTTTAAATTTACTTATTATTGATTATAAAAAAATTTTAAAAAATTATTTAGTATATTTTATTTATTCTTCTACATCAATATTACTAAAAAAAATGAATAAATGAATGATTTGAATTAATTTTTTTTTATATTTTAAACATATAAATAATTTAACTAAAGTTAAATTTAAAATTAAGTCAAATTATAGTATTTTTTTAATTTTTAATAGATGTATATGTATATTTTCATAATAAAAAGAATGAACATATAATTAAGTAATTTCTTTCAATAAAGAAAAGTAGTTTACTCTATAATTTAAGATTTTATTTTGAAGATAGTTTTTGTAAGCAAATATCTTAATTTTTTAAGAATATATTAGGAACAAATTAATCTATCAATAATTCAATTAAATTCTTATTAATGAATTGAATTAAATTAACTAAATTAGTTTTTGTGCTTATAATTAATATTAAATTCAATAGCATTTAATTGAATTTCGTTGTTAATTTAGATTACATTTTAAAGTGAGAGAATTCAACTCAATTAGTCAATTATAAATCATATAATAATATTTTTTTTTCTAATGTAGCTTTAAAGAATAAAGATAGGATAACCAAGTTTTTAATCACCAAATAAATTATTTTTTGTAAAATTTAAAAATCATAATGAGCTTGACATATTTTTAAGAAAAATTAAATTTCGCATTCAAGTCAAATTAAAAATTAATATATCATATCTTCATAAAAAAATTAATATTTCTATGTTAATGAATTTTTATATATCATATATTTAAATATATAGAATTTTAAATCATGAAAAATATAAAATAAACATCAAATATTAAAATTAGAAAGGTATTAAAAAAATAGAAGATCACAGGCTAAGGTAGGCTCACATTTAAACGAAGGTGATTTCTCCCCTACTAATGCCTAGGATGTTTCTTAGCCATCAGATGTTATGGGATGAAATCTGACCGTTAGATCTAGTTTGGGAAAAAAAAATTTGTAACCGGTAACCGGCTGAACAGGTGTGGATGGATATTTTGAACAATCTCAGTGACTAATCCTTGAAAAAATGGAAAATTGCATGAATTGCCCAACTCCTCTGTTGTTGTGGCGCACGAATGAGTTCTTTGTACCGGCACCCATTCCGTCGTCAACGAAGCCCTTTGCTGTCCAATATCTTAGGTGCTGCTCGGTGGTGGATCCTTGGCCGGCTGGTGGTTGCATCTTCGAGGTGAAAATTTCTATCTTTTTGATTCATTCGGCTATTTTGTTCGATTATTGTTTGATGTTCGTTTAGGTATCATTGCAATCTCTTGTTTCTTAATTTTTTTTATTTCTTATACTATTCATTTATAAATTTTTTATACTATTCATTTGTAAGTTAAAAAAATTTTAAAAGTTAAAATTGTTTTTTAAAAATACATGATATAAAAATAATTATTTAACTTTAAATATCAAAAAATATCAAAAAATAAATAAAATAAATAAAAAATGTCTCCTACCGTCCACATAATAGGCGGTAAGAAAATAACCCCTAAAAATACGAGTGTGTCACACCCTAATTTTTATTGTTTTTCTTTATTTTTCTTTATTTTTTAAAATTAATTATTTTTATATCATATATTTTTTTAAAAGTATTTTAAATTTTTTTTATTCTTTATACTATTCATCCATAACTTTTTTTTTACTATTTATTTGTAAGTTAAAAAAATTAAAAAAAAACATCTCAAATTTTTTTTTAAAAAATACATCATATAAAAAATAATTAATTAATTTTAAAAATTAAAAAATAAAAATAAAAAATTGAAAAGATCCCGGGAGTAATCCCCTAAAAATATTTCATTTTCAGATTAGTTGGACCCACAGGGTCACTAACGAAAACACACAGTGAAAAATAGGAGTAAATTACATTTAGTCCCGATTGCATGAGATTTGTTAATATACGGATTTTGCCTTTCACGTTTAAAAAATCATTTTTTATCAGTGTAACTTTATATTTTTAACTAAACTTATATAATTTAAGTTGGATGAAAGATACTTTTTAGTTTTTATTAAACATTTTTTTTCTTTTCTATTTAACTCCAACTGAATTTAAATGTATAATTCTTAGTCTTAGTTTACTTCTTATTTATATTGGTAATATAATTATATGAAAACATATTCTAATGATTAAAAAATAGTGATGTAACTTATAATATTTTTTCACAATTATTTATAAATTAATAACATATATAATATATATAAGACTCTGATTCAATCATATCAAAAGTTTTTGCATAATTTATACATATAGAAAAAAAAGTTGTGCTGCTAATTATACTTAAAAAATAAAAAATGAGAGGGTTTGAAATGATATATTAGCATGTCCTTCCATTTTTCCTCGGCTCATATATAACTCACTTTACATTGAATTAAAAATATTAACAACATAATAGACACTTTAAAATTAAAAGAACAGAGTGTAGGATTTCTCTTGAAGACTTTAGAGAAATTTAAAATGTATTTGAAATATAAAATGCCATCAACTAATCTAGACTAACAGTTTTTTTGCCAAAGTTAGACCGATAAACAAATAGATGCTTTTGGCATGGACTTAGATCATGGTACTATATACGGTTTCAATGGGCCGTCTATAACCTTAGTAGTGTTACTTCTTGAAAACATATCATTAAGGATCTTCTATAATGTCACATTTTTCTTCACTTCTTGTTCAACTTTTGAAGTGACTACATGGAGTGTATAAGTGAAAAAAAAAAAATAGGTACACTAGTCTGTCTCATATTGATAATAACTTAATCCACTTGTCTCATATTCATAATAAAATATACTGACTCAACATGCTCAACTTATTTTAATAATCTTAGCCAAGAGATAATAGGACGAAAATCTAAATATTATTAACATGATCGTATATGGCCTTAATAGTTGATAGGGTTTCTCTTTAGGTAAAGGGACACCACTATCATTGGAGGCGGCTTAAATACCTCCTACTTGATATTTTTAGAAAAATTAGTTTAGAAAAATAAGTTTTAGTGTGGCTGTAGGATAGAGATTTTATTTTTTTAAGTATTTATTTTATTTTATTTTTAAATTTTTTACTTTTTAATATTAATGAATTGTTATTTATATTATATATTTTTTTCAGAATTTTTTAAAATTTTTATATTTATGTATAAATAGTATAAAAAAATTATAGATGAATAATATAAAAAAATCTAAAAAATTCAAAAAATATTTTTAAAAAATTCTCAAAAAAT
>JASKGM010000005.1:2311162-2349670 GCA_034509205.1 Ceratonia siliqua | reverse complement strand
TATAAAAAAATTATAGATGAATAATATAAAAAAATCTAAAAAATTCAAAAAATATTTTTAAAAAATTCTCAAAAAATTATATGACCTAAACAATAATTAATTAATGTTAAAAAATAAAAAAATTTGAAATAAAAAAATACGTAAACTTAAAAATCAAGATACCGAAGTTATGAGACTGTAACATTGCAGCCCCCTTAAATAATTTCCAACATCAAATTGAGACGAGATGAAGTTCTATCCAAAATATCCTTAATCTCGTTTCACCTTAACTTGTTTGTTCCCTTTAAAAAAAGTTATTCAAATAAGTAAACCTATCTCAATGCTCAGAATTTATTGACCGTTGACAATTCTTGGTATTCAATCTTTGCCCTAATCAACTTTCAAACAAAATTGAAACCCACTACACACACGATATAAAATATAGATAACTGGAAAAAAGAAGAAGAATCCTAACAGAGTTTCTTGACTCTAATCCTTTAAATAAAAATAACTCCAGATATACTTTTTTTTCATTTTAAAATAATTATTATTTTAAAAGTTTTGATTTTTTTTAAATTATTTATTATTTTATATTATTAAGAAAATATTAATTATTATTTTATTAATTTTATTATTATTTATTATTATTTTTTGTGAAGTAATAAGAGTTTAAATTAAATATAATAAAAATAATTTAATCAAATATAATTATTTTTTGTTATAATTGATATTATTTAATAACTTTTTAATCTTTATACCATTATCTCAAACTACAAATAAAATAAAAGTACTACTTTGCAATAACAGTTATTATTATGGTCTATAGTCTACTACATGGTACCTACTTAGGGCCTGTTTATTTGAGATTATCAGAGAATATATTTTCTCCTTCTCCTACCGGAGGAATGACTTTTTTTTTAAAGAGAATTTGTTTTGTGTTTGAATGCAATAATTGAGAAGAATTTTTGAAGAATGGTAGACAAATTTAGAGATTAAAGTTTCTTTATCTTTTTATTTTTCTCCTTATTAGAAAAAGTTACAATTTTTAGTTTATCCTTATAGGAGGGTTTTTTCATTTTTATTAACTTATCATTTTTTTATAAGTCTAAATAAACATGTATATTTTTATCAGAATGTATTATTTTTTAAAAAGAATTAACTTATTTTCAGAATAAACTCAAACAAAAAAGACCTTACTTTTTTAAAAGTATTGTGTTGTTTTTTATTTCAATTTTTTTTCTTTTTAACATTAATTAATTACTGTCTATATCATATAAGTTTTTGAGAATTTTTTAAAATATTTTTATATTTTTTTATACTATTCAATCATAATTTTTTTGATACTATTCATTTATAAGTAAAATTCTTTTAAAAAAGTTCAAAAACATTTTAAATTTTTTTTTAAAAAATTATATAACATAAACAATAATTAATTAATGAAAAAATAAAAAAATAAAAAAGTCATACTACCGTTATTATTTTGTGACGGTAGCATAGTATTAACCCTACTTACAACCAGCAATTTGATTACCATCGGCTCTGAGTGTAAGATACATTCTCTCTATTTTTAGGACTGTCCTGATTTTGTAAATTTGAAAAGAATTGAAAAATAATAAAAAATACAGAAAATATAAAAAGGTGAAAAAATGTTAATAATGATAAATAAAGCACAAAATGTAAAAATATATATAAAAAAATTGAAAATACAAAAAATAATAACAAAAAGATTAATTAAAATTACAAAATATGAAATTTCATTTTTTATAAAAATAAAAAATGAAATAAATGAAAATGAAATAAAAAAATCTAAAATTTAACTCATAAATCTCTTTTCTAGAGACAAGGAACACAGTAGTATGGGTATATTGACACAGTCTTGTAACAAAATTTTAATGAATTTTCATAAACACTCCTTTATTAATTTATTTTTTTATATTAACTAAATAGTGGATTAATTTATATTCAAATTGTCTATTCACACTCATAATTAAATTTAATCATTCATTAGATAAATTTTTTATCTTCGTATTTTTCTTCTTTTTTGGTATTTTAAAATTATCTATTAATTTTTTGACTAATTTGTTATTAAAAATTTAATTATATTAATAAATATAATAACCATCAATATTTTTTTTATTATTTCCTGAATTACCTATTAAACTTTTATGAAAAATATTTTTTTACTTTCATTAATTAGCATAAATGACTATCAATAAATAACTATGCTAGTAAAAATGAATTATTATGACGTAAATTTAAGTATAGTTATACTAAATAAAAATTGCAACCACAGAAAAATATATAAATATTACCCAAAAATATATTGTATGTAAGTTGACATGTTTTTAAATCTAAAGAAATAAACAAAACAATATCAAATTATGGCCTCTAATAAATTTGTATGACAGACCAAATCTTCCTTTATAATTTTGGAAATGGATCCAGTCATTTGAGATCATTTTCGTGGTCGTCCATTAATTTTTGAATGGCTATGGTGAAAACGTTAACAAAGTACGCATATGTCACAACGTGACAGTCAGGAAAAAGGCACTGTCATGACCTTAAGGCGACAAAAGAAAAAAAGTACAAAGATAAAATATGGAGTTGTCACCAATTAATTAGAAGGATAATTGAGATCCTTAAAAAAATCAAACACTGACCCTTGAAATCAGATGAAGGGTTTGGGAGTTTAATTACGTGTGGGGAATGTGTTAGGTACCCCATAACGTCCATCCCTAAGAATGATTACCCTAAATTGTTTGTACTTAAATTTGTTATATTTTAATTGATTTAATTACCCCTTTTGTTATCGTGATTTAAAGAAAAATAAAGAAGTGAGAGGATCGGACCTATCTTACTGTGTAAGTGCCTACGTACCCCTGAAGGGATAGAAATCAACGTAGTTCGAGATAATTTGATAAGATTGTGCTTAGAAAAGATATATGATCAATTTCCCAAGGCGACAATGTTTTAGATTTATCTGGGGAGGATATGCAATATCATTCCGAAGGTGAAAAATGTTTTGGATAATGTGAGAGAAAACCAGACTTGCCTTACTGTGTAAGTGTCTACGTATCCCAAAAGAGATCAAGGTCAACGTAGCTCATAATTTGTTTTGATGAGAATTTGCTTAGGAATGATACATAATTTATTCCCTATGGCGAAAACTAATTTTATATAATATGAGAAAATAAATTTTCACACAAAATCATAAGATGAATTAAGACAATATAAGAAAATAACTTTTCACATAAAACTTGACAGAATGAGAGAACAATTCTCTACATAATGTTTATGAAGGAAATAAGACAATATGGAAATATGAATTTCCACATAAAGCTTAATAAAATGATAGAATAATTTTCTACATAATGTTTGAAAAGAAATGAGACAATATGTGAAATTTTCTCATAAAGTTCAACAAAATAGGAGAACAATTCTCCACATAATATTTGAAGAAGTAAAAGTCATTATTCTAGGTCAAAATATAACTTTTAAGAGTTATAGGACAAAACTGAAATTTTTGAAAGTATTGGGGCCAAAATGATATTTCTAATAACTTTGGGGCAAAAGCGAAATTATCAAAAATTATTGGGGTTGATGACATGGCAGAGGAAAATGACCCACAAGAAATCAACAAAAATTTAACTCATTTTAGCAAGCAAGAATTTTACTTTCAAAAGGCATTTGGAAACTTATTATTATTATTTAACTTATTATTTTCTTATTTTTTATTTACTTTTTTTAAAAGAAAACAAAATGCAATGGTGAAACTTGAAAGCAACACGCAAATAAAAGAAAAAAAATAAAACAAAAGATGATAAAATAATCAAATAAAATAAATGGAGGGCTTATGCCTTACAAATGGAGAATGAGAAACAAAATAAAAAATTAAATATCATTAATATTACAAACCAAGAGTAATAATAATACATAAAATATAAGAGAGAACTCAAATAAAATAAATATTAAATCAAGTCACAAATCACACAAAAATAATAAGAATCCCTTAGAAAAACAAATGAACTCAGAGGCTAAAGTTTTAACCAAAAACCTTGGATTTCAAAGAACTTACCATCACAACTCTTCAAGATAAAAAAGAAAAAAAAATGCAAACAATAGAGGAAGATGAATGAGTTATCTCTTTGAAACTTTAGGATGAACCTCTAAACTCTTAGTCTCACTTCATCCAAACCTTCAAGTTTTAGAGTGCCCAAAGCTCCTTTAATATCATATTCCTCTTTTATGGCCAACCAAAATTAAGGAAAAGTAAAATAGACTCAAAAAATGGTGAATGGCATGAGGGAGGGAGAGAAAGTGAGGAAGAGAATGAATAAAAAAAAAGTTTCTCCCAAGTGAGAGAGTGAAGGAGGTGTGATGTGTGTGTAGATGAAAGAAAGAAAACAAAAAACAATGAGAGAATAGGAGAGAGTGGACGAAAAGTGAGATGGGAGAGACAAAAAACCAAAAAGGAGTGGTGAGTGTATATGTGGATGAGAGAAAAGTGAGAGGGGGCGTTTGGTATAGGAAAAATTGTTTTCTCTTAGGAAACATGATTCCTATAGATCTTGTTCCCAAGAATGTAAAAATTGTGTTTGGTTGGTTTCGTAAATTCTTGAGAATGATAGATATTTTTGGGTTTGGTTTAGAAGCTATTTTCCTAAGAATTTAAGTAATTTTTACAAATATACCCCTATATATAAATTACAAGAAATTTATATTTTAAAGGAAAATAGAGGTTGATGATTGGGATTTGGTGATTTGGGGTTTGGAGCTGGGGGCTTGGAGGTTTGGAGTTTGGAGTTTATAGATTGGGGTTGGGAATTTGGGTTTTGGAGTTTGGGAGTTTGGGGTTTGGGTCTTAAAATTTAGGGTTTAGGTGCTTGGAATTTGGGGATTTAGGGTTTAGAGTTTGGGGTTTCAAAATTTGTGGTTTGGGGTTTGGAGTACTTGTGGTATGATGATTTGTGAGGGAAGGTAAAATGGTCATTTATATCCCCTAAAATTTTTCCATGAGGCGGGAATCTAAGAATACTACCTCTCTACATGGGAAAATCTTTGTGGAAAACTTGCTTAAAAAGTATTCCCGGGAATCTTGATTTCCTGAGAAAATTTTTTAAATCCTTGTACCAAACGTTAAAAATTAAGATTCTTGACTAATATTTCTCAAGAAAGGTGGAAGAATCCTGGTACCAAACGCCCCCAGAGGAAAATGTGAGAGGGAAAAGTGAGTAGGGAGAGATAAAAAAAAAACTATAAGGAGTGTGTGAGTGTGTATGGGGATGAGAGAAAAGTAAGAGGAAAAAATTATGAGGGAAAAGTGAGTGGAAAATGTTAAAATGAAGAAGTGGGTTATGAGTTGTGTTCATGGGTATGAGTTAGATTGGTAGGTTAAGAGAGAAATGTGTTAAAAGATTGGGTAAAGGATTTGGATTATGGCTTTGGATAAAAAGATTTGGGTCGAAATAACAAAAAGGAAATTAGGCTTTGGATGAGTTAGACCAAAAAAAAAAAAAGAGAAGGGGAAAGTGAAGTTGGACCTTAAGTGTAATGAAATTTTGATTTTTGTTTTGTTTATTTTTCTTCTTTTGTTTTGTATTTTATTGCTTTTTTATTATTTTAATAGTTTTTTTCTGTATTTTTGTTATTTTTTAAAATTTTTAAAATTACATGATTAAAATTAGGTGTTTATAGCATATTTTGTCAAACAAATCGTGTATGTCTAAATTAAAGTGAATGAACGGTTACAATTAGAATATTAGAAAAATGACTGGATCCGAATCTTATAATTTTAGGTATTGTATTATACAAAGCCTTTGCTATTGCTCGAAGGTTTGAATTCTTTTCACAAAATTTTCTTCACAATGAATACTTGAATCATGTAAATTATCTGTAAAATAAAAATACATGATAATAAATATATTTAAATGTATAGGTAAAGTGAAATTCACCATTAATGATAAGCATAATTTAGCTTTGTATTTCATAAATTAATACTTATACTTAAAAATAATTAAAGTATAAAAAGATAATAATCATACCTCAAGTAAGCATGTTAAAATAAGAATTAATATCCTTTTCAAGGTTATTTACATGATTAGGGCAAACAATTTCATCATTATTTTTACTTTTATCAATATTTTGATGTTCCATTATTATTCAATAATGTAAAAAATTGAACTACTTTAGTTATGTGAATAAGAAGAATAGCAATAAAGAAGAATAATAGAAGTGTAGATGAATTAATTAATTACTTAATAAAATAATAAAGTTAATTACTTAAGTAATTGAGTTTAATTAAGAATGTGAATAAACAATTTAAATATAAAGTAATTATATTTAATTAATATGAAAATAAATTAATAAAAACATATTTATAAAAATTCATTAAAATATTTATTACAAGAAAGGGCTAATAGGTATTGAAGAATAACAATAAACTCACCTAGTATAGTAAATGAACTAGAGATTATGGGTTCATTCCGAGTGAGTCGCCAAACGTCACGTCGTGACACTGCCAAATCAAGAACTGAGCAGAGCATGCAGCTTCTGAACAAAAGCATCAATGTAAGAGTTCTCAAGCCCCTTGCTGAACAAGAACTCCCTCCATTTAGCATGGTTGGCTCTGACCACTTGACCCATTACACTGTATTCGTCCATTGCGGTTCTCACAGCCTTGCACACAGTTTCCCTGGTAAAGAGCCCATCTTCTTCACCTTTCTCAACCTCTACTCCTACTTTCAAATCCCCACTCATTATTCTTGCATTAATAAACTGGTCTCCTGCATGGGGCAGCAGTACTAATTGGCACTCAGTGACCATTGCCTCTGTTAGTGACCCAGACCCACAATGAGTCACAAAGCAACCGACAGAAGGGTGGTTCAAGATCAATTGCTGCTGAATCCAACCTCCATGAACCATCCCTCTTCCCTTTATTGTCGCATCAAATCCTTTAGGCATTGCTGACTCAATTGTTTCAACTCCAACAGGAGGTTTCAAGGCAGCTAAAAAAGGCATACCTGTAAGCTCAAAACCCAATACCAGTTCCTGTAATTGATCCTTCTTCAAAGTGCATTCACTTCCGAAGGCACAGAAAATAACGGTTTTGGGTTGGAAAGTTCCTAGCCAATTTGCCCATTTTTCTTCCAAAGATGAAGTTGGTGGGTTTGGCAGTACTGGTCCTGCCAAAAACACTTGCTTTCTCATTTGGCTTTCAAGATAATCACAGTAAGGCCCTTCCATTTCTCTGCAAGTCTTAAAAACAATAGCATCACAGTCGGTGAGAGAGATCAACTGGCGCTCCATAAATGAAACTCCTTTCCCATATTCCCTTACAGTGGCAGTGGCTAACCCTCTTGCTTCATGAAGTCGAAGTCTAATGGCCGATGGAGGAAAGCTAGGTGGAGGGCTTATGAGATTAGCTTCTGTTAATGGCTCTTCATGGAGTTTTCTTTCTGGGCTTATCAGATAGCCCAAAGTGGCAGGACTAATTGTGCAGTAATGTAAAGCCTTAATGCCTAATGGACGTGCTAGTGCAGGTAACCAATATGTGAAATCAAAGAAGACCAAGTGGGGTTTGAGCTCTCTAAGATAAACTTCAATGGCAGGCTTAGTGAGATCCATTGCAGTCATGAGAAGGGAATGCAAAGAGAAAGGTAGATCTGCAGTAGTTTCAGAGCCAGGAGGGAGACCATCAACATGTGGTATGGTGATTGGAATAAAGGAAATGAGATCTGGGTGAAGATTAAAATGCTCCAATTTCGGTTGAGTATTTCTTGGCAAGAAAAATGAGATCTTGTGGCCTCTCTCTGCAAGTTTGTTAGATATGTGAAGGAATGAGGTGATATGCCCCAAGGCAAACCATGGGTACATTACTACGTGAAAGGTTTTGGCACCCATGGTTGATAGGAAGGAATTAAGGTCATGCACAGAGAGATTGCTCATATCAGATACAAATTGATAGTCTGATGAAATCTCAAAGAAGAGAGACTCTTGGGAAGTTATGTCGTTAGGAGCTCAAATGGTGTGGATTGCAGGAGTTTTCTTGAAACAGAGCAACAAGGAAATGAGAAAATGGGTTCATGCACTTGTCATTCTAGACTAGTACGACGTTGTAAAGTCACGAAATTCATGCTGAAGCCCCCAATAAATCGCCATTAAATCAGAACTGATTAAAATATGTTTAATTAAAGGAATTGTTTATGCTACGACCCTTTTTCCGTACCATCCCCTGCCACTTTTACCTCCCACTATTTTTTTTTCTTTACTTTTCTTTATGTATTTTTAAAAAAAAAATTTAGCATTTTTTACTTTTTCTTTGAAATGGTTACTTTTCCTTAAATTTTGTTTATTTTATAATTTATTTTTATTTTTTTGAACTTTTTTAAAGAAAATTTACTTTTTATTGTTAAAAAATCAAAACAATAAAAAATAAAAAGAATTATTTACTTCTCATGTTTAAATAATGAACAAAGGTTATAAATAATCTAACATGTTATGCCATATCAGATATACGAGTGTCAATTAAGGTAGAATTTGACAGGCCAACCTTAATTTTGATAAGTTTTAAGTCAAAAAAATATGTTTTAAAAATTAAAATTATTTTTTGCCTAACTCGTTTAAGATTATATCCATCGGGGTTGAGTATTTTATTTTACACTTAAACCTTTTTTCTTTTAATTTTTACTATCTAAATTTTTATATTTTATAAATAAAAAAAATAACACTCAACAATTATACTAAATTTATTTAAATAAAATTTAAATAAAATTATTAATAATAATTAATTAATATTTTTAATTTTAATTTTATGTTATTATCTTTATAAAAAATTTTATAAAAAATTACTAATATTTTGTCATGTATAAAAATTTTATTAAAAATAATTATTTAATATTTAATATTTAATTTTATTATAAAATTTTATAATTTTTTTATGTGTTAATTTGTTAATATTCATTTAACTCTATAAACTTATAAAATTAAAATTGAATTAAATTTTAAATGCCTTTTAAAAAGACTTTTTTAGTTTGGTGGGTCGGCCTTGAAGGGCTGGGTTGACAACACCTAATTAGAGAGGCAGCTGCGCAGGGTGTAAATTTTTAACCATCTGCCAACATCAAGAATTTGATCCTTGCGTGGTTTTCTTCAAAATTTCCGGAAAAAGCTACGATTCTCAGTAATATCAGCAGCCAAATAAATTGTATCGGGACAAAAAATATCATGGATTCATTTTGGAATAATATATTAGGGGGCTAGTGGCTTGTCACAGCAAAACCCGCCAAACGGATATATATAACTGCACAGATAAGCTTTCAAAAAATATGCTGAAGTACTTAGGCGATGAATCTATTCTAAGCCAATAAAAAAGAAACAAAGAAAGCAAAAAGAAAATCTTCTCGTGCCTGAAAATTAGCAGATGCGGGGATATAACCTTACATCTCCGCAATATTGTAATTAATTGGTCAAAAGCTGCATATTCTATCGTTACACGTGACTCCGATGATAAGGATCATCGAAATGGCCTGGCCAAGGCAAAATAGGCATCTGGTTTCACTGACATCAGCAACTCTAAAACAACTACCTCACTTGGCCGAGAGACCTTGAGACCAGGTTCAATAATACCTGCTTGAGAAAATCCATAGGTCCAATTAATAGCTTTAGTAGCAGTTTATGCCAAAACAGTAGCAAGTGATAAAAGCAATTAGAACCTACCAGGGGAAAGCTTTTTCTCTTGATATAACTCCTTCGCTAGAGGGTTGGCAGCCCAGTGATTGACAGCCACCCGACTCAAAGGTTGAAGACCAATTATCTTTCCTTCACTAGAGAAAACCACCTAAATTTCAAACAATTGTGGAGGAAAGAAAATTATTCATTGCATTAACCAGGTTAAAGGATAAAAACCAAACATGTTGACTCAAAGATGCACGCATGCAATTTTATGTAAACATGTACACTTCCCCATGATGATCATGTATATTTATCTTCTTTTTTTAACTTATGGTAGGTAAAGAAGCAACAATGCTGTATTCTCTTATAACCTTGATCATATTGGAAATCTATATACCAGGTGCATATTTGTCTTTTTCTTTGGCTACATTCAAATGCAGCTCTAGTCAATGCCAATACAAGCCGATACGACTCAAAGGAAGACACAGATGAATCACGGGTGCCATCAATGGTGATGAATGATGATGATTTGATGCTTCCGTCCAAGTGGATTTAGGGAGAAAGCGTGTGAAAAGAGAGAACAGGTATGAGGGAGAGGAAATCAAATGGAAAGGGAGAGAGCTTGCAGAAGAGAAATGGAAGAAGCCAGTCAATGCAAGTGTGGATGACGTGAAGCCTAGGTAATGATGTATCATGTATCATCTCTTAACTTTCAAGTTGCAACAGAAATGCGCACATGCCAATGATAAAGTAAGATAATTTGAAAATTTTTGAAAATCTGAAATACCTGGTAACTAGCAATGTCCTGCAAGGACACTTTTACATCAACTGCACCCATATTCTCAGAAATAGAAAGAGTTGAAACAACTTCACTATTGGAATTAGCTGCCCCCAATGTTCTCAAGTAAGCTGGCAGTTCTCCAGTCCAGATACCGATACCATCTTCCTTCTTAATATCACCAGGCCAACCAAAAGCATCCTTTAATTTCATAATAGCTGAGATGCAAAAATCTTCCAACTATCCATGTAAAAGATCCAAAGAACCATTCTTCAAACAGAAGCAGAAGGTATAATAAACCATGAAATAAACAGTAAATATATGCTATGAGGAACAAAGGAATAAAGCACTACTGAATTTGACCTATAAGCTTTGTACTGCAGACCATTGCCTAAGTGTGTTATAATGTAGCACCATGACAGGGCACCAGCAAGCGGCAAGATTCACACGCACTCTGACATAATTGACTTTTTAGACTGTTTAAAACGGCAAGCTTTTGTCATACTTTGGCTATTGAAAGACTATTTCTTCATTGTATCAGGGTTTATATAATACATAATTAAGATTCATTTCTTGTTCAGCTCAATTCCAATATATGTGAACATTCAAGCCTTTATAAAGCCTCTTATGAAGTTTTTACTTTTAATATTCAGGGCTTGTGATTTTTTTCTTTCTATTTCAATGACAACATCATATGAAGCACATATGCTACAATTTGAAGTGTAAGGTTGGAAAAGTAGCAAACACAACAGGTGCTTGGCTCTTAGACCCTATATTAATACAGTGCTTAATAAAAGGCTCAGTATGATCTAGACTCAACTCTTTTGACGATAAATCATCACAATGGACTCCAAATATTATAGTTGATATTTCATAGATGATAGACCATTTGAGGAAGCATAATAGAAGGAACAGCAAATAAAACACTACTTTTCTAATGAACTCTGTATCTTTCAATGCTTAACGAGTATGCAAATTTTAAACGAATAAATATTTGACACAAAATCATAAAAACAAAAGGGAATAGATTGCATACCTTTGTTGCATCCAGAAATTCATGTACTGCACTGTCAACTTCAGATGATGGTAGAGATCTATGTTCCCTAAGGTGTTTTCCTCCCTTGGGTAAATGAGGCAAACAAAGTTGGCCAAGAGCACTGATTGCTACAAGAAAGACCCCACTTGCTAGGGTGACTGACAACAGTTTTAATAAGGAGCTCCCCTGAAGAAAACCAAATTAATCAGCTTATTCATATACTCTACTCAATAAAGCAATGTAACAACAAAATCCTTTTGGGCTGCATTTATTACTAACGAAAAAAGTTTATTTGAAAAACCATCTATGTTCTGCTGTTTAAATAAAAGTACGAAAAACTATGATTTATACTGTTTATCTCAGCATCAGCTATTAGGTATTGTTTTAACTCTTAATTTCTTCTTTCTCTTGCATTAGAAAGATGAGGCATTGTTCCCATTTCCTACAGATAATATCATACCACTTAGGATAAAAGCTTAAATATTAATTTCTGCTAAGATTTAGAGAACAAACAACAATCATTCAATTACCTTTTTATTTGACGCTTTGACAAATTTGGCAGCCAGACCACAAGATAATTTCTTATCAGGTAACGAGTAAGGATCTTCATAGTACATATCTAATGTTTCTGCCAATTCAACCTGCAATTTTGTTAAACCTATAGCAGAATGAGCATCAATCAAATGCAAACATAGTAGTAACATAGTTTTCAAACAAACTAGGGCAACTCTATGAAGTACACCCTGTTATAGCAGTATAGCATAAAAAATTTAGAAAATAAAATCTAAATAAACAGTACTTCAAATCATCATTGTAATAAAGCCAATATATTATGTAAAGTCACCATAACTTTATTCCTTTTCGTCATTCTTTAATTTACCCCCTTCTTTTCGTCATTCTTTAATTTACCCCCTTGTTTTGAAAACTTTTGTTTACTTGTTTGCCGCTTCTTATTTTTCTCTTCCTGAAGAAAAAGTGAAATGACTAAAAGAGAAAAACCATATGAAGTCATACTTCTGTTTAGGATTTTGATAACCTAGAAATATGGACTTTCTCTGACCCCAGAAGAAAAAGTGCACTTTACAAACATCCATTGGTTCACCTAGAATCGTAGTCAAGTGCCTACCCTTGGGTGGTCAAAGCAGACTGTCATTCAGCATTCTCACTGACTTTAAGTGCCTAAGAAGCCACCTAAAGCCCACAACAACAATGTTGACCCAAAGGTCTTCTTATCTTCTTTCCTCTTTTTTATTTTACTTTTATTTGGGGAGGGGGAGGGGGAGGGGAGGAAAAATTAAAATAATTTGCATTACTAAACATGCTTAAATACTTGAGCCATAACCTCCACAACTAAATTTCCAATTAAAAAGAACTTAGAGATGACACGGGCAAATAAAAATACCACTGAAAATCTAAAGGCCAATGCAAAAGGAAAGGATGAAATACCATTTGAGAGTGGGTCAAAAGAACTTCCCACCTATTCTCTGCAGACTTCTTCCAGCCCTCAAATTTTGCATCCCCCATTCTCTTGGCATCAATTTCTAATCGGTAAGCAGGTACATACTCACTTGTCCAGGCACTAAAATCAGAACCACCAATCTTCTCTAATTTTTTATAACAGGATGGCTTCCACCAGTGGTGCCTTGGTTTTGTTTTCCCAGGCATGACGCTATTCTTCATTAAATTATAATTATCCAACAGACTCCTGGCATTTTCAACTATCTCATCTTCAAATAATTTGTATATAATGACAGAGGAATCTTTTGACACTATCCTTTCAGGCTTTTGAAACCAGTGGAATAAATTACTTGAATTACCACCCCCTAGCTTATCAACAAATTGTCTTTGAGTATCTTGGAGAGAAGAGATGCAAACAGCTTCTGCAAGTGTGGAGATAAGATATTCATCTGACAAGCTGAGCGTGAAAGATGCAGGGACCTGCTTATATGAAATGCATAAATAGAACTGGAAGTATCAGTATCAGGGACCACCTGCAGGACAGACATTTTAATATGACATTACAATTTACAAAAAAAGTGATGCATATTGCAGATACCAAATTATAAAAGGTTAAAAACAAATAAAAGGTAACGTACCTCTCTTGGGTCTTCAAGATCCTCCATATTTCGTTCTGCTCCTGGTCGAAAGACAATCAGGTCAACATTCCAAAGTTGCTGCAAAACTACTTGCCTAAATGTCATAGCAAGTATATTCTTCGATGCAGTGCTGGACCATATATCATCAGAGAGAGACCTCCTGAGCTTAGCAGCTTTTTCTTTAACTTTTCTAGCAGGTAAGAACTGTCAAAACAATTACATTTAGTAGAAATATTAAGTTTCAAATTTTACTCCTCAAATTGCATTGCTAAAAAGTTATCCTAAAGAGAACATATCTAAGTAACACCAAGATGTTTATTCAATGTAACTACCAAACATATCCTGCAATAGCCACCCGCACATCTTTTTTAATGCATGTGCACACCTTACATATGTTTATACACTGTCCTTATAGGTGTTTTCATCTCGGATGCCCTCAATTTTTCGGGTAGCCCAATATATAATCCTGGGTGACTCGTATTCTTAAGATTTATTTAAAAAATAAAAGATTTTATGAACTTTAAGTGCATTTTTTAAGGACATACAATTCTTGGACGACCCCATCCCCATGAACTCGAAAAGTTGGGCATGGTTTTCTATGAACGTAGTCATAAACTCATAATATCAAGAAAATCCACACAAAAAAACTGACAAGATCATGAAATTAAACGCACCAATCGAGTCGAGACAGTGCTGTGCTCGTCCGAAGGACCAGGAAACACGGTTTCCACGACCATAGCTGGCACGCCCGAGGTAATGTGCTCCGAGGCAGCTTCACCACCATCAGCTGCAGCCGCCGTCAAAGCCTGCTCGAAATCCACGGCTCCGACCAAAGTTAGCCGAGATAATTCATTCTCGTACGTCCTCACACATGGGAGGCTCTTGTTATCGGAGTCAGCTACGGCTTGAAGCACCTCTTGCTCTGTGATTGGTATGGCCTTCGGAGAAGAACAAGAGAGGACAAAGATGGAATTTTTAGAGTTGCTAAGGTGAAGTATTGGAGACAATGAAAAGAATTTAGAATTGGATCTTAGAGGAAGAAGAGGGGCGAAGACTGAGGGACTTCGTATGGACGCCATTGGTAGGAGTTCTGAGCTCCTGCGAGATTGGGGTTTAGGTTTTTCTTTTTTGTTCTTTTTTTTCAACGCTCGATGTAACCGCAAGTTAACCAAGAAGATAACTATTGGGCCTATCACTCAAAACAATGGGCCCAGTGAAAATTTGGACCAGGGCTGGAGCAGCAGCAGCAAAGGTAGATCTGGACACCTAAAGACCAACCTTTGACCCAAAAAAAAATCTGAAGGCCAACCGAATTGGCGTTAGCCTGCAAGTTAAACCGATTAGATATCATATGTTATTTTATAATTGTTCATTTATTTTAAATGATCAGAATATTTTTTTTATGTTTATTATAATAATTTAAAGTAAATAAATAATTATGATTTAAGAAACATGATTGTTATGTTATCAAAGCAATATAATTAGATATTTATCTCAATTTAACTCTTGATTAAATAAATATAAATAAATAAGACCAAGTAATTTGATAATGCAACCTAATTTATTAAAAATTACTTTTATTTAATTAGGTCCTTATAAAAAGTTTATCGGATGTTTAACTGTGACATTAGCATTTTTTTTACCACCATAATAATTCTGTCATTAATTAATCCAATTGAAGAAGAAGAATAATAATAAAATCCATAAAAAATAACAATAACCTAAGGGAATAAATTTATTTTACATGAGTTTAAATGAGAAAATTTATATATATGTATATATAGAATCTGATTTTAAAAAAAAAACAAAAAGATTGACATCCATTGCTTATAAAAATGAGTACTCTCTCAAATGGTATGATTCTCATACTTGAGTTATTAATTCTAATTTGAGATTATCCCTTTTCACCTTTTAACTAAGCTAAAGAAAAATAAAATATTTTAAAATACACACTATAATATATATATATATATATATATATATATATATATATAATTTAATATAAACATAATTTAATTTATGTTAAAATTATTAGTTATTTTATTTAGTCATTTTTTAGCTTTTGGATATTGGAATCTTAATAACATTATGGGGTTACTCCTGTGTGGCGAGGGGAGTTTCTTAATTTTGTTTAATATATTTTTTATTTTTTTAAAATTTTTTTTACTTTTCAAAATCAATTAATTAATTTTTTTTCAAAAATTTTTAAGATATTTTTATATTTTTTGTAAAATTTTTTAAGTTACAAATGAATAGTATATTTTTTTGGATGAATAATAAAATGAATATAAAAAAATTTAAGAAAATTTTAAAAAAATTAAAAAAAAAATACATGAAATAAAAAATATTTCATTAATTTTAAAAAATAAAAATAATTTAAAAAAATATTAAAACAAAAAGAGAACGTAACTTAATCCTTTTGACATATATGTTCTTGTTATAAATGATCTCATCATGACTATCCATAATAATATGATACAAACAAAAAATGTAAGTCTCATTTTTGTATACATGATGTTAATGGAGTTCACGAATCAGATCATGTCTTATAATCACGTGGTATAAATCAGTTTATTTTTAATTGAATGGTCAAGATTTTTAAAAAAAAATGTTTTTATAAAAAAAAACTTAAAAGTTATGGCAAAGCATAGTTAATCGTGCAAAGATCGGAAACCACAATTCTACAGGACGCTCATTTCGATTCACATATGGTACCCACCAATACTTTTTTCTTTCTCTTTTAAATTCTTATATTATTTCATATAATTTCAGATAAAAAAAAAATACACTTTTCAAATGAGAAAAAAAAATAAAGGTGCTTATTATCTTATAATTTTATTTTAAACTTGTAAGATAATTTAATTTTTTATTTTAATTTTGTTATTAGTTGATATTAATTAATTATTTAATATGTCATATATTTTTTTTAAAATTTTTAATTTTTTTATATTATTTATTTATAATTTTTTTAATTATTTATACATAAAAAAATTAAAAATTTATTAAAAAATATATAACATAATAAATAATGAATTAATATAAAAAAATTAAAAATCAACGCACCAAAAATAAAAGGTTTCAATGAGAGGGAAGTGGAAATTGTAGTTCTCTTGGAGAGCAAAAGTCATACCATTGAATTTGGCCTCTGCAACCTTTTCCCCATCGGATTAGGACACAGCCAATTACATTTACAATATCGTCTTTGTCCTTTGCTCTTCAGCCAATTCATCTCAGTTTGTGCGCTAATACACGCCACGTTCTTTCTCTCACTGCTCTCAAAGCTGCGTCCTCTGATCGGTTTCGGTATGCCTTCCCTTCTTTCTTTTGCTTTTCCGCTCGCTTAGTGTTTAATTCGATTACCTTTTGCCTTTCCATCTTTTCGCTGCCGAGAAAATCCAAATCCGGGAAAGAATTGGAGAAGGGCACAACTTTGCTTCGCAAAAGTTTGTGTTTTTTTTCTTTTCACTGATAACGAAAATAATCTGAAATTTTGATAGACTGGTTATCCGCTATCTTGCCCATGAAATCTTCAGGGAAAGGACATAACAAAGGGAGAGAAAGTTGGGAATTTTACGTTATATAATCCCTTCGTTAGTAAATGCGGGTAACCAATGTAATTATTTGAGCTCAAGTTTCTAAACGGTGTCAATGCTTGGGGTCGTCACTTGTATCTTAGCATTAATTTATAATCTGTAAAGATTGCCTACTTGTATGTTTGAATTAATTTATGGTATGTAAAGACTGCATATCTTTTCTTGAATATTATTGGAACAACAAATTTGCCAGTAAATAAGTTCCAACTTCCAAAATGGTTTGTACTGCTTTTCATAGTCTATTAAAAAATGCATCGATTTCCTTCCAATTATGATGCGATTAACGGAATTTGCTAGGAAATGTTATGATATTCCACCTTACATATTGGTTTGGCATGAAGTTATAATTTGGGAGACAATTACAATTATTCAAATTATCTATCTGAAAAAACATATATATAACATGTAGATAGTTTTATGGTAAACTCAGCAGCATTTTTATGTTTGTGGATTCTAGATAAGTTTGCATTTTCTTAAGTATCAAAAGCAGGATTTGAGCTATGGGGAAGAGGAAGTCAAGAGCAAAGCCGCCTCCCAAGAAACGAATGGATAAGCTTGACACCGTCTTCAGCTGCCCTTTCTGCAATCATGGCACTAGTGTTGAATGCCGCATGTAAGCATTTCTTTAACTATTTGTATAGGACTGTGCATTTTTTTTCTGGGTACATGCATCCAAATGTATTAGGTCCTATATTCCTCTGAAGTCACTCAAGAATCCTTCCATATTACATGTTGAAGATGGATGTTACTGTGGTACTCATTTTTTGGGGTTCTTGTGACAGTGATATGAAGAATATGATAGGAGAAGCTTCCTGCAGGATATGTCAAGAGAGCTTTAGCACTACCATCACTGGTATGTTTCAGGGGTGGTGTTGAGCATCTATAACATTAATTCTTAATGACGCAGTTTATTCCAGAGGATATGTTGTTGTGGCTTTAATGTTCATATCTCTACTTGTAGCAGTTTTGTAAACTGGAAAACGCTAAGGAGGACAGAAAAATATATGCTGTTGATGTTTATGAGAATGAACTTGATATAGATGATAGTGCCTTGAGACTTACTTACTTTTCATTGATGATGCCTCTTACATTTTTTGTGAAACGCAACTTAACAAACTATAAATGAAGGGGAGGGAGACAGCTAGTATATGCTTAGAACCAATAAGTAGCCATGGTTTTTTTTTTGCACAATATGAACATATCCCCCCCCCCCCCCCAAAACATCTCTTCGTGGGTGTTTGGAAGAAAATGAAAAGTGATTTTTTTTTCCTCTAGTACACAGGTTGAACAAGTTTTGTGATATCTCTGTATTTGATTTGAAAAGTCAGACATTTACAGTTTTCTCGTATATCTGCTGAAAGCATATCCATTGAAGATATAGCTAATGATCAATTTTTCTCTTGTAATTGCAGCTTTATCTGAGCCAATAGACGTGTAAGTTAAATAAATATGTGGGAAACATCCTCCTCCTCTTCATCTCTCTCTCTCTCCCTCTCTCCCGCACACACACACTCATTCACTCACTCACACGCGTTACTCAAGAAGTTTAGTTGCAACTATGCAGATACAGTGAATGGATTGATGAATGTGAGCGGGTGAACAACCCGGAAGATGATGGTGCTTAGCAGAAATGCTCAGAATCCTGTTCTGGTGGCAATGGAGGGAATAACTGCTCAACTTTATAGTTCTTCAGCCTGTAATTATGTCAGTCCATGTTGGGACCACCGGTGCAAGTACAAGCTTAGTTCCTATGTAGACTTCCCAAATAGTTTGTAATAGCATGTACCAGAACATGAAATCATGCATATTTAGATGAAGCCACCTTGGTGGTAAGTTTATATGTAAGCCTTGCAAAGTTTATGATATTTAGCATTTGTGTTGGTTGCATAAGTAATATTTTTCTTTCTTTTTCTTTGAGTGACTGGGAGAAACGAGTTGACACGAAGTTGTGTCCGTGTTCTCACCAAAATTTACTATCTGCCTAACCTTGCAATGTGAACTTATTTAGGACATGATGATATAAATGACTGAATATAGGAATGAAAAATATATGTCAATTAATATTAACCTTGACCTTGCGGAATATTAAGATTGCCTCTCGCCCTCTATAAAAGGTTAGTGCATAGATTGAAGCATCGATTTGTACAATACCTCAATCTCATATTAACTTTGACTTTTAAGACATCCTATAGGAATAAACCATAAAATATACTATCGGGTTTTTATCTAGGAATAGAAAGTTCACTCCCTATGGCGTGACAAATTGAAAGGATTTTCCTTTTAAGCTCACCGCTAGATATCTAAGGAGGAGCTGAATCTCCAAAGTCCAAACTATATGGGGCACATACACCCTTACCTAACCACAAAAAAAAAAAAACTACATCTGTCTCCTCGGTAGCAGGGGAGGGGTTGCCAAAACCTTGAATCATATGGTCTAAACCCTTTAAATTGCCAGAAAGAGCGCATAAATTTATTACATGTCAATTTTGATATAAATTAGAGAATTAGTTTCGTCTGACCACAAATTTCCCTATATTAAAAAATATATATATGTCCAACAAATGCAAAGAAGATACGATAAAATAGTCATATGCACAATGTATGCTTAGTTTGTGACTAGCTATCGTCTTGCCTGGCAGGCTTATATCTTACTTCCGTAAAAGGGATGTGTATATCTCATAAAATACGAAGCAATATATATTTTTAAGACATTGGTCATAGTTATTTAATGATCTAGTAGCTTTTTGAAAGGTGTTTCAATTCTGCTCACGATCTCATATAAAAGACAAAAATCCTCTTATTTATACACGCAGATTTCTTGTAAACTGTGATTACGATCATCAGAAGTAGGACGAACTTAAGCTGTTCAAGGTTAGTTTATAAATGGCGAACGGACAATAATACATTCTCGACTTACAAAAATGACGAAATTTGCCATATCACATATGGTAGAATCATCCAACACAAGGTCGACTCTATCAATGCTGACCTTTTAGACCTGCATTCCTTTTTCTGAACCATAGAAAAGTTACTTAAAATGGTAATGAAACATTTATGACACACCCAATATTATGTACCATCCTCTTGAAAGTTTGTCCTGCAGCTATTAGCTTCAAATTGACAAGTGACTTACATTAAGCATAATTTGGAAAATGGAATGTCAATGATGTATCATAACAATTTTGTGCCTCAACACTAGGTCAAATTTGGTGATGCCAGATTAGATTCCAGCATTCAACAAATTGGAAATCATAAACGTATACAGCAATTTTTGCTGTGTGATCATCTTCCAAAGTTAGAATCCAGCATCCAGCATTCTCTAATGCAGCACTTCAGTGAGAATGAGCTATTCACAATATCTTAGCAAGGTAAAAACTGACCTTGGCTACTTGTTACTAAAACGAAAAAGTGAAAAGATCAAATGGGAGGAAGAAAAAAAAGAAATAGATAACCCACCATAATTTAATGTAAAAGTGAATTGAATGCAGCCTGTGGCACATCCCTCCGAGATCAATCACGTCACATAATAGTCACTTATGTTCTCCACAATATAGTCATATGGTGCAGCTAACCCGTACTCATATGTTCCATTTAGTGGAGTCACTCTGTTTGAAGCTGAATAGACACCACTTATGCCAACCTTGGCATTAAGTTTGGCTCTGCCTTTGGTAGGCCGTTTGTTATCAGGGGGAAACTCAGCAGAGAGCCTTCCCATCTGCTTCTGCAGATCAGCAACTGAATCACTTGTTACCTTTACTTTGGAGTTCTTCTTCCCATCAACAAGCTTCAGTTCCAACCGATATAAGGCACATGCATCACACTTGCTAATCTCATATTCGTAAAGGTGCCACTCAAAATGGTTCAGCGGTTGTGGGTCCATATAATAGGACCTCTTCAGCCCACCAAACTCATTCATCACTTGCTTCCTAGATTCATGCCAACCACGTCCACTATAATCTGGCAATGACCTCTGCTTTCTGTTTCCACTCTCAAATGCTCTACGAGGCTTATCAAAGAAGAGCCACTCCCTTATATTCTCACCCTCAAGAACAGAAAGATCAAAGAGCTCTGCAGTCAAATAAGAAATGAACTAATTATATCAAAGAACAAACGTGTTAACCTTCATACCAGATACTTTTTAATCACACAACAAACAATAGATTACCAGGAGCATTCCATGGAGACTTTGCAGTTGCCGCTCCCTCACATTCTGGGATGCCAACATCTTTTCCTTGAGCCTTTGCACTTAGAGCAGCAAAAAGTAAATTATCCTTCAAACCAATACCCCCAGGTCGTAGAACTGGGGCCATGCCTGGTGGCCCTTCGTTTAGTGCCAGAGCAGTATGAAAGTTACTGCAATAGTCTAGACACCAGTCCAACCCTTGAGCAGGCCTTGGACAGTCCCAAAGTGCACATTTTGGGCCTAAGAAAGCAGAAGGAGGTGGGCAGATACTTGGTACATAGCTAGATATATGAGGAATGGCATCCTCCTCACAAAAAGCTGAATTATTAAAACCAGGATAAAAGTTGTTATCAAAATCCTGATGCAAATCAAACTGATACTCTAAAGGTGCCCCTTCCAAGTTATTATTTTCCACATTGCGAACTCCTGAGGTGGAGTGTTTGCACTCATCAACCAGTGGGAACTCACATGGCAGTTTGTCCTGGTTTACAGGTAAACATGAAACTTATAAAAATTACAGTTGAGATTCATTATTGAAACCTGACCAGCTTTGAAATACTGAATGAAATAATTCATGACTATGATCATTTGAAATATATGTCATTCTTACAAAGCAAATAAGCATAAATTCTAAGTATTCCAGTTGGCGGTTGCTATTCTATATTTGAAGATAACAAAAAACGAGTAGCCTACCACATATTGAAATTAGAACATAAGCATCAAATTGATTCCGTCACCCCATTAACCTACGAGACACTCCAACATCCTGTTCTGGACCAAGAAATGCTAGCCAAATATATAGGGCAAAAAAAGTTCTGAAAACCAGCCTACACTAGAGAGTTTAACCAGAAAAACCAGGAACTGGTCCAATGACCATTCTGAGAATTCCCCAAAATTTCTTTATGATTGAACAGCTAAACCAGTGACAAGCCAAGTGACTCTGAACCGGTCATTGTTTGCATGGTTGAGGCCATTTTCTTTTTCAGATTTTACCCATAGCTTTAGTGGGGCATTGCCACTTCAACTGCTTCGGGGAATTAGACATGCACCTTTCCCTTTTTCTTTCTTCATCTTCCTATCCTATGTCCCTGTTTGTGCCTCTCCCTCCCACAGTGGCTGATATTTTGTTTCGTTGAGGCACTAGCACCCTGCTAGTCTTTTGGTTATCCATTTCTAATGAGATGGCTGACTTATATTTTCATTTTTGTTTAAATAATAAGTCCCAGTTTTGCTGCTCATGTCTTTCCGCTGGACTTAAGGCAACCTAAATTGACTGATAATTTTGTTGCTAGTTTGGAATAACAAAGTATAGGATTACTTACATTTGATCGGTTCATTTTCTGTCATATTTTTATTTTTGTTTGAAAAATAAGTCCCAGTTTCATCGTTGTTAGTCCAGGGCCCAAACAAACTCATAGCAAACGAAAATTGTAAAAATTCCCAATGGGCGTTGGTGTGGATGTGAAAGACAAAATGCCACATACCCATCCTCAGCTTGCTTCAGAAAATATCAACCATTACTAGAGCATTTATATATACAGCGAAAGCAATGTGCCCATTACAAATAGAAAAACTACAAAATGCTGAAACAGTTAAAGACCACAAATACACACAATTATTTCAAAAATAATGATTAGTCCCTGAAGACGCTTACCTCTTGGAATATCACATTGCCCCCAGTTTGCAGGCCCTGATCATTAGGTTCAGGCTTAGGTGCGGCTAATGGACTAGTGGCATCATCTTCCTCCTCACAGAGCTGCAATAACCGACAGATATCGGTCGAGAATGACCCGAGACTGCCACCCTATAGTTACCCATGCTTTTTTAACTCAATCACACTTTGATCAAAATATCACTACACTAACTAATATTTCCATTCAAGTTCACGCGCCCGTAACAGTAGGAAAAGTATAGGTGTTAGTTACAACTTACAAGCAATCATAATATAAGTCACAAATAAAGTCCGCAAGTTACAGCCAAGAAGATGTGCTATATGAGGTTACCTGCTGCAAAGAAGAAGTAGGAGTGGGCTCATTGAGTTCAGCCTTCCACTCGCGAAGCATCTGATGGACTTGCTCCTCAAGAACTGCAGCATCAACTGTACGACTCTCCTTCCTGGCAAACTGCAGATCCATGAACACAACCTGCAAATCACCAACTCGGTTCTTTGCCTTGTCCTTAAAGAGCTTGTGCGATGCTGACTTGCAGCTGGTCTTAGAAATCTTCTTCATTGTTAAACCTCAAGTTATACCTGTAAAACCCTAAAGTCATCAGCATAACAAATTGAGTTTCGTTTCAATTTATCGCCAATAAAACTAAAAAATAAAACCCCAAAAGATACATCCAACTTCCAAACAAGCTTATTATGATCAGAAGAAGCATATTCCGCCTCATTCCCTACTCCTAAAAGTCCAGAAATTCTAAATTTAGGAATCCAAAATTCTCATATGAAATTTAGGTCAGATTACAGTAATAGGTTCACTCTATTATCAATTAATTAAGTGGGGACGTAACGGTAGAAGCACAAACCCATTTTCCGATGAAAATAAAACTTAAATATAGATCAAAATAGTCAGATTATGTAGAACCTAATTTAACAAATTGAAACAAAAAAAAAAAATCAAAAGGGTAAAGCAAAGCATCATAGTAACTCCAATTATAAATTTAATATAAGGTAGAAGGAAAACCACCAAGACACTAGTAAGTAAAACCAACCCAAGCGAAGATCACAATATTCAGTAAGAAATCGAAACCCCAGAAGCAATTTAGATGAGGAATTGCATAAAGAAAGAAAAAGCAATGATATTCGAGATCGATTAGAGGTTTGTGATTTTGTATCCCACTGGAAACAGAGGAGCTATGCTTACCTCAGAGATATTGGTGCGGTTTTCAATTTGGTTCAGTTCTCTGTCTTCAAAATATTTGCAGGTCAGAGAAACACATATAACGAGAGAGAAATCACTTTTTCTAGAACTCTCATCTCTCTCTCCCTCCCTCACTGAAATCAGTGTGGAAGGGGCAAAAGAAAAAAGCAAAGGGATCTCACAGTGAAGAATATTAGTTACTCGATAATACCCTCTGCCTTCGCCAAAATAACGGTCTTGACTTTCTTTTATTTAATTTCCTTTCAGGTAGGGATACAAATTTTTGTTCTTACCCCTTACAATTTACGATGCATTTTTCCATTATTGTTTTATTTTAAAAATTAACTTTTAAACTATCATCTTTTATAATTATTATTCTCTGCAATTCTTCTCAAATTTTGATCAATCAATCTTGAGTTATAGTTAAGATAAGTAGAATAATATAAATATTTGCATAGTAAGAAGAAATATTATATGGTTATTAATTAGTTTTAAAGTATTTCTTATATTTTTTGCACAAAATAAATTTTAAATAAATTATTTATTGATATTTGAAGAAATAATATATTATAGCATGGTACTCTAAGCTTCTTATTTTTAACATGTGCATTTGACATTTGTTGTACTTTTGCTCCTTCTATATATATATATATATATATATATATATATTAAAATTACCATTTGTATAATACATTTTTATAATAAAATAAATATAAATATAAATATAATTAAAATTATCATTATTATATTTCAAACCATGATTTTGATCATAAATCTAGTGCTAATAAAAACTAAAACATTTAATTAATTTTAAGTATAGGTGTTGCTCTATAAATTGATTTCTTATAAAAATTAGCACTTTTGATATAAAAAAATTGATATTATTTTTAAATATAGTTATAAATTAACAAAAATAAAAAGTAATGAAGCATAACAGAGAGAGGCGCCTATAAGGCACTAAATAGGGCATCTCTAAATAATTCTTTTCAAACATTTTAATAAAACTAGCGTTACTCTTTTACTTTTCAAATAAGACCATACACTTAGAAGACTGGTCATCAAATTACTGTTTCAGAAGTAGTTAGTTTGTTTCTGACTTCTCTTCCTTCCAACAAAAAATAATTTTCGTATTTTCTAAAATTTGATATATTTTCAAAAATAATTAAGAAATGAAAGTAATTGACTTTACATTAGAGGTATTTTACACACACAAAAAAAATATATAAATTTTCACCATCTCATTTTCAATCGCTCATCTTATCTTTTTTATATCATTTTATTACTTAATAAATAGAAAACATTTTGTGAGATTATAAGAAGAAGTTATGTGAAAGTAAAGTTTTTTGTGGGTTTTTATTTCATATTAAAACTTTATCTTATCATCCAAAATAAATAATTCCCCGTAAAATGGAGCTTAATGCAAGTGAGCCTTTAAGGCCTAAGCAAAACGTCACGTGTATGATTTAGGGTGTATTTTTAGGACAATGATATGACCAATTGAGGTGTGATGGTCAATAATAATGAACTAAAAGTTACGACATTAAAAATACTTATGCTTCTTCATGGTTGATTTTGGTCAAATTTATTTTAAGCAATGAAAGAAAAGTTTACTCTCTCGATTCGGTTTTCCTTTTTCAATTTTCTCTTTCATTTTACAAAGTGGGGAAACTCTTGTTGGTGAATGGTGACTGAATAAGACCACTGCTCAAAAAGGGAGAAGAAAGCTCCGGCAAAGGATATAACCCACACAAAGAAATCAACAAAAAGGAATAAAAAGGCTATTCCTTTTCCTGGCTAAACATTAAAAAATAAGAATGAAGTTTTTATATTGGGTGAACAGGTGAAAGATGATCAGGGTAAGGAAGGAATAAAGGACACTCCCACTACCATCCACACATATTCTTGTTTCGATGCTCCTCTTAAATGGAAGAGCTTTCTAGGAGGCTGTTTAACGCTATAAATATAATCCTGCTTAAGATTAATATCAGCATCTCATGGCTTATATATCAGAACACCCACATGGGTCACCCATGATCCTTTTCTTCAAAAGAAAACCAAGCAGGGGTTGATGGCCAGGAGGTGGTCATGGCTTTTTGACAAACATAAAACACGAGACATACATAGACACATTCAATAATACCAAAAAATTTAAAGTGTCATGTTTATTTAATATAAATATTTTATAAAACTTTTTTCAATACTCATAAGATACTTGTACACTGCTGATGTGACAAGATTATTCACTGTTAAGTAAGAAAGTACAAAATTATTTAATAGTAAATAATCCTACCACATCATATGAACCAATACTATACATATATCAAACTCCAACACAACTCTTTTTTTCTTTTTTTTTCAAGTATCACTGTTTTATAGCTTTGTGCCAAGTGACAGCAATTATTTGAGGATCAAATGCTGTTGATACCCGTAATGGTCGCCAAATTTAAGATCTATATAATCACATGAATTCATTTTAAATGCCATGCATTCCAAGCTGAAATAGCGACCATCGACTTAACAGTCAGGAAATTAAATAGCCTTTGACAGATTCTGTAGCCATGCCCAAGTGAATAAAGGACATGGGAGCCTTTGTTATTCTCCAGTGCAGATAAATCCAAGCAACCACCAGCATGCGTGGCAGGGAGAGCAAGTGGTGTTAAGGAAATAAATATGTTTCTTCAATGAAGAGTCAACTTCAGATGGGAAATGGCATATTTGATATGACGAATTTTCCACTTCACCGATGGCGTCACATTTTCACTACTATAACAGAAGATAACTTATATTATACATTCACTGCAGCTTTATTTTGGGCAATACAATCAGAATCTCACTCAGCATGGTATTCTTATTACATATGGAGAATTTAAACTCCATGCCAAAGAATGAATTTAAACTCCTTGTCCCCTCGTCAGATGTTCCAGTTCCTGAATTCTACGTTTAAGAAGTTCCATTTCTTCTGCAACTTCTTCATTTCTCTGCCTCACAGCCTGAATATGAAGAATAGGGGTTCATGAATTATGTACCCTTGACAAATTGATAATTTTTCTGAGTTCGCCTGAAATGGGAGGCAGTGGAATAGAATATACAAACTTGTTTATAGTTGTTTAATATATTGAGCACAAGAAAGAAGACAAATAATCAGGTAAGATTATTATAATCCACTTTTCCTTTGGCAGTTAATCTTCTACAAAATCTCGGCTCAGATAAAAATACTGATCAGTTCAACCAAAAAAACACATTCACAAGTGACAACAAACTTGCCACTCTCCTACTGTAGTCTTTTCATGGAAAGATGGAATGGCAGAAGCGACTTTTAGATTGTTCATGTCATTCTCGAGTTCAGGCAGCATAAGCATCTATTTAAGCATCCCAACTAAAGTAATAAAAAAGAAAATACATAACTAAGCATTATACCTTTGGTCAACAATAATGTAATTAGGCAATGGTGCCGCCAACTGGGGAATATAGGGATTGATTCTCCATTAAAGAATGAAAAAGTTAGTAATACTTTACCATGCTATATTTCTTCAAATATGAGGCCATATGCATAATAACCATCACAACATCAGTTCAGCTGCTCTAGAAATTAAGTTATTTCTATTAGACTTATTTTAATATGAGCTACCATTAATTATATATTTAATAATTTATAAATATCGGTACCAAAACTACTCAGCAGCGAAAGACAAAGATTCATTGTTCACCATTGCACCAAAACTTTGACTGCTCTGTTGGGATCTGGATGTTAATAATACTGTAAAATACATAAAAAAAAAAATCAATGCTCCAGATAAAGAAGGCCTTAATATATAAAATCATACAGGTAATAACATAAGACAAAAAGCTTTATTAATCGAATATTAAACCATAAGAATTTGATTTATTTTTAATTTACTTCTACTCTAAGTTTTACGTACCTGGCTAATCAAAAAATTTATGGTATTACCATACAGTCACAAAAAGAAAAAGACTCTCCTCTCTTGTATTAGACATCGAACTAGATTTTTTTATTTTGTGTAAAATAATTTTATATTTAAAATAATATTTTTTTTATTTGATTGAAATAACAAAAAATAAAGTTTTTTTAAATAAAGTTTATTTTTTATTTTTTATCGTAGACTGAAAAATCATTAGAGAAACAGATGAAAGGGACTAATTAAAGGATAAGTATTGGGCCGAGCCCATTTATGAGCCCACCCCGAAACCGAAATTGCCATGCTTTTCTTCATCGTTTTTTAATTTAATTTTCGCCATTCCCGGCAATACGTCCTCTAATATGACACGTTACCGATCCGCATCAATTCATCAAAGCCAATCTCCACCGTCAATAACAATTCCACATCAACGGTTACCACCACGAATTCTAGGAGATAACCGAAAACACGTGACCATTCATAAGCCACGTCACCGATCCGCATCCTGCCGCCATACAAAACAAACGACACCCGTCGATGCAACCAGGAACATCAACGGTCCGATTATCTTCCACTCTGCGCGCACAAATGTCAAATTTCAAAATCCTCTTTATAAACGCCCCCTTCTCTCTCGCTATCTCCACCGCTCTCAAACTTCACAGCATCTTCTCTAAAATCTTAAAACCCTATCTTTCATTCCGCTATGATGGCTCGTACCAAGCAAACCGCTAGGAAATCCACCGGTGGCAAGGCTCCAAGGAAGCAGTTGGCGACGAAGGCTGCTCGGAAGTCTGCTCCGGCCACCGGTGGCGTGAAGAAGCCTCACCGTTTCAGACCAGGCACGGTGGCTCTTCGTGAAATTCGGAAGTACCAGAAGAGTACCGAGCTGCTGATCAGGAAGCTTCCTTTCCAGCGCCTGGTCCGTGAGATTGCCCAGGACTTCAAGACTGATCTCCGATTCCAGAGCTCCGCAGTGGCTGCTCTTCAAGAAGCCGCTGAGGCTTATTTAGTTGGACTCTTCGAGGATACTAACCTTTGCGCAATTCATGCTAAGAGAGTCACCATTATGCCTAAGGATATACAGCTTGCGAGGCGTATTAGGGGTGAGCGTGCTTGAGCTTGTTGTTTGGCGTGTATAGTAGTGTGGTTAGTTCTAGTTTTCTTGTGATTTTCAAATTTTACATCTGAATCTGTATTGTAAGCACGAATGTAATCGCTTAGCTTATGGAATTAGGGGTTTTGGTGTTTAATTTGATTCTGTCTCAAAATTTCTCTATCGCCCGACCACGATCTCAGAATATAATTGCTACAGTAATGGACCAATGAAACTATACATTCAGTATGGCCTTTTAAGGTTTTGGATTCTAATGCAGACGACATTAGGGGTTAATTGAGACATAGATGTTGTTATTATGGATTTCATGTGTTCATTGCATATTAAGAAAAATGTGTTTCCAATATTAATATTTTATATACTATAATATTTCAAGTATCATAATACTTTAAATATTATGAATAGGGTTATAGTTGTGTAATTCTTCTGAAAACAATAAACTATGGATATAATCACATTTATAATTTAGGAAACCCTTTTGGAAACTGCAAAGCTAAAATATTCTCATTTGGATGTTACTTCATCTGGGGAGGTCCAAGCAAACTGCTATGTCAGTACATGGAGGTGGTCAATAGAGTGAGGCGATATCCCAACAAAGCACGAGTCAATGTCATGTAGGTGTGGAGATTATGTTTTAGCAGGAATCGCCCATTTAGTGGAGAGAAGAAAAGGAAGTAGTTAGAAGGAAAGCATACTTGTAATGTTTGATTGACCAGCCTATAAATAGGAGAAACCAATGAAAGGAAAGGTAGAGAGAAAAGTAAGCAGAAAGAGTGAGTTCATTGTAATCTCTTTATGAGTGAAATCAATGGAAACTGAGTATTATCATTCTCTGTAATTCTTTTCTTTAGTTTTAATTTCAACAATTGTGATTCCATCTGACTTTTTGATGATTGCTGAGTTTTGTGGGATTATTTTGGTATTAGAGTACTTGGTTCGGAGTTTATGGTTTTAACCAAAATCGGTTACCAGTCAACAGGCGAGTCTTTATTTGAGTTACTAGTACATAGAAGAAGCAGCAAACGAATTACCATGTCCAACGAGGATGAGGATATGGTGGAATAAACAGACTTAGCTACAAATGTGGAGAATCTAACTAAACAACTTGGGGCTGTCCTCTCTAGATTCAAGCTCAGTCGAGTACAATGGAGCAAGGAAGAAAAAATGAAGAACAAGTAATGTTTCCCCCACGAGCACCAGTGACTAAAGAAGCAGAGTCACCCTCAGGAAGCAAAAGTGAAATAGGCACAGAAGATCGAGAGGAAGTGAGTCTGGTGTCACAGTGAAGAATGCCATCGACCATTTAAGTGAAGGCCAGGATCAAGATTCCCACCTTTGATGGAGTGGTAGACGTTGAGAAACTGGACTTCTAGATTGACCAGTTGGAGACTTATTTTTCTCTATATGGGCTTAATAGCAACGAGATAGTGGCTTTCGCACTGCTTAAACTGACCAACTATGCCTTGGTTTGGTAGAATGCCCATATGCAAACTCATATGGGACCAGAGGTAACATGGCCCGAATTTACTCATCTGCTACGAAAAGAGTTTTATCCTATGGGTTATGTGTGGGATTAATGGATGAAATGACACAACTTAAGGTAGCATTATGATCAGTCAGTGCAGTATTATGCCACCGAGTTTCGGGGGCTGGCCGTGGCGTTAGGAGTTAGCCTGGATAGTGAAGAAACGTTCATGAAATTTGTGGCTAGGTTACACCAAGAAATACAACAGGAAATGCGGTAGTATTAGGCGAAGGATGTCTCACAAGCTAGCAGTATTGCGTTGGCCATCGAACAGAAAAACAAAGCATCCTTACTGCACAAAGGTAGGAAGCGACCTGAGAAGTGAGCAAACAAGAAACCGAGTACAGGTAACTCAGTAAGCAATTCCAAGTTTGATAAGTATTGTGAACATTGCAATATTGCAGGGCATGAGAAGTCAAAATGTTGGAAGCTGCACCCTAAGCTTTTCCCTTCAAAATGGAAAAAAGAAGACAAGGGAAAACGAAGAATGGCAATGACCACCATCGATGAAGGGATTGAATTGGATCAGGTGGACGAGGTAGATAAGAGCTTGACACTGATGACCTATCCCAAAGACAAAAAAACAACCCCAATAACCTAGGAAATCGAGAAGGAGGAGTTATTTACCATCCAAATACAAGTCAAGCAAGACATTATAGGAGCCATCGTGGACATTAGCAGTCAGACAAATCTCATCTCTACTAGCCTGGTTCAAAAATTGGGTTTGGAGATAATTCCTCACCTTAAACCATATCCACTGGGTGGATACAGAAGGAAGTAGAACTCAAAATCGAAAGACAGTGTAAGTTTCGATTTGCCATAACAAGTCAGAATATAGGTGAGATAATTTGTGAAGTTGTACCCCTGGACAGTTACCAGGTGATCTTAGGAAGCCCTTACCTCTGGGAAAGAGGTCGCTGGTCATTTTGGAATTACTAAAACAACTCAGAACTTGCTCAGATATGTTTTTTGGTCGAGTTTGCAAAAAGACGTTGCTTGATTTGTATAAGGATGCACACTCTGTCGAAACCAGCTAACAGAAAGATGGGTTTATATACTCCATTACCTGTCCCAATCAAACCATGGAAGAACATTTTAATTGATTTTTTGGGATGAGAGGATTGCCTACTACTAGAAGGGGTTACGTTTACCTGTATGTGATAGTTAATCGATTTTCTAATATGGTAATATTAATACCATGCAAAAAGACACTATCAGGGGAAGATATTGCTAAATCATTTTTTGAGAATGTATGGAAGCTATTCGGCTTGCTCAACTCCATAATATCCGACAGGGACATTTGCTTTCTAAGTAAATTTTGGTGTGCACTCTGGGCTTGAATGGATACAACATTGAAGCGAAGCACATTGTTCATTCTCAAACTGATGGACAAACCGAGGTTGTCAATCGTGTTATGTTAGCTGCATTGTATATTATTTATTTTAGATATATTCTTTTATCTTTGTACAGCTGGAGGTTATGTTATGCTTGGCCGGTTGTCATCTGGTAAACTTATGTATTTTTCTGATATATATTGGAATGAGATTCACGGGTTTGGGCAACAAAGCCAGAGGACCAAAACCTTCTTTCATGGTATCAGAGCTACTCCGTTGAATCAAGTATTCTTCTCGGTTTTGTGCATTCGTCTGCCGCTGCGGTAGTTGTCTTTAGCAGTGGGTTATTCCCATTTTTGGTGGTTGCCTTTAACTGTGGGTTCTTCCCATTTTCGGAGGTCTCTTTGTTTGTTTTGCTGGGATTTTCTCCTATTTAGTACTCAGTGGGTTTGATTCATAGTGGGTCTTCACTTTTCTGGTGGTTTTCCTTAGCTTGGGCTCATTTTTCTTCATCATCGCAGATCTAGTTTTCTTATTCATCTCTGCAGATCTGGGTGAAGGGGAAGCTCACCATTTCGGTTTACTCTAGATCGTTTGCTGGGTACTGTGTTTGTTGGAGCTAATTCTGCGTTCTCGGGCTTTGTTTGTTGATGCTGAGTACTACGTTTGCTGGCCTTGTGTTTCTGATACTGCTGGACGAGACTTCTTGCTGGGTCTGAGTTTTCGAACTTCCTGATACTGCTCGATAGTGCTGTCTGTGTGGGAGCTATTCTGGTTTTCTAATTTTGTGATAATTTGTTATTTATTTTGGCTTATTTGTGAAGTCTAAAGTTTAGTTTGGTGTGAATATTTTGAAATGGCTGGAAACAACTCTGAATTTAACTGTGTCAAGTTTAATGGCAAGAATTATACAACTTGGGAGTTTCAATTTCAACTACTTGTCACTGTAAAGGAATTATGGGGACATATAGACGGGACTTTTACAGCTCCTACATATGAAACTGAATTGACTAAATGAAAAATTAAAGATGCTAGGGTGATGTCTTGGATCATTGGGTCATGTGATTCCCAATTGATCTTGAATCTACGTCTATATAAAACTGCCAAAGAGATGTGGGAATATTTAAAAAAGGTTTATTTTCAAACACACTCGGCTAAACGATTCCAATTAGAGTGTCAGATTACAGCATACACACAAGGAAATCACTCTATGCAAGAATTTTATTCTGGTTTTCAGAATTTATGGGTTGTCTTATCTAATATTGTTTGTGCTACTGTACCTAAAGAATCTCTATCTGCCGTGTTGACTGTTCATGAGACTACTAAGCGTGATTAGTTCCTCATGAAGGTGAGATCCGATTTTGAGACTATTCGTTCTAATCTGATGAGTCGCCATCCTTCTCTTACTCTGGATGAATGCTTTGGTAAATTGCTTTGTGAGGAACAATGTCTCTCTACACAAATTTCTATTGGACAAGACAAGCTGATCGTGACACCAGTGCCTTTGGCCACTCAAGAAAAGGGCAAGGGTAGAGATATGAGCAAGGTCCAATGTTTTAGTTGCAGGAATTATGGGCATGTTGCAGCAAATTGTAATAAGAAGGTTTGCAATTATTGCAAAAAGTTAGGACATCTTATTCAAGATTGTAGAATTCGTTCTCAGAATCGTTAGAGTACAGGTGAAACTTCAACTGGATCAACAATGAGCTTCAATACTGCTCCGACTCCTCTTACTTCTGAAATGGTATAACAAATGATTCTTTCGCTTTCTCAGCTCTAGGACTTCAAGGTAAAGGTACCTCATTTAAGCCTTGGCTTATTGATTCTGGAGCATCTAATCATATGACTAGTTCAGTTAATTTATTGAGAAATGTCCGCTCATACCAAGGATCAGAAAGTATCCATGTTGCCAATAGAAATAGCTTGCCTATTGTTGCAGTTGGAGATATTACTCTAATTTTCGACAATGCTTTAGTAACACCTGGTCTATCTCATAATCTTCTTTCGGTTGGACAATTAGTAGAAAATAAATGTGATGTATCTTTTTCTCGTGACGGTTGTTGTGTGCAGGATCAGGTGTCGGGGACAGTGATCGCGAAGGGGCCTAAAGTAGGACGTTTGTTCCCTCTGCATGTTTCCATTCCCAGTAATGTTGCTTTGGCTTGTTCTTCTGTTGTTAACAAAAGTGAAGTGTGGCATAAACGTTTGGGTCATCCTAACTTTGCTGTTTTGTCTCATTTGTTGAAATATGGTTTATTAGGAAATACTAGTCAATTATGTACTTCTATTACTTCTTTTGATTTTTGTAGTTGTAAATTAGGAAAAAGTAACATACTTCCTTTTCCTAGTGCTGGCAGTCGTGCCAAACAATGCTTTGATATTATTCACAGTGATGTATGGGGAATCACACATGTTACTTCTTATGCTTACTATAAGTATTTTATGACATTTATTGATGACTTCAGTCGGTTTACTTGGATTTGTTGTTTTCTTCATTCTAAGTATAAGGTTTTATCTGTTTTTAAGACCTTCGTTGAATATGTTGAAACTCAATTTTCCACTGTTATTAAAGTTCTTCGTTCTGATTCTAGTGGTGAATATATGTCTAATGCTTTTCATGAGTTTTTAAACCATAAGGGTAATCCTGTCTTTATACACCTTAACAAAATGGAATGCTGAACGAAAGAATCGTCATCTCTTAGAAGTAGCTCATACTTTGTTACTTGAGTCCTATGTTTCTCCTATTTTTTGGGTCGAAGCTATTTCTACAGCTGTATATCTTATTAATCGTCTACCATCTTACACACTTCATCTTAATTCTCCATATTTTCATCTTTATCATTGTCACCCATCATATCAACATTTGCATACTTTTGGCTGTGTTTGCTTTGTTCATTTGCCTCCTCAGGAACAACATAAGCTTTCTGCTCAATCTGTTAAATGTGCCTTTATGGGGTATAGTCCTCATCATAAGGGTTTTGTATGTTATGATCATAGTTCTAAGAGACTCCGTGTTTCTAGAAATGTAATATTCTTTGAAAATTAGTTTTTCTTTCCCACTCATATTAAGTCATCCCTTGAGGTTGCTGCTCTTCCTACTTATGATGACTTGTCTTCTTATACTGAGCACTTGGAGCCTGTGTTTAGGTCTAGTCAACATTCTACATCACTGCCCCTTCTTGATCCTGATCCACCATCTGATCCTGCTCCATCATCTGATCCGGATCAGCCTGCTCCACATCAATCCACCTGTATCTCTCGTCCACCTACTTGGTATGACAATTATCATACATCATTTACTGCTGGTTTGTCTTCTGTTTCTGTTCCATCTTCTTTTTCTCAGGCAGTCAAGCAAGCATGTTAACAGCAAGCCATGCAAGAAGAACTTCAAGCTCTTCAGGATAATCAAACTTGGGACATTGTTTCTTGTCCATTTACTGTTAAACTCATTGGGTGTAAATGAGTTTACTTGGTCAAACTTCGCTCTGATGGCACTCTTGATCGTTATAAGGCTCGATTGGTTGCCCTTGGTAATCGTCAAGAATATGGTGTTGACTATGAGGAAACTTTTGCTCCGATAGCCAAGATGACTATGGTTCGTACTCTTCTTGCCATTGCTGCTTCACAAGGATGGACACTTCATCAAATGGATGTTAAAAATGCCTTTTTGCATGGCGATCTCAAAGAGGATATATACATGACACCTCCTCCAGGTTTGTTTTCCTCCTCAACCTTGGAGGCATGTAAGTTAAATCGTTCTCTTTATGGCTTAAAACAAGCTCCCCGAGCATGGTTTGAGAAGTTTCTCTCTATCTTGCTTCAGTTTCACTTTGTTTAAAGCCATATGACTCCTCCTTATTTCTTCATAAATCTTCAACTAGAATTGTTATCCTCTTGATTTATGTTGATGACATTGTTATAACTGGTACAGACTCCTTATTGATCACACAGGTTCAACAGCATCTTAGTCATTCTTTTCATATGAAGGAGCTTGGTCATTTTACATATTTTTTGGGATTGGAAGTTCACACTAATTCTTCTAGCATTTTCTTACACCAGCATAAGTATACTTAAGACTTGATTGCTTTGGCTGGTCTTCAAGATTCTTCCCCTGTCGATACTCCTTTAAAAGTTAATGTTAAATACCACTATGATGAAGGCGACCTACTTCCTGATCCTTTGTTGTATCGGCAGCTCGTTGGTAGCTTAAATTACTTAACTGTTACTCTGCCTGATATCTCTTTTGCTGTCCAACAGGTTAGTCAGTTTATGCACTCTCCTCAACATCTTCACTTGGCTGCCGTTCGTCATATCATTCGATATCTTTGCGGTTCTCCTTGCCGTGGGTTATTATTTCCAGCTCAATCTTCCTTGCGTCTTGTTGCTTTTAGTGATCTTGATTGGGCCGGTTGCCCCAATACTCGTCGCTTTGTCACTGGTTGGTATATGTTTCTTGGAGACTCCTTAATCTCCTAGAAAAGTAAGAAACAAGATCGTGTCTCTAAATCTTCTACTGAATTTGAATACCATGCTGTGTCGGCTGCATGTTCTGAAATTACTTGGCTTAGAGGCCTATTGACTGAACTAGGTTTTTTCCAGTTTCATCCTACTCCTCTCCATGTCGACAATACTAGTGCCATGCAGATTGCTACTAATCCTGTTAATCATGAGCGTACCAAACATATTGAGGTAGATTGTCATTATATTAGAGACACAATCAATAATCATGTTGTCTCCCTTTCACATGTTTCCACTACCTTCCAAATTGCTAATGTTTTTACGAAGTCTTTTCCTCGACCGCGCCATCAGTTCCTTGTTAACAAATTGATGCTCCTCGATACACCAGCATCAATTTCAGGGGGATGTTATGTTAGTTGCATTGTATATTATTTATTTTAGATATATTATTTTATCTTTGTACAGCTGAAGGTTATGTTATGCTTGGCCGGTTGTCATCTGGTAAACTTATGTATTTTTCTTATATATATTGGAATGAGATTCACGGGTCTGGGCAACAAAGCCAGCGGACTAAAACCTTCTTTCAAATCGGACGTTGGTTCATCTCTTGCGTGGCTATAATGCTAAGCACCCGAAAACATGGGATGAGAGCATCCCGTACTTACAGTTTACCATCGACAATAACATTCACAGTCCGAAAAACCGTTCTTCCTCAAAGACATGTTTCGGGTTCCTCCAGAATGTTCAGAAAATACACCAAGAAGTATAACTCCAGCTCATTAAATCTCAACAAAAGTACAAACAACACCATGATCAACATCGGGTGCAGGGCAAATTTAAGGTTGAAGATTTGGTTTGGTTACAGTTAGACAAAGAAAGGCTACGGGGAAAAGGGAAGAAACTAAAGCTTATTCGATATGGTCCCTTCAAAGTCTCACGCAAATTGACTGCCTGTCAATTAGAACTTCCAGTATACATGAATATGTATTTTGTGGTGAATGTTGATAAACTCAAATTGTTCGAACCCTTGCTACTTGATGACGAGCCCAGTGAGGTGTTCCCATCCATAGAGTACTTGGTTTTAACCCACGAAGCTCCCCTCAACGAAGACACTGTGGTTGAAAGAAAGACGACGTCCACTAAACGTGGCATTATAGAATCATTTCGGGTTGGCAAACAAGGTCAATGTCCGAGCAAAGCGAAATGGTTTGCCAGGGTAGAAGTTCAAGCTCAATTCCCTCGTCTTTTATCTGATGAACCATCAGGTGCTGGTTCTTTCAAGGAGGGGAGTTATGATCTGGGGAGATCCATGCAAACTGCCACGTCAGTACATGGACGTGGTCAATAGAGTGGGGGAATATACCAACAAAGGACAAGCCCATGTCATGTAGATGTGGAGATTAGAAACCGCCCACTTAGTAGAGAGAAGAAAAGGAAGTAGTTAGAAGGAGAGCCTACTTGTAATGTTTGATTGACCAGCTTATAAATCAGAGAAACAGAGGAAAGGAAAGATAAAGAGTAAAGTAAGTAGACATAGTGAGTTGATTGTAATCTTTATGAGTGAAATCAATGGAAACTGAGTATTATCATTCTATGTAATTCTTTTCTTTAGGGGGCGTTTGGTATAGATGGCATTTTTCATTCCCAGGAATTATGTTTCCTAGGAATCATGTTTTCTGGGAATTATGATTCATGGAAATGCTATAAAATGCGTTTGGTTGGCGTTAAACATTGATGGGAATGTTAACTGGAATCTTTTATTCTCATGTTTGGTTTATGTATAATTTTTCTGTGAATGTTGAGACTTTTTACAAAAATACCCTTAAATAACCGTTTATTTTTTTATTTGATTTTTCATATATAATAATTAATAAATACCAAATAAAAGTTAATTTATATAATTATATAATTTATTATTATTCTAATAATTTTAATATAAATAATATTTATTTTATTAAATAA